>OX411776.1:12441146-13041146 GCA_948252455.1 Acleris cristana | reverse complement strand
CTAAAGGTTTGTACGTACTAATAATATATCAGTTTGGCACCGCATGGCTTCGCGTTGTCTGCGCGCTATCCCCTGGTTCTTTTTTTCAGGTGTCACTGCTTCATCTTGCTTCGCAAGTATCACTATCACACATTACCGATCATTCTAAAACATACAGTCGGGTTTTATTGGACTGATTATTGCTACTGCAGCACCCATCATTAATGCCACTTTATATGTCTATTAAAAGTCTTAAGGGAATTTACTTCTATTTAAACAACTCTCCCCCATCTGAATACAGCTGTTGAAGACAAACAGTATCTCGTGCTAAAACTGTAAGCTCGTAAAGAGTTGTGATTAAAAATAAAAGACATTCGCACCGGCTGTTAGCACTCCGGCTCGACTTTATAGGTTAAAAGGAGTTGAACTGTTTTTTTAGCTTCAACTTATAACAGAATTTAAAGACCAAGTGGCTACTTTTCCGTAATTATGAGGTTTACCCTTGAATCGCCGACACTCATTTCATCGAATTTTCATTTAATCACAATCATTTTCATTTCATTGAACAGGCATTTCCACGTACAGGAGTTATAATTTTTTGGTGGTCACAAGTCTAACCTAACCTAACCTACGTAAACCACGCTTAAGATGAACTAAAAACAATAAGGATTCAGCAGAAATTAGCTGTCGATGAAATGAAAATTCTATGAAACTACGCATTCGTGAAATGAGTGTCGGTGATTCACCCACTATGTCATATTTGGGTCATTACATTATTTGGGCGTTTGTTCCGAATCACTTTCGTGGTCACATTTTTGTAGAAGTGGCTGCAGATTTCGATTTCGTTTCTGGTTAGGTATCTAAGTTTACCGGACATCCAACAAATATCCAAAAACGGCATCAAAATATACGCCCAATTCTTCAAAAATATGTCCACAATAGTGAGGCGGTTGAAACGCTCGAATAATGACCCATTTAAATAAACACCTCATACATAAACCGCTCAAAGGTTTGTGCGAGGAAAGCACCTATGCTCCAAATAACATTATATTTCTAATAATCAAAACATAAGTACAATTACATTTCTTCACCTTCACTTCACCCACAAACATTACAGCTTATTGACAAAGTACAATTTTTGTTTATACTTAATATTATTAGTAGTATTAGTGGTAAAAGTCAGTGACATTCGTATAATTCTTTGATTATTTGTTCGAATTGAGTATCGTTGATTTCATATTTATGAAACTTGGTAGAAGACTACTTGAGAGAACGTATCTCGTAACAAAAATAGAATCAGGGTCACGGAGTAGAGAGTGGAAAACGCGAGGTCTTTGTTTGAGGCAACTAGTTACAATAAAAATCAAGTTTACATTTGTTTTCCTGCTACCGTTTTGTAATTTGAAAATACAGTCATCTCATTTAAATACTCGGAATTATCCTCGAAGTCATAGAAAAATAACTTTAGCGCTGAACAAAAAATGTGCACTTGGCTCTACCTTTACTATCACATTTTTTTCATTTAACAGCGTCCCGTACACAAAGACCAACTTTTCTTTACCATTGTATGGAATAAACTACTCTTTGTTTTATACACGAGTCACTCAAGAGCGACATAGGGCTGTTACTTGTAATATTTTGTTTGGTTTTATCAAAAAAGCCGGTTTCTTCTTTGCGAAACTTGGTCAATCGCGAGTTTAGAAAAAAATGGTCTGGTGTATTTGATTTTAAATATCCTCTACGTAAGTATGTATGTAATTATACATACAAGAATATTTTAGTATCACTTTTTAACCCACTTTTTTTAAATCATTTTAACCATAAGCAATATTAGCCCAAGCAACGAAGCAAACTCAGGGGAAATAATTCGTGTATAAGCGAATTTTAGCATAGTTGTAGGGAATGGTGTTTTAAACCACATACTAAAAGTACTGACGGGTGGGGGTGGAGCTAACGGGTGGGGGGAGGGGTCTAAAGGTCCCTTTTTTTAGTTTTTCGTAAATAACTCGTAAACGGTGGCCCATAGCAAAAAGTTTTCCATTACATGATTAATCTGCATAAAATTCTCTACAAAAAAGTGTTAGACATTGTTTCTCTGGGATCAATATTTAATGAGATATGGAGGGAAGAATGATTCCCGAAAGGCCATAATCGGGTTTCCATTGTAAGTCGGCCCTTATATCAAATGGGCTCGGGTTTTTTTTGTGAGTGCCTCTTATAGTGAAGATTATTTATGCTGAGTATCAACATCTTAATTGTGACAGTTCTCGACTTATGATTTTTTTAAGATTTTTTTTTAATAATCCTGTTTTTCGGGATGTATTCAAGCGATTTGGTTCAAACTTTGGGATGATGTTCTTTTTATAGATTTACATCGCCTCCCAAAAGACAAATACTAGTTATCATATAAAAAAAAGAAAATGAAGACCAAATAAAAAATAAACATTATTTTTTATGTGGTTGTCAAATAGTAACACCTCTAGATTTTTTTCACAGAATAGACCATACATTGCCACTACTACTTGCCAAAGTAACAAAATTTTCCAGGCGGTACTTCCCATCAAAAATCAGCAATATGTGTGGCCAATACCCTAAGCAATAAGGCAAAATCAGGGGAAAAAACTCGTTTATAAGCGAATTTGGACGGTGCTTTAAACGGGACTCCTTTGACACGCATATTTTTTTTACGCATAATGTATCATTACGCATGGAATCGTTTGTCATAACACCCTTTTAGGCTGACATTGCCGAAGTTAATAAACGTCCGTTGTGTAGATTAAGTTAAATTAGGTAAGGTTAGGTTATAATAATAATTAAAACAAAACCCTTTCTATTGTAAAAACCGTTTTATGACAAAAGGTTTTATGCGTAACAACCATACATACATTACACATATACATACACATACATTTGTATACATTTTGCGTAAAAACCATTATGCACTTGACCGGTTTTCAGTTTTTTTTTGTTTTTTTAGGGTTTGTACTATGTACATAATAATCATGCCAAATTTGTCGCATCGTTTGTAATGAAATGTTTTTTTATCTTAATTTTGTATTGAATAATACAAACTGACAATGTCCTAAACAAAGCAAGAAGGACGAAGGTCTTCGATCATTGAGTGCGAGTGGGCTTTGCCGCTCCTATTTACACTCCCTGCAAAGAACTTTGTCGCAGTATATTATACTTCCATGTATAAACTAAAGTCGCACAATTTCACACTGAACGAATTTTACGATTTAGATGTTCGTGCGTAAAGTATTATAGTAGGTACTAGGTAGATGTAAGTGTCCAATTAGTTTTTACTTCTAAAGTTGAATAGGTAATTAAGAATAGTTAGTGTACATCGGTATTTAATTTTTTACATGTTTAATTTTTAGTACTGGGTGGTCGAAAAATAATTATTGTACCTGTTTAATTTTTACATGGTTAATTTTCGGTACTGGGTGGTTAAAAAATAACTTAACCTAACCAAGCCTATTTGGATTCTGGATGGTCAAGAAAAAAACTCTCATTCGCATTTATAATATTACTAGGATAATATTACTATTTACCTGCCATACTTAAAGAAATGTAAGTTTGTTTTTTATTGTCCATCTTCTTCCTTCCATATCTCATTAAATGTTGATCCCAGTGAAAAAGTGTCAATATCTTTTTTGTAGAGAATTTTATGCAGATTAATTATGTAATGGAATATTTTTTGCTATGGGCCACCGTTTACGAGTTATTTAAGAAAAACTAAAAAAAGGGACCTTTACACCCCCCCCTACCCGTTAGCTTCTACCCCACCCATCAGTACTTTTAGTATGTGGCTTAAAACACCATCCCCTACAACAATGCCAATATTCGCTTATTCACGAGTTTATTGAATACAGAAAAAAAATGCATCTTTTTTATTTGGTCTTTATTTTCTTTTTTTTATATGATAACTAGTATTTGTTTTTTGGGAGGCGATGCAAATCTATAAAAAGAACATCATCCCAAAGTTTGAACCAAATCGCTTGAATACATCCCGTAAAACAGGAAATTAAAAAAAAAACTTAAAAAAATCATTAGTCGAGAACTGTCTCAATTAAGATGTTGATACTCAGCATAAATAATCTTCACTATAAGAGGCACTCACAAAAAAAACCCGAGCCCATTTGATATAAGGGCCGACTTACAATGGAAACCCGATTATGGCCTTTCGGGAATCATTCTTCCCTCCATATCTCATTAAATATTGATCCCAGAGAAACAATGTCTAACACTTTTTTGTAGAGAATTTTATGCAGATTAATCATGTAATGGAAAACTTTTTGCTATGGGCCACCGTTTACGAGTTATTTACGAAAAACTAAAAAAAGGGACCTTTAGACCCCCCCCCCCACCCGTTAGCTCCACCCCCACCCGTCAGTACTTTTAGTATGTGGTTTAAAACACCATTCCCTACAACTATGCCAAAATTCACTTATACACGAATTATTTCCCCCAAGAGGCAGTATTTGGTCTTCGTTGTTCGAACTATATTATGCACGATTGCGCTATGTGCATAATGCGTTTATAGGGCGATGTAGGGCAAGGTGCACAAATGTTCAGTTAACTGTGTATCAAAATTAACTAAGATCGCGTATTTTAAAGCGAAAATAATTATTTGATTTAATAATGATTTCAGTTCTAAAAATATGTAATTGTCAACCCTAGTATTACCACCAAAAGAAAAGAAATTTCAAACAAAGCCACCTCGCCCTGAATAACTCCTTTCTCCAAAGTTTTCAACCATTCTTCCATTTCTACCTTTATACCATGGATCGCGATAGTTTCGGCATCATGCTGTTAAAACAAATAAAATGATAAAAGTTTAGTTTTACAGCTCGAAAAATCGAATGAATCAGTTTTATTACTCGTTACGAATAAAAAACTTAGTACGATGTAGCTTAGTATTTTGTTAAACGTATTCGTTTTCCCTGTTATATTTATAGCGTTGGTTTTGTTAAAGTTCTTTTGGAAAATAAATGTAAGATTTACGAGTAAAAGGAAATTAAATTCGAAATGTAAATTTATTTTCATTGTTTCACATGGACATAATGTTTTTTATGTAATACCCTCTTATTTAAAAACGCGCAATAGCTAAAGAATGCGTTTTCCTTGTCTGTCATTATGACATTGAATTTAACAGAAAGGGACAGGGAGTACTTTTACTAAAATAGGTGTATTGTTCGTTTCTAATTAAGGGGGTAATCTATTAAGGATACTTTGAATGTTTAAAATCTATTTAATGCTGCTCCAACATAATCGACAAAAGTGTCAATAGCATGATTTTCTTAAATCGGGTATTCGTTTTATAAAGTAACAGAACCAATTAGCAATAGCAATAGCAATTTCAATATTTTGGTACCTGTTACTGCGTGGAATTTGGCAAGTTTTGACACCTCATATTACTGTTATTGGCAGTATGACTCGACTGCCCTTGCATTGAGTTCTGTGTTGACCTTGTAATGACCGGTAGGAACAAGTAAGTGTATTTTTGAAGTGTGTGATGTCATTTCCATTTTATTTTATTTGACGTTACTCTGACAGTTATTAAGTATTATATTACTAACCTCAACCTGTATATGTATAGAAGAGCCTTTGCTCTATCTGAACAACAGAACATGAATCTAATAAAAGTCTTACGGTTTTCGAGATAAAAGTACATACACTAAAGAATAAATATGTTTCTGGCCTGTCCGAAGGTTTAAATATTTAAATGAGACAGTAATCAAACATTTCTTAAAACCTTTTAATTCTTTCATAGGCACGCGTGATGTCCAAATTGAGCAACGCAGCACATTCATTCAGCACTGAACATGAACATTTTTCGTCAAAAATTCAAGTGCATGAAGCACCATCAGCACAATTCGGACTTTTATACACGTTACGTCATTGCTGCTTACACTGAATTCCGTTTTAATTTTCTCTCGTGTCCTTGTTTTAGTTAGCGTTAAAATATATCGTGTAAGGTTTTAGTTATGGAAATTATAACGTGTGTCAAATTTATATTGCAGTCAACGGACATGTTTAATGTACAAAGCTCTACTTTGAGTTTCGTTAGTTTGTTTTAAAACTGACGAAACACCTTCTAATTTGTTGGTTTTACTGTTTATGAAATAGCCAAAAAAAGGATAAGATTTTTGCAATGCTTAAAATAACGGAATACCTACTTCACTTTTCAGAGCTTATTTAAAGTTCAATTACTTACTGACCAAAAAAAAAATCGGAATAGTTTTGTTTTTGGCTTTGCCTTCCTGAATAAAAAGTCATTATAAGAGTACAAATCACAAACGCGCTACTATAAAATTATGATTTCAAGTAAGCTAATCGTGCTAATTTTAAAACGACTAAAACGTCTTGAAAAATTGGGCCTCTATTACACTTTGTCCCACCCATATCGCTATTTTATTATCCACCCGCCTTGACTACAGAAGTAAATATAATAGCTTCCATAACCGTAAAACCAATAATGATATTAAAGAAAAGCGGCCAAGTGCGAGTCGGACTCGCCCATAAAGGGTTCCGTGAAAGGTAAATTGCGGTTTACAAAAATTGCGTATTAAAATTGCGTATTAAAAAAAACTACTTACTAGATCTCGTTCAAACCAATTTTCGGTGGAAGTTTGCATGGTAATGTACATCATATATTATTTTTACATTTATCATTCCCTTATTTAAGAAGTTACGGGGGGGGGGACACACATTTTTCCACTTTGGAAGCGTCTCTCGTGCAAACTATTCAGTTTAGAAAAAAAATATTTTGAGAAACCTCAATATCATTTTTGAAGACCTATCCATAGATACCCCACACGTATGGGTTTGATGAAAAAAATAAAATTGAGTTTCAGTTCTAAGTATGGGGAACCCCAAAAAATTATTGTTTTTTTTTCTATTTTTGTATGAAAATCTTAATGCGGTTCACCGAATACATCTACTTACAAAGTTTCCATAGTATAGCTCTTATAGTTACGGAAAAAAGTGGTTGTGACATACGGACGGACAGACGGACGGACGGACGGACAGACATGACGAATCTATAAGGGTTCCGTTTTTTGCCATTTGGCTACGGAACCCTAAAAATGGGCTTAAACAAAGTGCAACATAATGCCCTGATTATTATGATCAAAAGCAGTTTAGAATTTAACTCTTTTGTCATTGTTCACAGGAGCAGGCGGCCTCCGTGCCATAGAGCTGCGGATATCCCCCCCAGTGGTGCAGCGGGGCTCTGACACCACACTGGCCTGCCTCTACGAGCTGACCGACGCCCCCCTCTACTCCGTCAAGTGGTACAGAGGCCGGCACGAGTTCTACCGGTACTCACCTACTGAGAGTCCTGCGACGAAGATCTTTCCGTTCGCTGGGATAAATGTTGACGTAAGTGTTCGAAATTTTTAGGCCTCCATGCCACGAAGATGCAGATAATATCTCTTAGTAGTGCAGTGGGGCTCAGAACTACTGGCCGATCTTTGCGAGCTGACTGTTAGCAATACTCTATCAAGTGGTAAAGAGGCCGGCACGAGTTCTATGAACTCTCCTGTTGAGACTCCGGTGTCGAAGACCGCTCATCTTGTACCTTCGGTTAGCTAAGATAAACGTTTACGTGAATTTTAGACATTTTAAATGTTTATCGTAGGGTTATTATCTTACAAAATAATGGATTGTTTTATTTTTTGCCACAATATTGGTTTTGTTTTTTGTTTATCATCAACACAAGTGCCATCCTTTTTTAATTTTTTTGAAATTTTATCATGATACCGTTTACGTCAAAAACTTTGTAACACAGCATATAGGGAATAAAATATAATAGTGTAGCGTGGTTGTAGTTTAGAATATTGCAAGGCTATAAAACTCAGTAAACGATGAATTTATCCATTATCTAGCAGATTCTAAGGTAATAGTGATGGCGCTAAGATGTGTTCTGTTTAAAGAGTTTAAATAAATACACAATAAGAAAGCAATTACTTTATTTAATTTTCTGTATAGAAAAATGCCTTTAAACATATGCGTTTTTCCAAAAATCAAGGTAATGTCTAGTATTATTATAATAAATTCATTTTAATACGTAAATCCAACAACTCAAGAGGTAAAATGTGTAAAAGTAATTTTTGAAGCGTAAAATACATTATTTGATACTCAGAGGCTGGTCTCTCTCTTTTTGAGGTTTTATATTATTATTTTCCGCAACATGGGATCCCACATCAGTTATTATAAATTGTGCGGAACCTTAGACGTGATAAATTGTGGGATACGCACAATAACACTTCCCTAGTCTTCCTGGAAACCTTCAAGAATAAACTATGTTTTTGTGGCTTTATACAATGCAAATATACAGATTTTATTTGGTTTGCAATCCTTACATGATAAAACATAAATTTTAGATATTGTGATTTTAAAACCTTTACCTATTAAGACTACGCCGAGCGCACAGTGGCGCCCTCATCACTATTATTGTGTTTTCTAATAAAATAAAGTATTTTCTTGAAATCGGACGATGCTTTTTTGTAGAGCAAGTAAAAACACAATTTATGGGATACGTAACAAACTTTGATAACAATTACCGTATGAGTAGTCAGCTTAACGGGAAAAGGTGGCCACTTTTTTCCGTTAAGTTGATAACTCAAAGGTCAATTGTTATTAAACTATGTGATATGTCCTATAAGTTGTGTTTTCATTTGTAGTACAAAAATGCACCGTCCGATTTCAAGAAAATACTTTATTTTATTAGAAAACACAATAATAGTGATGAGGGCGCCACTGTGCGCTCGGCGTAGTCTTAAGGTAAGGTGGGGTGAGTGCGTCTACGGGGCAAATGCTTTGATATATCAAAGCAAATATTTTACTCATTCTTTTTAGTAGTCAAACAGGCGTTATTTATGTTACTTAATAAGCATATGGTTTTGTACCTGTAAAAGAAATCTCTCTCAATTTGCTTCCATCGGCTACCGTTAGAGGCCATCCGCACCTCATCACGTAAAAAAAACTTGGTCCAAAATCACTTATTGAACTTATCGTTATTAAACAAAAAACACGTTACATCTATACAACTTAATAAAATAACACTATAGTTTTACATTTTAATATACATTTCTTTAATATAACCTACAGTATCTCCAGACATCATCCAATTTAAACCAACACCCTCCAAGCATCTTCAATATTCAAACGTACTGTTAAGGATCTTCCTCTTCTATTGTACCTTCCGTAATTTCGAAAACGTATTCAACCTTTTGCGTCCATTTCCATACCGTTTCCATTCCTCTGCCTTTATCTTTACGAGAATTGTCCGTTCAGCAAACGGGTTCCGCTATCCATTTATCATCCGGATTATTATAAACAATATTTACGTTTCCCTTTTGAATTAATTATATTACTAGTTAGAAGCCTTGATTTTGTGACTTGGAGATAAGCGGAAGCGGTAGCGATTATAATTTGGTCAGTGTCGATGTTTGCCGGCTTAAAATAGTGCCACTCTATATCTTCCCGTGGAAGTCGTAAGAGACGACTAAGGGAATAAAGGCTTGTAGTATTGTTAGGCGGTGGGCTTGCAACCTGTCACTTATATACACATGGTAAACATCTTAGGCTGATTGTGCAAAATGTGGTGACAGAATTAACAACAAGTTTTTAGAGTTGTCGGTAATTCTGTAGTTCTGCCTACCCCACTCTGGGAATGAAGGCGTAAAGGAATGTATGTATGTCGCTTATGTATTTTTATGTAATCTATTATATATAATATAAAAAAAGAAACTGACTGGCTGATCGATCAACGCACAGCCGAAACCACTGGACTAATGGACTTGAAAATTGGAAGGAATATTCCGTGAATATTCTAAGGATGCAAGAGATTTTCGGAAAATCATCGCCTAAGCGGCTGAAATAGGGGTAGTAGAGGGAAAATAATTCTACATGTACTAAGTCACGAGCATTCTCTAGTTCTCTATACACTCGTAAGTATGTTTATCTTTGTCTGCCAATCATTGTATAATACAAGTCTAGAGCTTAGGTAACTATTTTATGACTAAATCCTTTTCTGTTAGACTGTACCTGATATTTATTTATTTAATATTGTAGTATTTTATGTATGGTAAAGGCAAATAAAATTAGCGGATTAATTATTTGAATTAGTGAATAGCGTTTGTAGGCTAATAAAGGTAATAAGGTATGAATGTAGTATTTATTATAAGTCACAGAAACAAGGATAATTTCTGTTTATATTTATAAAAGATATCACAGGGATCATCCCATATTAGGTAAATAATTAATGTCAGTGCACAGTCAACAAATCGATCTAGTCCCAAACTAAGGTTTAGGCTTATACTCAGGGTCTTAGCGCTCATTTGCGCTACATGCATCAAATTATTAAGACAAAACATTTCAACAAATTATTCTTTTTTTTCTTCTAATGAAAAGACTCGCTAAAATGATCAAACTAAAATTGTTTAGATACCTTAAATTATATTTCTATACTGCTTGTGATAACAATGGCAATTATAATTATACCCTCTATAAACTTCTCACTTGTACCTCAATTGGTAACACAAAGCTTGTACGCTTCGTCGCCCTCAGACAATACTATGTGACATACTATAATTGTTATCTTAACGTCCTTATAAATAGACACATCGTATAGAGATTGCGATATTTAATTAAATTTTCAACTCGCTTCCTCGCTCGAATTTTTTAGGTCGCTTAACAATTACGTATATGGCTTTATACGATTACACTTTGTTTAATCTCTCAACTTCTGGGCTTCGCGTTTTCATTTGAAAAGATTCTGTTATACGTTATTTTACGAATCAACGATTTTTAAGGCTTATTTATTTTGTAACGTTGATGAGTCCTTTGAGTACGTAACTTTGTTGTAGGCTAGCAATATTATTTTATTTTAGATCTATTTGCCATCTCAGTATTATTGATACAAAGATCTTGACCCCGTCTAATGAGTGACCACCTATGTTAAATAGTATCAAACAAATACGCAATGCTATAATTATGAACATTGTAATACATTAATTGAAAAAAAAAAACCCAGTTCAATATTAAATGAAATGTGGGATAAAATGGTTTGATCCAAACCCGCGTTGGGATAAAAAACAGAGAGCTCTGTAAATATGTATTCGTATGACAAATTTCGCGATATTTTGTAGACGGAGAGCAATTAACTCCAATCGCAAACAAACGATTTTACAACTTTCACATCTTTTCATGTAAGTGTGCCAGTGAATAGGACGTGTAGACCTTACAACGCAATTAATAAGAAATAGTAATTTGTGGAATTGAGTAAAATTCTCAAGTTATGGAAGGCGAATTAAAAAAAACTGAAACGAGATGCCAAACCAGAAATTCACACATTCACATTCGCTCAGAATTTTGCGATTTTCTCAAAAACTGTAATAAGACCCATGTTAAGTTGTTTAGATATAACAAAGGTTCGTCCATAATATTAGAAGGGGAGCCTGCCGTTCGGCCGAAATATTTTTGGTCAAATGTATCATTTCCCAAATTTTTCACTTTCCAAACCAATGTGATATACATGTTTCAGAATTTATTTTAGTACCATCGTGAAGAACCCTATAGGTTAGGTTAGATTCGTTTTTATAAAATCCTGAAATATTTACGGTTACAGAACACAACGCGGGTTTGCAAATGAAAATTTGGGAAATGAAACATTTGACCAAAAATACTTCGGCCGAACGGCAGGCTCCGGCTCAGGCTAACGAAATAGACCCAGTTAGCAGTAGTAGTTAGTAAAGAAAATTACTCTTCAATCAAATCCACATCGAGACATTAAATAAATTCCGCAAAAATCTCCTCAACAATTCTGGGAATATTCTGGCAATTTTCACATGCTGCAGCAGGGGCACATTTTTCCTGGGAACAAGTCCATCTTTCCCCGTCTCAGGCCTCGCTTCTGTACATAAATTTCAACCCTTTATCATCCCGTACTCTTATTTCACTGTGTTTCTGTGATAATAACTCAATGGGCCGTTGTTTCCCCTTTGCTCTTATTTTTTTATGACTGGCACATTGTTATTTAATACCCTATTGGAGTGAAGAAATGTTTAAGTAATTTGAAGGGAGTGCTGATGTTTTTTGTACATATTTTTTGCATTACAATTTTTGGCGATTTTAATGGTTGAAGCATAAAAATAAAAAGTCAGAAATAAATTAAAATAAAACGTTAGAAAAAAATCAACATTGACTATTAAAATTCGTTTCCTAATTGTAAATCGTGTCATTATAAATTAATCAACACGGTAAAAATATCTTTCAATGAGCATAATATACGCCACGGCGTTGATTTTCAGTGATAAATAAACAAAAATCTTAGTTGTTCTTGCCAACTTAACGATAACAAATAACTAGGCTTTTTTTCACATTTTTTTATATAATATGCGAGTTTCGCTGATGCACTCAAACATACATAAATGCCTTTTTTACCTCTAATAAAATTGTATGGGAAATTACGATCAAAGAACCCCTTAATGAATCATTAACGAACTTGAAAAGGGGCGTGTTTTTAACATTTTCCTCAAAGAAAATCTTCCTTGAAATCTTTTTAAGATAATTACGAGCATATTAATTAGTTAATGATGTTAAATGTTGGATGTTAAAATGAATTAGTATGTTATCCTATCGGGTTTTAAACAGGAATAAAAAGGATAAAAAAATAAAAATACCGATGATTTTTTGCACAAATAAAAAAACATATTTCTCTAAGGAGTTTTTTAACAAATCTACCTATATCAATATTTGTTTTGTATACCAGAAATTAAAATTAATTTATTGAGTAGGTACTTATTTTTTTATCCCGGACTGATATTGCGATGGACCTCTATCTCATCTGATGCTAAATGTAGCCGAAATCAATCTTAATATACCTAAAATTAAACATGAAACTTCTCCGGCTCTCGAATTTCCGTGGTCCGTAATTCCTAAAACTGCGGGTATTACACGTGGCGTTGATTTCTTCTTACTACGATTAGGTAAGCGACCATCCTTTTCAGCATTGAGCTAGGTTGCGTTAAATACGCTGCATTAATACGTTTTACCAAACTTCTTTAAACTTTAGTGTTTACTTTTCTGGTGCGATTTTATTTTATCATTAATCTATCATAATAAAACTGTTATCATTTGCATCAGTATTCAATTTGTTTTTTTTTATATTGGTAACCATTATTGTATTTTTTTATTATATTAATAAAAAAAGCACAAAGTTAGGTTTACACTATGGGTACTAGACTATGATAAACATACTAACATTGAGAAATACATTCGTAGAAAATGTCCAAGACCTAAGAAGAAATATACTCGTACGCGCCTACATACATTCATGCCTTCATTCCCAGAATGGGGTAGGCAGAGCTACAGAATTACCAACAATTTTAAAAATTTGTTGATAATTCTGTAACCACATTTTACACAATAAGGCTAAGATGTTTACCAGTGTATTAGTGACAGGTTGCAAGCTTATCGCCTAGTACTACAAACCTTTATTCCCTTAGTCGCCTCTTATGACATCCACACACGGGAAGACACACCCGCTAATGGAGATTAGAGCGCCTATTACACAAATATTTGTACTTACTGGGAAACGAACCCAGGATCACAGGCAGGGTCATCATCCATTAGGCCTTTGTATATCTAAATTAATCTTAGCTGAAAGATGCCTACCAACTTTTTTTTATACCTTTAAAATTCAAAATAACGTACCTACTGTTTTGTCCACAGTTGGCCCGGTCTAATCAAAGTCAAGTGGTGCTGACCAGGGTAAGCTTCGGCCTATCTGGTAACTTCAGCTGCGAAGTAACCGCCGACGCACCTTCCTTCGCGACTTCCATCGTCTCCAATACCATGGATGTTGTAGGTAAGGTACCATATTAATCAGCCAGTGTCTTTACTCTTTAAAAGACTGATACTTCCTGTGTCGCCCCTTCCAAGGTGGACACCTGAGAAGTTTCATTGCCTTTTCCTGTATAAACTCGTAGAAAAGAACTTTTGTCTAAAAGAATACTATCTAAGGTCTTAATAGTTAGAGATGGTCCTCCAGTTTCATGATAAGATGCCTGAGGAACTGTAGAATATAAAACAAAGTTGGGTTTAATCATGACCTAATTGGGATTGTTCATATTTTTACAATTACTCTAATTCGAAAACCATTTCGAGGAATAGGGTTTTAAAGCAATTCTGCATCATTTTTTTTTTTAAATATTTGTCTATTGCGGATATTTCGACAAAAGTATATTTAACCTTTATTTGACTTTCGTTTTTGGCTTGAAGCCCTCCTAGATGTATCTTACGAGTTAGGCGAAAACCGCTTTAAATAGTATGTTTTAATACACTATTACAATCACTTTTTATCCTTAGTTATCATTTAATTGTAGTAATTTATTAGAAAATGCCAATCCAAATTTAAAATAATCATGTCATCCATAAAATGTCTGCTAAATATATAAAGATATTAAAACAAAACTATTGGGTCAAATACAAAATTAATGAAATTGGTGTTTTATAATTACCTATTCTTTCGAATTAGAATGTAAAAACCGTGAGTTATTTTTTTTGGTCTATCTCAATTGACAGCCTCCTTGTAACCAAAACAGAATATTGAAGATTATTTTATTTGCAGTGCTACCACCATCTCCCCCGACAATCCACACAAGCCAGCACTACTACATGCCAGGAGACGTTCTGCGAGCCAATTGCACGTCGGGGCCAAGTCGGCCACCACCAGAACTGGCCTTTTTCCTCAACGACATGCCTGTGAGTGAAGACAATGTCAGTAATTCATCATCATAATTATAGTCTGCGAACAAGCAAGTTTTTTATTTTGTGACTCAATGCATGTTATGGCCAAGTGTACCACTGTTAACACCAGTTTTTTTATTCTCCATGCATGTAAGTTAAAACAATGTCCATTACGCTGTTTATTTATACGATTTCTAACAATTTTATGTTGTGATTTGATTTTAGAACTAGTAACTTAACCGACTTTTTCTGCAATAAAATTCCTATCATTTAGAATAAAGATTATAATGATTAAATGAATTGTTAAGGTCATCGTAATTAGTTTTTCTATAGCGTTTCTAATTTTCTCTTTAGGTAAAGAAACTATTAGAGCGATGTATTCCAGTTCCATAAAAACAAACCAATGCTACTTCTCCAACATCAAGAAAAGTCGTCAACCTAAATCTAAACGGAAGGAGAAAAATTAAGCCAAATAAATATTTTTCCGTAAAATTAGAATCTACATACAAACGCCCCACATTTTATCATTCTATGAATATTCACAGAGCGCATATCAAAGCGTTTGCGAATAAAACGCCTCCACAATCTCCTTTGTTGGCATTAATCGCGTAAAAGTAGACAAGGAAATTTAATTAACAATGTTAAAATCTGGGAGGAAATGATGTTCAGCTCAGCCAATGGTTTCATTAAGCCAAAGTACTCAGTCAATGCATTGTTTGTTAATGGTTCTCTGGTATCTCAGTGACTTGTTTTTTTTAGATTTATTTAGCTGTTTATTAGGGTGTTTCATGTATGTATGGTTTTTTTTTTCTTATTTTTGCAGACTTCGTTTAGACCCTCACTCTTCTTATTGTTAAACATTAAAATGTCTCGTATTAAGGTGAATGAACGGACAGTATTTAGAGGTTGCACCAATTGAATTAGGAGGAGCAGATTTTCAATATTTATAATTTTTCCAAAAACATAATGAAAAATGAAAATAAAAATGAAATGAAAAATATTATTGGCAATTAACTTATTTAAGTACAGTTTATCTTTAGGCTACTTTTAACTACGGCATTGGTAATCGATTTAATATTATAACCAAACGTTTTCATCTAAAGTGCCTGAAAAAAGGAATTTTGTTATAATTTGAAACAAAACTATGAGAAAACTTAAACAGATTTCTTATAGCGAACTTTAAATTAAGAAACAACAAGCCAACTCTTCTTTGTCCATCAAACTTAAGATAAACATTTATATTAACAAATCTATTCAAAAACCGTTGAATTTCAAATTTAAAGCACATCCAGCAAAGCAAACTTAATAACTAGTATAAAGCTAGATGCCTCTATAGAAGCTCAAGCTTTGGGTGCTTCGGAAGCTCGCATTTAGCGGATCTTCCAGGGAGAGATGCTTTTGAGATTTTCGTTTCTGGCACTGAGCTTACTGCATTGTTCTAGCTTGGAATAAAATACTAGTTTACTTTAAACTTAGCTTTCTAACGTGTTTGTTGGACTGTTTGGTGTTTTCAATAGTATTATTTTAACCGTGTGTGTTAAAGTACAAACGAAACGCTACTTTAGAATACTTGCTTTCACTGAAGTTAAAATGAATAATTAAATGTCAGGGGAACATCTCACACAAAATGAACTGGACCACGATAAACTTAATGAAATAGAAAAATACACACTTAGTTGATTATATGCTCAAAAGTAATTTAATTCAAGTATAATGCTTGAGAGTTTAAAAAGGTCCAGAAGAAATAACTCCCTAAATGTTAAGTGTACGAGTCACCTACTTACAAAATCATTTTTTTTATATTTATTACTTGAAAAGCCATTGAAATGTAGATTCAATCAATTTAATTCTGCGTAAAGCAATTTTCAAGACTAAGAAGTAAAGAGTAAGAAAAAAATACTAAATTTAATTCATCTAACTCAATTGTTCGCAGAACAAATCATTATTCCTTTATTTTAATCTTTAAATTCTAAACTGTAACGTACAAATTAGTCCCATCTAAAATTCTCACCTGCACCAGTTCCCCCATGTGTGTAAATGGTTAGTTGAAATATTTATCTCCGTGCAATAGCGGTTTATGAATAGCTATGGTTTCACTCTGCGGTGTTCCGGACGCTTCAAGTGCCCACAGAATTCATTAACTTGACATACTCTGTTTGAACAATTTTAGGAGCTATTTTAGAAAATAATGCTGTTCATTGCACATGGTATTAATGTGACATGCTGCAAACCATGTTTGCAATTCCAAACCAGATATAATTTATTCGAACGCTGAGATGACGGCTTATAGAGCAAAATTGACAAAATTGGGCTTAATTGACATAGGTAAACGATATTAGTCTAACGTGTAATATTTTTTCAATCAATCAATCAATCATTTTATTTCGTCATCATAGCATAACCTATATGTACAGGTGATAGGTATTAAAAAAATGTAACAACTAATCATAGTACATCAGTACCTTTCGGCGTACGATGAATTAAATACAAATACAAAGGTCACAAACTTAATCCTCAATTACTTATATAATATTAAATAATGTGCAAGCCAGAACACAAGAATAAGGAACATCTAAGAATTAAATTAGGAAATGTCAGTGCAGTTAATTAATATCAATATCACCAAGGTAATCTAGAATATTATAATAACATTTTTCCACAAGAAGTTTAAACAACAATGATTTAAATTGACCTGGGCTCTTGGTTTTCATATCGACCGTCGATACGAGTAAAATCGTAACTACAAAACAGAGGTTTTCAGGAGAGCGAAAAAACGTATTTTGCAACTTCAAACCGCGATATTTTACTTATTAGTTTATGTTTCCGTACAAATGTACATATCATATTTCTCAGAATTTGGTGCTCTTTAATTCTAAATTTTTATTTTATTTCTAAACTGCTTATTTTAATTTTTAGATCGAGTTACGATCACGTATTTTGCGTTATCGACTATCGAGTATTATTGTATATTACAATACCATCTTACAGCTCTAAGTTTTGCCATTATTTGTTAGGCCAATATCATCGTATCTAAAGAAACCATGTTACTTGCAACAGATTCGCGGCTATTTTATTGTATTTTATGACTTAAAATATAGTAACTCCGGTTAGAAAATATAAAAAAAATATATTTATACAGTAAATTGTATTAGTTTCAAGTAGATAATTGGCAATTATCATTATTGTTCGTTTAAAAAATATTTTTACTGAAAATTGAAAGAATAAAAAATAGATTACAAAATAGTTTAAACATTTTTTAACTTTTTATTTAATAAATAATAATTAAGAAACAATAAAAGTACATTAACACCATAATTTGGTAATTACCACCCTCAATAAGTAGAGGGTGGTAAGTACTTAGGTACTTCAGGACTTATCTGGTTGCCAGCTAAATAGTAATTAATAAATAAACATCAACACTTGCTTTGGCTTAATTAAGTTATTTAGTAACAAATGGGTAACAAAACAAACTTTCACTTTGGCACTATTAAGTGCTAATATTTAGTATTTTGACTACTTTAATTAACTTTCTTCTTCAAAGAGATCACAATGATAAAATAATAGACCTACGTATAACTTTATGACAGTTCAATTAAGTATGTTATGTGTTCATCGATGATCAATATCATTAATACTTAATAAAAGTAGTTATGTTTTTATTTCCAATTGACAGTAAGTATATAATTAAATATTACGTAACTACATTACATATGGGAGGATGAGTTTACTAGCGAATCTTAATCTTCAAAAGTATTTTGTTTAGTTTCATTTGAGTGAGGCTAGTTTCTGTAAAAGTCTCTATAGTTCAAGTATCGTTCCACTGTCACGGAGAAAACTTAATTCCTAATATTTTATTTTATTATTAAAAATGTTTAAAAACAATGAAGCGACTCCAAACAAAAACATTAATTCAAAGCGTCCTAAGTCAGACTAAAGTCGGCTTTTTGGTTAAAATATTCTAAGACGCCGACTTCAGTTTGTTAAACCCAAGATGTACTGAAAAAATGACTCCGTTTAAAGTCGGTTCCTTCTTTTCTTAATTATTTTAATTTTCATTTTACCTTTTTTATTATTAAATACTTTCCTACCCTACCTAACTAATATTTTGTCAAAAAACAAGCACAAGTTTAAATTTTTTCGCAATTAACGCAGCGTGAAAGTCACAGTGCGATGTATCTAATAACTTACTATCTTAGAAGTATGAGACTTATTTTTTCAAAAGAATTTCGCAAATCGGTGAAATAGCTTTTTATCAATCCTTTGAAATATTTCAAATCACGCTCAAACAAACGTTAAGTATTTACGTATAGCTATACAATAATATACACACCGGGGCCATTTTTCAAAAAATAAGTAATTTTTAGTAATAGTAACGAAATACCGGTTGGAAATATTTTTTTAATTGTTTCTCTTAACGTACTCTAGCGACTTTTTCCCTAACTAAAGAAAGTAGGTATTCACTAACAAAACCAGAATACTTAATATTCGAAAAAAATCCGTTAGTATTACTTAGTAGGCGATTTACACTGAGTTTTACTTGTTTGGTCGAATTAACCTTTTAGTTAAGTAAACATGTTTATAATACAATCGCAATAGGTAAATAGTTTTGTTCTTACGGGTACTTTTACCACTCTTCATTCATAACTAGATTTAGTGGAACTTTTCCATGTTAATTTAAGTAACAAACACTCACTCAAAAAAAAAAAATATTTCCAATACACATAAACAGACGGGCTCCTACATCCACGTCACACGGTGCATGTAAAAACCGTCTTCAAAATTAATTTTTCGAGGCAAAAAATGCAAATGGAAGGAACGGGCCAGTAAAATCATAGTAAATCAATTTAGGCGCAAAACCGAAACACCCATAGCGCGAGCTCTTAAAGTAGAGTAACATTTTAACCACATTTACGTGCTCTGTACTTGCTAAAACGTTGGCACATTAAAATCGTAACTATTTATGCGATGATACTGGCCTGTGATCGTGACAATTGGAAGCGATTTCGAGTAAAAAAATATTCTTAAGTCTAGTTACAATGATTTTCTCTTAATGTAATAGTGGATTACTATTGATGAACCTCGACATACGATGTTATGAAATTGGGTATTTTTTTTATTTCTCAATGTATCAAAAATGTAAAAATACAGTTTTGTAGATCTTTTTTCACTTAACTCTCCCTGCTAAAGTCAAAAAAACACTTAAATTTAGTTACGATTTTACTCGTATCGACGGTCGATATAACCTGGTAATTTATTAAATAGCTTTGGACCCATCGTTAAAATATTTTTTTTCATAAGGCTAGTTTGGCAGATTTCAAAGTGCACACCAGGGTTTTTTGGATTGGAGGATTTTTTTCAATAGTTTATATCAAATTCTTGCAATTATTCACAACTGTCCAACTAGTTCCATGTCTAAAAGTAACTTACCCAATGTGACTCGTGATCATTTCTAAATCTTTGATGCCGATAGTCGGTCAAAGAACGTTCTTGGCCGCATTTTGTAAAGAAATGTTTTGTTTTTCTTCAAGAAATTTCGTTCATCATTCAATAACGAAAGGAACAATTACATAGAAGTCAGGTTGACGTTAGTATCTATATATGTAAAAGGCAAACCCGCCTGACTTATAATATATCAACGCACAGCCGAAACTACTGTACTTAGAAACTTGAAAGGTACAGGGGTTCCTTTCATGATGTAAGTGAGCACTAAGAAAGGATTTGCCGAAAATCGACCCCCAACGGGAAAAATGGGGGAGTAGCGAGAAAATAATTCTACGCGTACGAAGTCGCGGGCGTGCTTTAGTAATTAATAATAATTATCATCTACATAGATGTAGTAAAAACGTTACAAGACAGAAATGAAACATCAAAAAAACTGCCAATTATGATGGTAGTTGGAAATCTCGAATTTAATAGCAACGGCATAACTAAATAAATACTACAGACATACTAATACTAATTGGTATACTAATTTCATAAAACCTTTGATATGACATTTGATACTGCTGACACGGATATATCTCTTCACACATGGCATCCAAAATAACATATAGCGGTATGTTTTGTTTTTTTTTGTTCGTTCGATGAATCCGAAAAACTTAAAATAAGTCTTGGATCAAAATTTTTTGGGTACTAGCAGTAACATTTTGCTATGATTCGTGTATGTAGCTAATGCTAAAATGGACTTCAAACTCGAATTTAGGCCTTTCTACCACTATCATATTATACTATTGATGTTTACCCATTTCCATTAGTGAAACGCCCATGATGTGTTCGTTAATTTAAATTATTTACCGCGCAATCGTTTATGAAACGCTTCAGACCGGCTGCCGGTCCCGCAAAACATAATTAATAAAGTGGTCTTGGCCTCAGCCTGGAACAGACGCTGTTAATGGGTTAAATAAATTATTTCGTCGACTGTCCGACGCTGAAACGTGTGGTACATAAATATTATTCTGTCGTGCATAAGAAAGTGATGTACGTAAATAACTGGTACTAGCGTCTAGATGTTGTTAGGTAAACTTAGGGGTATGTATTTATTAGATAAAATAAGGTTAGAACAATTTTACTAATAGACAGGTGGTAACTAAAGATTCAAACACTCGATTTAGTTTTATATCGCTTAGAAGTTTGCGCAAAACGGCGGTCAGGTTATATGTCAATGAGTCGACCAATTATTCTTTTTCACAAACCGACAAGACAAAGAGATCGATAGACGGATCAAAAATTATTTGAGAAGCTACCGGACTATGATGGAACTAATAAAAAACAACCCTACTTATTACTTCGAAATGAAAACTCATTGATGTGTGCATCTTATTCATGTAAGATATTGCCAAAACATGGTCATGGTCATGTAGATGGTAATACTAGGTAAGGAACACGGAGCTGCGTTCCAGAACTGGTATTGCCTGATGTTGACGTGAAGACCGCCAAGTTAGTGGGACTGGACTAGATAATATGTCGGATACGAGCATGTTGGCAAATGGGCCGAAAAGACCAAAAATAATAGTAATGGTATTCACCCGAGTAGCAGAAGCAGACCCACAAAGAGATGGACAAGGCAGAGTAAAGAAAGAAAAGGGCTGCGTTTACCCAGCTGAGGGTCAGTTAATCAAAATAAATCAAAATAATAATAATTAGAACCCTCTGTCTAAATTTACGCAAATGGTATTTTTTAGTTCTGTGATCATTTTATTTACCGTTATCGTATTTTTAAGCATAAACATGACTAGCTTAGATTTTATGAATATAGAGTAGGTTAAAATAACTTTGTGAATGTTTTCTTAATGTTTAACCAAAATCCAGTCTGAAATCTTTTATATTTTAATTCAGCGCTTTGCATTTTCGGCTATGAAAATGGTAACCGTCTCATATTCAGCATCATAAACCATTTTACGACGCGACATATACGGCTGCGGTCACATTCTACCTCGTCACCTTCCTCTGATAGTATTATTATACTTAGAAACGTCTTTATATTCAAGATTATGGTTACACAAAAGTAAATCTGTGTCAGTGTTTTCTTCGTTGAGATTTGAAATAAAACTTCTTTTATTCGACGGCTTCTTCTGATAGTATTATTGCTTTGGAATGTTTTTTCATTCAAAATTGTGGATACAAAATAAATAATTATTTTTCAAGATGAAACAGATTTTAATATTTTGGAAACAAGAATATTATCATTTGCGACACGTATTAAATAAGGCATTGGCAGGTTACATAGATTTTTTTAACTTTTGTGTTTACTTATTTATGTCTTTAACTTTGTATGACTTTCTACTTCATTAAATCCTTTCGAAAACCGACATGTTAAGGTAATCAAAAGGATGACGTAGGCTACTTTTCATCGCTGAAAATCGGTTCCCATCCCAAAGTAATATCAATCAACGAATTCACTGAATTTGCAACGAATTACAAAAACTAGTACGCAAATATAAATGAGTAGTCTTCTGTAAATTAAACTTTCACACTAAAACAAATGCATTATGAAATACAAGCTATTTATGTTGTCACCGTATAAACTTAATAATGTAAACGCGCCTGCATTTTCAACCACGACAATAGGGGTATTAGTGCAATGCTCGCTGCAACGTTTCTGATATGGCGTGCTAAGCCTCTAGAATCTGTTTGCTTTTTTGTTTTCCCCTGGAGTGCTTTTAACACGTTTGTTTTGTTCAATGTGTTTAAACTTCTCCACTTTGTTCTTTGTTTGTTTGAGTTGTATTTCAGTATCGTTTGTAGCTATGGTCTTGTTGGGTAAGTAAAGTAGGTAGTTCATATTTATATTGTTTTCATACTTTGTAACTTTAATAATGTGTATTTTAAGAGTCTTGTTTGATCTGCGAATAATTAATATAAAATTCCTTTTAAAGTAACGTTTATAAGTCTACGCCTTTTCAGGTTGCTTCCAATTTTCTCAGTTATGAGTTAAGTAGTCTAGCTGTTTACTTATATGCCAATATTTTTAACACTTTCAATGCCATGTGAGATCAAAACTTTTTTATAATGAATGAAATAAGGTTAAATGAGAGACGTTGGCAGCTAAATTGTCAAAGACACGACTTGTTGGGTTCCTTCCCTTAGATAAAGACGTGTCACAGTATACAAGAGTTTCCCCAGCTAAGTAAGCTTGCCCGAGCAGCTCGATCGGTCCCAAATGAACGTGTTTTATCAGGCGTACATATCAGTTCAACGCTTGTGGAAACCAGTGCGCAGAATGTACTGTGTATTTATCATTTCCAATAAACGACTTGGCTCTAATCTGTGTCACCTGATACAAAAACCCATTTAACCCTGAAAACTTGAATTATTTTCGTTCGTTTATCTTATTGCCAGCTTTACAGGGTGTTTGGTGGCTAGTCAAATGAAGCAACTTTCAAGGACGATAAAAGGGTCATTTTCGACATTTTAAGACCGCATTTACTTTGTTTTGAATTTTGATATTTTTAACGTTTTCAGCAATATCTCATTTTGAAAATAACGTTTAAATAAAAAAAAAATGGTTTTTGAAGTGATATTTTACTTTATATATTTTTGATAGGAATCACTGTATTTAATCGTGAACATTCGTAGAAAAAATTACCTTTCTCCGTCCTTGGACAAATTTAAGAATTTCATGCAAAGAAAATATTAATAAGTCAAATCCGTCTTCAACAGGTCACACCAGGCATATACCAGGCGCAACCAGCTGCAGAAGGCCTATTCCGCTCTGAGTTCTACGTCCAGATCCAGCTGTGGCCTGCCCACCACGAGAGGGGAGCGCCAATCCTCCGGTGCGAGGCCAAAGTGGGGGATCTTTACAGGGATGACTCCACCATTGCCCTTTACTCCGCTAACGGGGATCCAAAGATTGAACGTGGTGAGTATTCCTGCTGTTCCTACGTTCTTTTTTTATTTAGTAAGTTTGTTTTCTTTCTTTTATCAAGATACTCTGTTATCAATTCATTTAGGTCTCAAAATGAATTTGCATAATGAAATACCATTTTTTTTTGTCTTAAGATACCGGATTTTTAACATGATTAAAATTCGTAACACCAGTATTCAGTTATTTTGGGACTCAGAAGTTTTGTATCAAATTCACTATCAAACGGGTAATGAAACGATTTTGTCAGTAGTACTGTAGAACAATTAAGTTAGAACGTTAAATTTTAATATAACGCAATACGAACATAATTATTTTATTTATTTAATTACCAATGATCTCATTATAAACTTTTCCACGCAAAGTTTGATCTCAAAGTACTTTAATCCAACAATCCATTAACGTTGCAAATAATTAATGTTAATCAACGTTAACTTTACTTACAAAACAGATTTCACTTTATTTTATAATTCGCGTTTTATAACTCGGTCGGAGTAAAGTTTATAATGTCATTACTCCTATAACTTAGTTAACTTCACTAGTAATTATCTTTTGCGTTGGCTAGTTATAATCTTTTTGCGCTGCAAAATCTATATCAAAAGGTCTGCTAATAAGATCACTGCGCTTAAAGGGGCATTGAGAACTCAATGAGTTATTACTTCCCGCCTCATTTCTGAGACAATTTCCTCCCGAGGGCAACACAGTAGGGCGTTGTCGGGAGATAATAAATTTATCTTCGACGCGTGGCAACCCGTACACTGAACCCTCACGGTAAATTATTTTCAGGTTCATAAATCTTTGAGGTTATGATTTGTGAGCGGTTTTTGAAGACAGCTTGGTGTTAATATTTTAAGGGCTTAGCTTGTTTTAAATACGAGAATGGACGGTATTTGAATAATCTCATATTTGATTCCTTTATACTTGCTTCCTACTGGGGTTTTATATTTAGAATTTGCTCATTTTGACAATTTTGTCTTTCCGTATAATACTTTTAGGAACCTGCAACATTGGCAAAGTCGCAACTAAATGAGCATCAAGTAACTAAGTCGTAGGTACCTGATGATGAGTATTTTTTTTTTCAAGGTTATTGTTACTATTTTCGTTATGACGATAATAATAAAAATTTAAAATGGTTAGTATGAAAATTTAGAAGAACAATAATAAATTGAATACAATGTTACTAAAGTTCTCTAGTTTCGTAAATAAGATATAATATTCGATTTTACCACCTGAAAAAACAATTTAGTAATTTTTTTACGCTAATATACGGCCTTGGCTCTCGCAAATTTTCATTGTTCTTCAATAAATATAGAGACCATAATTATTTTGGCTTCAGAAAATAAACAAGTCAGTTAAATTAAAGCGTCAGTGGGCATAGTGAAAAGTACTGCAAAAGTACTCGTAGTTTTCAGCTGCAATTCAACAGATAGAATAATTGGGCTCCACAAGCTTTGCTTAAGTCGTGAAGGAGGCTAAAGCTTGAGGCCTAGAAATCGAGCTGCAAAGTCATTTTATATTCCCAAAATTTAGAGTTATAATTATAAAAACCGGCCAAGTGCAAGTCGGACTCGCGCACGAAGGGTACTTTTCCATTATACAACATGAGCAAAAAATCGTCATAAAAATCATGTTTGTTGTATGGGAGCCCCCTTAAATATTTATTTTATTCTGTTTTTAGTATTTGTTGTTACAGCGGCAACAGAAATACATCTTCTGTGAAAATTTCAACTGTCTAGCTATCACGGTTCATGAGATACAGCCTGGTACTAGACAGACAGACAGACAGACAGACAGACAGACAGACAGACAGACAGACAGACAGACAGACAGACAGACAGACAGACAGACAGACGGACGGACGGACGGACGGACAGCGGAGTCTTAGTAATAGGGTCCCGTTTTTACCCTTTGGGTAACGTGATATTAAATATTTTTAAATGACGGCTCGATAAGAACCGTCATTTCAGACAACTTTATTCATCATAATGTAATAGCAAAAATATATTACTTACACAGTAAAAAAATCCGTAACGAAAGCAAGATTTTACCATCTCTTTTGTTTTTTCTGGCACCCTAATGGTACATACATTAGTTATAACGCTCTTTCTGACTACCTCTAACGATGTTTTAGCTGTTAACTCGAATTGTTTTCATAAACGCAAGCTCTGCGTTGAAAGCAAATATATAGCTGTTTTAAAAAGAAGGCATATTTTATTTTACACTCGCTCACAAAATGATGTAGGTATTAAAAAATATTTTTAGCATGAAACACGCACATTAATAATAAGACTGTTGAGTAAGCATCTTTTTTTACTTAAGCGAAGCAGGTAATAATGACCAATCAGATTCTTTAAAAACAGCTTCTTTTTTAATCGATTGAGTGAGCGAGGCGAGCTAGTTCACTCGAATGTTAAGCTACCTAATTGAGAATGCACCCCCTAAAATGTGGTTTGTATGCTCTGACGGTTGGGCTAACGCCCCGATTAAGTAGTAACAGAACTTGTCCGTCAAGTTGTTAAGTGAGTTCTTTAAATAGAATCTGCGTGTGTGATATTGTGTGTCGTACAATCTGATTGGTCAATTTCACTCTCCTCCGATTTATTCTACGAGAGGTCAAATATTATAATCAATAATATTAGTTCTATAAAGTAACTTTATTTCAGAATAACCCATATACAACGTTTGAGATCACAGCGCTGAAGTTTTCATATAGTGATTTATAATTTTACTAACCAAATGACAGTCTGATATGTCATGAGTGGAGTAATTAAACTATTTCTCATTATCCAGAAATATGTTAATGCTGATACTAAATTGAAACAAAACTTGGAATTAATGTAAGTCCAAAATTATACACTATTCCAAATAACATTGGACTAAAATGACCGTTGATTCTAGCAAAATGATCATAAATGTGGCCAAAGATGTCTAGTTAATATCACCTTCTGCAAGTAATCTGTAGCAGAAGCTATAGAAAGAACAATAATCACTAGTGATGCCGTCAATATAGTACGAAACATTCTCGAATTTGAGTCTTATAGTAGGTATTTGCCCTTCGGCCGCGTATGTAACCGGAATTTGGTAACCAGTTTCCTAAGAAGAAAAAATGATCCTCACAGGTCACCAGTATCCAAGTAATAGGATTTTTTCCTTTTTTGATACCTATTATATTGTTCGTAACTAGTATCTAGTAAGGAATAAATCATACTCTTTCGAAACCATATATACTAGGAACAAAACTCAAAAATATACTAATAGCCGTTTACGTTTATTAAAACCTAAAAGAATAAGGTGCAATTACTTCCAAACAATGACCAACAGATATCTCGTTTAAATTTAGTTGATATATTGTGTTATCAATCCCTTGATCCCGGACCAAACTACCCAGAAACAGGAGCTCCGCAGGAGCGGAGCACCGGCGACACTTAATGATTTGAAATTAGACGGTGCCGACGAGCTCCTATTTCTAGGTGGTTTGGCCCTCCGGGCCTGTTGCAAAACTAACATAACCTAAACCTACCTACGTATTTTCAAGCAGTCAGTTACATACGAGGAATAGAAACTACTTTTTCGTAATTCATCAGAATTTTCCTGGTCTGAAACTCAGTTACATGAAAGGAAAAAGGCTATTACTTGGATACTGGTGTCCTATGAGGATCATTTTTTCTTCTTAGGATACTGGTTACCAAACTCCGGTTATATACGCGGCCGAATGGGGTATTTGGAATATAGTTTAACTATATTGGACTTAATACATTTCAATTATTTGAATAAGAATTCTACAAACCATTATTGAAATTGTCTTGTACTTCTCTGAAGAAAGCTATTATAAGATCAACTAAAATGCTGAAATGAAATATTATTACACAAGGGGTTTTAACTTTTAGTTGTAATTATTTTGCAACATTTATTTGATAAGTATCTTGTAAAATTCCCTCAAAAGTCTCGGCTGATCTTGTCTTGCCCTCTGTGCGTCGAGCTTAAAGCTGAGAAAATTAAATTACTGAAGGCTTTCAGAGGCAAAATAGACAGGGAGCTTTCCAGCGTTAGAACATTTTATAGTAACATGTACATGTAAAAAAAACTATATGCCCTCTAATAAGCATATTGAAATTAAAATGAGCGGGCGGAAATTTTAAAATGTATCATAAAATTTTAATTGAATACATTTCAGTCATTTAATAAAAATGCGTTTTCGTTAAAACTCTCAAGGTTTATTTTAACATGGTTTCAGTTTCAGGAAAAACGATTTTAATATTTTCGATGCCATTATTTAACATTCACCTCAATAACATTTTATAACTTTTTCCGAGAGCATAATTCAATAGCATTTGGTTTTATTTTGTAAATTCTTGTTAAAAATAACTATTTAAAAAAAACGTGCGCAAGTGAAAGTCAAACTTTGTCTTTCTTTTATTATGAAAATCGCTTGAATCACTTAATTAAATACCTAGAATAGCTGATGGACCTACACAAAAATGATATTTTAGGGTTTCTTTATTATCCTTTTAAAGTACAGAACCCAAAAATCATTGCAGCTTACTTGTACAGTTCTCTAATTGTTTGCTTCAGTCTTAAGGTCTTCATTTTTATTTGTTGTAGGTAATAGTCCTTTTAGACGGGTTTTAGATGATTCATAATTCCGAAATTTCATAATTCCCAATACTATATTTTAATATCGCTTATTTTTCGATATCGTTTCTAAATCAAACCTAACCTAACCTAACCTAGCCTAACCTGCTATAAGAGCAATTAATTTAATCATTTAATCTAAAATAGCTCCAGCATAACATAACGTTCGGAACAATGAAAATTCGGGCATATGAATATTCAGAATATAATGATAAAATATAGGTAGTTAATAAATAACAGCTTTTTAACCTCGCCAAAGACCGAGAGAATATGCGGAGCTGACTTCCAACCTTTACTAGTTGGAGAGGCACTATAAGAAGAAGAAGAAAAAACAAAAATTCGGAATTTTAAAGTGTATTATTTTGTTCCAGTGACTTCTCCAGGGTCGGCAGCCACGCTCCAAGGGTGCCAAATCCTCCTGATAATACAAACAATCGTTTGGGCGAATAATACTTAGAGCTAAATTAAGAATGTAAGTTATAATAAATAAATATACATAGACGTAATAATTCTGTCGGGAAAGATTGTGAATTTAGTTTAAAAACCTAAACGAGCTGACAATTATACCAAATATTGTAAAGACTAAGAGATATTGTTGATTTAATACAAATTATATATGTGAATGCGCTTGTTTCATTTTAAACTCTACCAGGTATTGAATGAACCTTTATTACTTAATTCTGATTAGCCATGTATTTCAGCAGCAAACTGTTTAAAAATTGTATATATGAATAAATCATGTTTTCTAATAATTGCTTACCTCTTTTTGTACTTATTCTTAATCAAAATTCAATATACACATTTACATTTTGCATATATATTCCTTTTCAACGCTTCCACGTATCGATATTAAATTTGGTCTAGATATAGAATATGAGCTATTTTCTATTTTCTCACCAAATTTTACATAGATCCGTGACGGTAGGCGGACAAAGAGAACTTTATATCTTAATTTACGACGAAGCGGCCAAGTATCTTTTAAACGACTGCAAAAAAGGAGGAGGTTCTGTGTTGTTGTGTTACTCAATTTCTCCGTTAGTTGTTAATCGATTTTAATGTTGTTTTTTTTATGAGTAGGATATTCTCAGTAGTGGTCTGGTCTGATATAAATTTTGTCAAGATCTGTTCACGGGCTCATAATATTTAGGAGTCGATTCATTGTTTTTTAAATCCATTCTAATATTATAAAATGTGAAAGTGACTTTCTCTGTCTATTTGTTACGCTTTCACGACTAAACCGCTAAGCCAATCTTGATGAAGTCTAGTATGAACTCCGAGGGAGGACAAAGGGTAATTTTTACTGCTAGTAGCGATAAGCGATTATTATTGATATTAGTATTTGTATATATAAAATAAATAATAAATAATAAATGAAATTTTTATTTACTAACATAGCTACATAAGGTTGTACAAGATAAAAATTTAGTTATACAAAAAAATCTTACGTACATAGTAAGTACGGTAAAATGGACTCAGCAACACTGTTAGTTTTCAGTCTCCAACCAGGAATTATAACTAAAACTTAAACTAACTTGTCAAAGGTATCTTCGCTACCACTGCGGTGGCAAAAAGGCAGAAATAAAACATAATATATTGCAATTTAAAAATAAAAGGCTGGAAGGTTAAACACAAGTTACTTACTTTGTCGTATATATTTGTAATTACGTTCTCGAAAACTCATCTAACGATTTCTATATAAAATTGCAATATTGGGGTTTACGGGGATGAAAAATCGATCTGTCAAGTGGTCATCTTCGGGAAAATTCGTTTGTCTACAAGGTACTGTGGCCCTCGACAAGATTGAGTTATCGAAAATGTAACGGATTAACGTACCTACTCGTAAGCTGCCAGATGGTCTTGTCAAGCGTTTATATCAGTTCTAAAATCGTTTTCTAGAGGTATAGCGTTAAGCATCTTGGATTTCATAAACTGTCAATGTTCAAGGCTACAGTTAAAAAGACTGTATAAGTAGAGACCCCTATTAATATTAAGTGCATCTACAAGACGCAAGAGATAAAGATACAAGCCTTTGTAAACCACGACGTTAATCCTGACTCGAAACAACATTTCGCTCCCATCTCCGCTGCGCAGCGTTGAGCGCCGCGCATTTAATTATTTTTAACACATTCAAGCGGTGAATGCGCTGAAATTGCTGGGGTACGAGGACTGTTCTACTTTTGTGTGTAAGATTGTTGATAGAGATTTAAGGTCGTTGCGCAAGGACGTTGAGGTTGTTTGACGCAAAGAAAAACCAGTTAATTGCGTTGGACTCACGCATTGAGATGATTGAGAGTTCCGTAGCGTCGCACAGTAGGTATTATTATGTGTGTACGTAAACACTTCATTGTACAAAACACAGATATTCAAAGACAATATTTACAGAATAGGAATGTACAAAGACCAGTTTCGAATCAAATCAGCGCGAGCCCAACTTACACGTGACCATTTTTGCATTTCATGTTTTTCTCCAGTTTGTACTATCTTCGTACCAAAATGTATGTTTTACCGTTTTTACGATACAACAAAACCTAAAAATACGTTGAAATAAAAAGATTTTTGTATTGTGACCCCAGTATTATTTCACTTTATTTAAAAGATTTTTGTTAGTTAACTGTTCTGAAAAAAAAACTATTAAGGTGGCGACAGACTTGTACCACTCAAAGGGATTCACCGAAAAACCGACAGCCGAGTGGAGCACGCGGCGCTCGCATCGAAGGGCTCGGTTCGCTGTACTGACTGCTGTAATGTTCGGGTTGTATCGTGTTACATTACACTAAAACGTTGCTAGTGAGTCGCCACCTTTACAGTTCAAAATTGAAAGAATTCTTTAAAGTTGTGTCAGATGGACGGACAGACGGACAAAAGGGCAGCTTAGACATATTATAGGTTCCCTTGCATCTACACCAGAACATTAAAATGCGAATATTTATCTCTGTTGGCGACAAGTTAGTTGATAAGATTGTGACAGCAATTCAGATGGATCCCGCTCAATATTACTTCACCTCGAATGGTCTAAGATCCGAATAGGAGACGACTTTCACCCAGCTATTTATTCGATTTAAATTTTATATATAATAAAATTTTAATATTATATAATAATAAAAAATACCAAAATTTACGTTTTTTTTAAGTGCTATTGCTTGTTTAATAGACCAATTACATACTAATCGAAAGTGTGAAGCCAATAGAATATGCAAACGTTAGGTTTAGTGCATATTATTTATTAGTACCTACCGACTTACCTGCCTACCCAATGGTTATGATGGGAAAAAATAGTCAACCTAACGTTTGCATATTCTATAGGCTTCATACTTTCGATTAGCATGTAATTGGTCTATTAAACAAGCAATAACGATTAAAAAAAAGTTTTTTTTAATTTTTACTGGACGGAAAATTTTCAGTCAACCTATTCGCCGTATACTACTTACCATGTTAAATTTGATATAAATTACTTTTTATCGAATAAACAGCTAGGTGAAAGTCGTCTCCTATTCGAATCTCCTACTATAAGACATGCAAAACCAAATTGTAAATCCATTGTCAACCCTGAGGACTCATTTCATTGGCTGATTTCTTCTCCATATTGAAGCATAAGAAAACACTGTTGCTTGGCGGCAAGATAAACGGGAAAGTTGATAATATTTAACGATCCGGACAGAACTTGCAAAAAGTCTTATTACCCGCATAAAACAAGAAGAAGTATACGAAGAATAAGAGGTTTACGAATCTTATCCAAGTATTCCACAGAAACTCGTTGCTTAGTTGAAAAGGGACATCAAATTAAAGTGAAGACGGATTTTATATACATATGTATAAGCGTAAGAGTTCGACTTCACTACAAAGAGATCTCTCAATATCGTACGGTGACGTTTCTGAAATTCAATCTAGCACTTTATTCTAGGCGGTAAAAACCATATCGTACTAGGTGCACTTGCCGTCCCCGGGCAAGTCTAAATGGAGCGAAGCTACTGCATGGCCGCCAACATACTACAACAAACAACCTTACGTCAAACGTGACAGCTGTCAATCGTAAGTTCTGCTATAGATTTCTCATCATTTGTGTGTAAATGAATAAATAAATAAATATCGTCTTTGTTATGGTATTCTTTTTAACTCGGCCGTCATTATTGTCAAGTAAATAAGAGCTTTTAAAACGTTGACAATACGATAACAGGTCAAAGATGATATGGTTTAAATCGCCTAGAAGCTCGACCGTTATTTAAAAAAACAAGGTACGTATATTGTCCGTTCAAGTTAAAAATAGGGTTGATGAATATTCAGTCTACTTCTAATTGGATACGTCACATGCACGGCAGTGTATGGTGTCAATTATACCAAAACTGTCCGTATTCTGAGTAAGTCTATTAAACCCTCAACTGTCACTCCTTATTACCCATATTGAATCGTCGAGAGACGCGACAGCCATTTGTTTTTCGGGGAATAAAATTGCGCGGAATAGCGACGTCACTGATGCAAGCGTAAATGGACTTTTTAATTACATTTCGTGTTTTATTTTGAAGTGAATTTTCATTCGGTGCGACAGTGAACTTAAATTATAATGTAAAAAGGTTTCATCGTTTACGTTAAGGTTAAAAACGCAGTTTAAAATACTTTCATATGCGGTGTAGATTATTTTTATTATTCCTTTTATGAATTTCGCATTCACTGTATGATTGAGTCTTTACACTTAAGGTGTAAACTTTTATGAATTAACCTTTTTTTTTAGGTATAAGTAAAGTGTAAGTATTAGTTTTTGTAAATAGTGCCACTCCATGTCTTCCCGTGGATGTTATAAGAGGCGACTAAGGGAATGGCTTATAGTACTGTTAGGCGATGGGCTTTTTTTTCAGATCACTCAATCTTTATGATAGCGTTCATGATGTTTAGCCAAATAAATGTAGTTTCGTACGTTTGTCATTTTTGGATATCATGTAAGGAGTCGAGGCTTTTATTAAAAATACTAGTTCTTGACCTTAGGATTCTACCGCGGGCTCTGCTATGATCATAAAACAACGAAGATATTTTGTCAGTTTAGTAAGTACCCTTAAATTAAACAGGTTCAGTGGAATAACTACTTCAATAAACCTGAATAAGTTATCACTTTCAGTGCCAGAAACCCGCTCAGCGGGTTCTCTGTTCGTACGCAGTTTTCGCTACAAACCGGAAAAACCCGATTTGGCTACGAGCTTAGCGCGTAGCGCTACGGGGCAAAGGGTAGCTACAGCTCCAGCTGCTGTAAAACTATGAAAATGCCGTTAGGGTGTCGTTATAACTATTGGAAGTTTTTATAGTGTCGTTTCATATCAGGTGAGTAATGTTTATTAGCTGGGGTCCTATTGAGCAAAAGTGTTACAATTTTGCGTCGAGTAATGCCACTTGGCATGGTAGTTATACTGGTCAAACTGAGCTGAAAAAGCTCGCTAGCCAACCTTGACTCCGCGACAGGGGGGAGGGGGAGGGGGTTAAAACACCGAACTCCCGGCGTTTGGAAAAAATAATCTAGTAGAAGTAATTTAGGTAGAAAGTCAAGTTTGGTATCCTTTTCGGATAAATCAAAGACGGCCAATTCATTGGCCATCTCATTTTTGTATGTTTTTATAGAAAAAAATAAAAAATACCCACAAAACGTGTACTGAGTGGTAAAAATTTAAACAAACCCTAATATTTTCCAATTTTCATATGGAAGATGGTAAACAAAAATACTCGACAAAAAGCCCTTTAAATGCAAATTACAAAAACATTAACATTAAATAACTTGGTACACAAAAATAATTGAAAAAAAATATTATACGTATGGCGGTGTTCTGTGCCATAGTACTAAAAAGAGCTAAAATATGACAATTAATCATTTTTATGTGTCGATTCATATTCGGATACAGATATAGGGTGAAATCGAAATAATTTTCATCCTTCAAACAGAACAGTCCTTCGAAAAGTATACTTATCCTGAAACAACTTTCTTTAAAAATCAGGACTCATCGGTGACAAATTCCAAAGGTGGGATTTACTATTAGGTATATCAATAAATAGACGGCGAAAATTTTAAGAAAAAGTTTTATTTCCAGCTACTACCATACCTACTTGCACGATTCCGTGTATATCAGCTGCCCTTTAAAACAGTTGCACCTTGTGCCGCAAGATTTAAGTCTGCAACTTATATATTCAAGCCACGCTTAAGTAACCATGGTCCTATGAGTCCAAAGTGTCAACTAGGTATTGTTTTATTTCTCCCAGCCAAGTTCAGAAGGGCAAGGTGTGTTTCGCTGTTTTATTAGACACTGCTTCCAAACGTGCACGCCTTGAAAAACTGCCCTTAATACGTGTTGTTTGAGAGCAGCTTCTAAGGGGGGTAATTTTTTTAATTTGCTTGTCCTTTTTTGAGATCAAATATTTTCTAAATTCATTCACCGTCTCCGATGAGCACGATCTATAAAAGTGATATTAATCAGCTATTACTTATTTAAGTTATCATTTTTGTTACTAAAACATGTAGGTATTGTGTTCCGTACCAATCATACAAAGTGATGATAAAATTTTAATCATGATCTCGTTCATAAAGCAATTTCAATCCTTGTGTTGTAACTATTGGGGTATGCTTTCCATGCTTCTAAAGCGGTTTTTTGCCCCTCCCGTTAAACGACGCTGTTGTATCGCACCCAGTAAGAGAATGGAATAATTGCAGGATGTGTGTTTTTTTAGGAACTAAAATAATAAAAGAGAATTCCTTAAAATACCCAGTTATAAAAAATGTGCAGAACATTAATTACCTAAATACGAAGCTATTGTGTGGCAGGCCATATATTAAATTTAGATAAAGGGAAAGGATTGTCATTTTATTGCACCTACCTACTTTTTGATTTCTGTTTCACCTTAAGGTTGACTGGTAGAGAATGCTTGTAGCATTAAGTTCGCCTTTTGTACACTGTTTTAATTTTGTGCAATAAAGTATTTAAATAAATAAATAAATAAATATATTATTGGTGTGATTTCCTAGTGCCAATGTGCACCCACAGTTCTTACAGTCCTTGTAGTTTTGGAACACACACTTGAAGAACATGACACCGCTAAAACTACTACATCTGCATCTACGGTCCTCACCAATACTTTTGAATATACTTTTGGAACCGATTCAGTTAGGTGGAACATCATTCGCGTGTCGGCCTCTTTGTGATTGCATGCTGCAATATTTTCACAGAGGATAGTTTTACTGAGAGCTTCAGAGGCATCGGTGATAACTAACTAACGGGTTGAAAGCAGGTGATACAGATCTTTTTTGTTTGCTTCTTCCCTGAGAAAATTTACCCATCCTTTCGGGATTTTTGTATTTTTATACCTCGACCGCTCGCCGCCGCCGCCGCCCTCTCTCGTACCTACTGATACCTATCCCGTTCACCGCGCGACAGCTTAGGCTTCAAGTACGTTTATATTTTTTTTTACATTAATACTAATTAATAAGTTATTTCATGTTTATGTTTTTATAATCTACATTAAATAGGCTTTTAGTGACCATTTTTGTTTAATCATCTTTCATATAGAAATCTGAAAATATAGGCATCTGTTTGTAATTTTTTAGCATTAATTGAATATAATTAGAAGAATTTCGTATTTTTTCTCTATTTATACCTACAAAATGTTATGTCCAATGAATCGGCCATCATCGATTTATGCGAAAACGACACCAGACTCGGCTTTATATCTCAAATATGGCCGCTAGAATATTTTTTTCGAATGCCGGGAGTTTGGTACTTTGACCCCCTCCCCCACCCCTCTGACGCGGAGTCGCGTGTGGCTAGCAGGCTTTTTGGGCTCATTTTGACCCATATAACGTCCATGCCAAGTGGCATTGCTCGACGCAAAATTGTAAAGGTCTCCATACAACGATGCTCAATAGGACCCCGACTATATTTTATAATTTAAGTTTGTTAGATCTTTCTAATGAGTTCAAAATTATCTTAATAAACTCAGAGAGTAGTTTAAGGTTTCTGAGAAAGATTTCTGCTTTCTTTCTTAGCAGGTATTTCATAAATTATTGTAAATGTTTTTTTTTTTTGGAATGAACGTTTTGAAGTAATTTATGTTTTTTTTACATTTTCTCGTTATGTTTGGATAAAAGCTTATATGTATAATATCCTAGAGAATATTTTATATCAATAGCAGCGTAGGTGTTTCGGCATGCCCAAATAACTTATGGTGTACCTTCTATAGGAACATGTTCAATCGTTCATGTTCGTCTTACCGCCGCCTTTTTCACAATCTTACACTTGAAAATAGACAACGAGAAAGCCAACTTTAAATGACAGATAAATTTACTTGTCGATTGTGAAAAAGGCCCTTAGTGTTATATCTAATAAAGATACAAATTTGTTGCAAGATAATCAAAAAAGTGTAAGATGTTATCCATATAAAAACTATTATAAATTAAGCTAAAAAAAATAACATTTCTTTTTATTCATTTTCATTATCTTTCATTTTGAATTAAGTACCTACTTATATTGTATATTTTTAAAAAAAAAACCCTTTTAAGTTGACGTTGTCATGGCTTCAGTTTCAACAGCAACAACTACAAGATATCTCATTAATAAAAATCTAAAAACAGAATACTTACTTACCGTACAAAAATCACTTACTACTTAAATTTTTCGCTTCTCAACGACAGACGTCGGAAACGTTTTTAAAATAATTTCTTCCTTGCAAACAGGAAAAACTGAACGAAAAATTACATTTTATTAAACAGCAGAACAGAGGTGCGATTATAAAAACACATCGTGCCCTGGAAACGACCATTTGCGACCTTAAATGGGTCGTAAATGGCTGTTACGAGAGGACAGATTCGGCTACTTGAACCGTTACTTGCTCATTTTCGAGAGCAATTAAATTTTGGTGTTATTGGTAGAAGGGTTTGTAATGTGTTTTAGCGATGCTAGAAACCTATAAGTAAGCCTTTAGTTCGTTTTTACGTTGTCCAATATAAAAACTCTTACGTCGTCTAAAATTAAATGTCAAAGAGAATTGTATTTCTTCTAAACGTTGTAGCATCACGGAGTTGTATTAGTTTGATAAGAAAGCATTTCGCGCTTTTGCGATTATTAAAAGTCTGTCTATCGATGGGCTGTATCCCATGAACCGTAATAGATAGACGGTCGAAATAGCCATAAATGGCTATTATGGCCACAAAAAATAATAAAGATTAAATAAAGTCAAAAATTATTTCAAAAAAACATAGGGGTTTCTCATTGTTCGATTTTTGTATATAACTATGCGAGTCCAAATCGCACTTGGCCGCTTTTGATTTTAAATCAAACTAATCAAGTTTAAATAAAAATACTGAAACTGAAAACGTACGTAAGATTAAAGTGAGCAAAAACCTTTTTAAAAAGTACAAACTTTGTGAAACTGATCAATAAAATAACCATTAGAGCTTCACGAACTCAATCTAAATCCGGTTCCGTGTTTTGTCCCTGTTTTTCAACCTATTGGTTATTTCACAACCTTAAACAAAATTACTTAGCCGCGAAGTTTTAATTAAAAACTTGGGGCACTTTTCTTCAGAGCGGGATATTTAAAGTCCGGGGGGTATTTCTACTGACGATACGTCGGACTTAAAGTTTTGATTATTTTACGTATCGTTTAGTTTTACTTTAACCTGAATTCAGACTAAAGTTGTGTTCTTTTTCACGTGACGAATTGAAAAATTATTTAAATGGCAAATCGTTGTCAAATAAATTAAATTGTTAATAAGTCATTTTCTACGAAATTTACCGACTGTATAAATCTGTTAAAATAGACGAAATAGACAGAGGCATTGCAGTTTACTCCAATACAATACAATGACATAATTATTCCGTTTCTAGTCGTTTTATTTTGCAAAAAAAAACCTGTCTCACGCATAGTTAAATTAAAATAATAATTTTATATAAATTCATGTGAAATAATATTAAGGCAAAAAGTTACGTCTTTATCCACGTCACGCCTTCAGTAGAAATACAGCATGTATTTTTTTTAAATGATCACTTTGTTTTAGAAGATAAAAAATGGTTATCATAGGGAACTTTTGTTGTCCCATTGCCGACCATGAGCGGGAAGCGAGTAGAGCCAGCGATTAACTATTTGCGTCTCTTTTATGCACTCGGGATTTATATCTTTTGTTCGACAAACGAATGAAAAGGGTTCTAGCCGGCAGTGAGAACAGACAGCGATCAACTATTTATACTTGTGTCTCTTTTATTGACACGGGATTTACATCTTTCGTTCGTTTCTTGAGCGAGAAAATAGTCGATAAGTAATCGCTTCATCGCCGGCAGTGGGACAAGGGCCTAAGATAGAAAAACGGTTTTGTTTAAAAAGGACACACGAGCGAGAGGATGAAAATAATGGTAAGCAATCACCGTGGTTGCTGATGAATTAGTGACAATAGGAGATTGATTGCAAGCACAGTATAAACAGTAGTTCGTCTTTAAACAATGGTTAAAGTGTAAAAGTGGCCGTGTGGCATACTTACCGTATTAACAACTCTATCAGTTACTAAAAGTGTTAGAAATTAAAGATATTGTTAGGGTGGTGGAACCAATAATGAACAAGTGCCAATGATCGACACTTGAATTTTTGTTACTAAAGTTATTAGTTATTCATTTATTTTCAGACAATCTATTAACCTTTATCATCATTATATTATGCTTTTACACATGCCTTTTGCTATAGGTATAGTTTATAGACACCACAAGTTTAATGCCCAAAAACTCAAATCTTTAGCAATCTAAACTCCTAACTATTACACTATTACATGTGAGTATAATAAACCTAAAAAACCGAACAGTTTACAAGTAGTCAAAGATACATAGTTATATGAGTTCTATAATATTCACTAACTGAAACTTGGCAGATTCGAAGAGTTCATTATAATATCTATGCATGTAAATACCGTGATTAAATAAATAGTAATATATAAACAATATACCTAATGATGATAAAAACATGTACATGGACATGAAAAAACATGTATGAGGAATGTAATATAACCTCAGACTGATAGTATAACATGCGCAAAGGTAATGTGACATCTGTGCTAGGTATTAGTGTATTGCCTCCTAAAAGTTTTCTTTTCATGCTTTTCGCTATAATTCGATGTTCTGGTAAGAGCCTGAACTTGTACTGTTAAATTCTTTTGGCTACATAGAGTTCATATTAATATGAAAAATAACTTTAAATGAGTATGCTGAAGGTTAAAATATGCCTTCAGTTCAAATGTTTTAATCAAGATAAAATCTTTGTCCGCTGCGTGACGCATTTTTAAAGTTCGACTCCGACAAACTTCGGGAATTCACTCGGCACGTAACGACCGATCTACGTGTGTTGATAAATGCGATCGCCAAAATCTTTAATGAAAATAAATGATTTTTTTACCTGAGGGGATCAATGGAAAAATTTCTGTTTTAAATACTGATTATGAGAACCACTGTTACTATAATTTGAAAATAAAAAAATATGGTTTCACGATATAAAGGATGTCCCAGAACCTCATGTGAAATAGGATATATTTGTTTTATGTACTGGTTATGCAAGTTTCTCCGTGAGTTATTTAATTTAAATTTACTGAATAAAAAATTAGATGATTTTACAATGTCAAGTGCGAGTCGAACTCGCGCACCAAGGGTTCCGTATTTAACATAATGGTTGGAAAACGCAAAAGAAAATACTCATTTGAAATGAATTTAATTTTCGATGCAGTAAGGTCCATTTTGACTACCATACATTTTAATACACATTTTTAAAGTTTTTTGATATTTTTCCAAAATCAGGAAATTTTTCAGATTTTTGGTTCATTTTTTTGTAATTTTTTGGCTATAAAACAAAAAGTACTTACGTCACAAAAAATTATAAAAGAAATTGTTTTGAAACGTGCCGACTGAGCATAATTACACCCCGTTTGCTATAATCAAATCACTTTCATTACCATTCATTTCATTCTTGGACCCCTTTTTAAATATTTAGAAAAATATTTTCAAACATATGCGTGCAAGCATGTTATATAACTATGCCAAATTTTTAAGTTGATAGCTTCTATAGTTTCTGAGAAAAACTGCTGTGACATACAGACAGACAGACAGACAGACAGACAGACAGAAACCGAAGTGTCACCATAAGGGTTCCTTTTTTACCATTTTGGTACGGAACCCTAATTAGGTACAGCAAATTTAAAATTTTATAAAGATAAGTATTATATATTTTGAAAAGTTACCAAACAATCAAATAAATTAGGATTCCTATCCAACTATTAATATTTATTTATATCGACGTGTTAGACGCGGTTAACTTACCGACCCTGCCTACGAGACCAGCTGCAGTCCTGGGTTCGATCCCAGAAAAATTGAGTCTTGATGTTTTTTTTTTATATAGTTACGTATCATCGTCGTCTAATACCCATAGTACAAAGCTTACTGTTACAGCTTTGTTTGGGACTAGGTCAAATTGAGTAAGTTTGACCTCTGTGTGAAAATCTTGTCTTTATGCTTGAGCAATGTTAACATGTAGAACTCTTACAATTTTTAACCTATAAATTATGGCAAAAACGTTCAAGTTAATTCCTGCTGTCAAAAATTTAACTTTTCCCCGTAGCCACAAATCCAGTGTTTTATTTTTTGTTTTTCACTTGTTATTATTCACGGGGAGGGCTGACCGTAAAAATGTAGAAATTCAAGGCACGTGGCGAGTGCGTGTTTCAATTAAACGTGCCGAATTAAAACTGCGCATAAACGTGGCTCCGGCACTACAACATGAAGAGGAAACTTTTATTCTCCGTATAAGAGAATTTGAAAAAGAGAGTTTGAACCAGCATACCATAAAAGAGGAATTCAAAGGACCACGAATTGCCTTTTCACACAGTTTTGCGTCATGCTTCAGGAGAAAATGTTTACCGCAATAACATTACGACGTAGGTTATGATTAAATCTGTTTAAATCAGCCTGTAGATAAAAAAGGATTTTTTTTTACTATCCTTCTGATGACTTAGTGTTTATTTAATTGCTTTTTTTTTCTGTTTCCACGGTTCAATACCTTAACCGATCGATGTGAAAAAAAAGAAACACCCTTTATTACCTATTTTAGTCAAAGTATTTATTGTCCATTTCTATCAAATTCAAATGTCATAATGACAAAAATAAGTACAGTCACCAGCAATAATATATTACCCAATATTGACCGCAAAAATATCTGACACGTCTCTATTACCAGAGGTATAATAGCGTGTCAGATATTTTTGCGCCCAATGTAGGATAATATATTATTATTGCTGGTGACTGTACAGACCATATTTCAAGCACACTTTAGCTACTACGCGTTTATGAATAAGAGGGAGGGAGGGAGGGATGTAGTTTAAAACTCGAAGACGGACATAAAATACTATACGTACTATACACATAAAAAATCCGATATTTTTATTCGAATATCCATTTGTCCGAATTTTTATTTTTCCGAAATGTTTGTTATACTGTAGCTATTTTAGATTAAATTTATAATATAACTACTATACGTACGTTAGGTTAGGTTTCATTAAAAAGCAATAACAAAAAATAAGGGCTTCTATCAAAACATTGCATAAGGAAGTATGAAAATTCGGGATTCTGTTTAATTCGGAATTATTCAAATTCAAATTCAAATTAATTTATTTCGAATGTCTTAGATTAATATTATGACTTTTCGGAGTTATGTAGTTATGTACCCAAAATACTACATATCTCGGATAAATTAACAGTTCCCAAAATAATACGATTAGCTATTAAAAGACTTCCACACAGAAGGAGACAAGGGCAAAAGCTAGCATTGAATTAATCCTAGCTTTTCTATAAATCTACAATTAAAGTTAAATACCAGCACAATTTAGAGTTAGAAAAATCTCTCAAAGCCTCCATCAATAAGTTATGGAAATGGCAGTAAAGGAAGACATTTGGAACATCCCACAATCATTGACCTGCGTTTTCTCGCCGTTATAAAAATCCTTTGACAAAACTCGGCACACCCTTAAACCCTAATAACACATTTCTTTTATTGTGCGGCAAGAATGGAAATCTTTTTCAAGATTCTTTCCTTTCCAGGGCCATATGTGATTCATTATAAAAAATGTGGGGTTTTCAACGTAGGTAATATTTTATTCGAAGAGGTTTTTGAATGAGGGACTGACAATGTTTTGGGTATTTAGAAGGAAGGCAATTTTGAACTTGTTTATAATTCATACTTTGCAGGCTTAGTAGCTTGAGGTGAAGACTTGAAATGGCAAAGCACAAAAGGTGCTAGATTAAGACGCATAACCCTAGCGTAAGCGATTTTTGAAAAGTAAGAAAATGTATGAAGTTGACAATAAGCGGCCGATAGATCGTCAGCGTTAATCCTATAGATTTTGTCAACTTCGAAAATTGCTAACGTTAGCGCTATGCATCTTGTCCGGGCCCCTAGATGTAAATCCCAGTAACTATTGTGTTTTTACCAATTGGCACGAAGAAGATGTAATATTAAATCGGATATCTAGGTCCAGAACTATAGGAGTTTAATAAACAGGGTGTCATATTTATTACAATTCGTCAGTCACTAATTTTATTAAAATATTGTAATATTAGTAGTCGTATGATTAATTCGCTTATGTTCATCAAGTGGCAGCAAATATCTAAATATTTACTAAACAAATTTTATTAAAACCACTTGGTTGGATTAATATAAGTAGGTTCAATGATGCATACAATTTGAATGTGCTGTAGGATGCTGCAGTATTTTAATTTATTTTAGCGAGTGCAATAAAACTACACATGGACCACAAGCAACGCTACAAAAGGCAATAACTATAAACAATAGCGTCACCAACAACGGCGCTATATTTCGCTCCAAATTGTTCTCTTGAAGTATAAAACATAAGGTAATGGATGGTTAACGCAGTTTTAAAGAGTTAAGGCAAGCTTGCCGGGTTCACTCGCTATATTTCAGTATAAGATTCTAAGGAGAACAAAATTCTTCGTTTAGCTGACGATGTTGTGAAGCGAGGTTGGGTAAAGTTGAGTGTTATTACCCTATTCATAAACCTACTACAGTAAACCTATCACATCACAATAAAGGATAAGGACAAAGCATAATTTACGCACACTTTAGGAATGGTGCGTTTATGAATAAGAGGGTTATTCTATAACCTACTAGATGATCCTCTTAAACAAGTCATTTTCAATTCGAAAAATTTATCCTACTATTCCTGCAAATCCAGCAAAGAGGACCCCTTCAGTAGATTGAAGGAAATAACAAGTTCCTGGCTTTCCTGTAAAGGCTTGATATGACCCGATTTCTAAAAATGCCTTACTGTCGTATATTAAGATCGTATAGCTTATGAGCTACTCGAAGCAGTTGGTCTTAAAACGTTGATTTCAGTAAATCGAAGCCCACGGTATTTGAAATGCCAAGTTTAAAAACCGATCGGCACGCACGGCGATTATTCTTTAAACGAAACGTATCGAAGCATTTATATCACCCTGTAGCCAAAAATTTATAAATTTTCATTAATAAATAAATAAATAAATCTCAGGGTACAACGTCACACCAATTGACCTAGTCCCAAACTAAGCTCTAGGCTTGTACTATGGGTACTAGACAACGATATAAATACTTATATAGATAAATATACATACAAAACATCCAAGACTCAGAAACAAATATTTGGGCTCATCACATAAATAATCTGCCCTTACCGGGATTTGAACCCAGGACCGCTAGCTTCGTAAGCAGGGTCACTACCAACTAGTCCAGCGCGTCGTACAAATATGTCTGATAATTGTCTTTTCTAATTTAGCTACGAAGTTATTGTAACAAAATTTTGTTAAATGCCGATTCTATATTAAAATTACCATAAGCTCATCGCGTAATATCCATAAATTTTTGCTTAACGAAGCATTTATTTTAGTCCAATTTGCATATCATAGTTTACATGTAAATCTGCTTGAACCGTAATTAACTGACTACCCTCTTGAGCATTGATTTATGTATAGTTAGTATTTATGTACCCACATATTAAATTAGCTGTTACGAAGTATCAGATTAGGTAGTTTATGATGAGTGGTTTATTAGAGGTTATTTAGGAGGGAATATTAAGACGCCAGCTATCTGCCGTTGAATTAAGATATTATATAAAGTCACGCAATCTAACTTTATTCAAGTACAGTTAATAACATTAATGAATTCATACCTTTCACAATTTGCACAATCAGGCTAAGATAATTACCAGTGCATGAGTGACAGGTTGCAAAACTTCATACTTCACTAAAAGCCCTTATTCCCTTAGTTACCTATTATGACATCCGCAACACTAATATATAATTATATATTATATTAAACACTATGTTAACTAAATAAAAACTGTTTTAACCTATTTCCACAAACATCTTACACAATCTCTATCTTCAAAATCATTCCTTAACGACGTATTTGAAAATTCAGAATTGAACAGCGTTTTGTTTCATTGGCAAACGCCGAGTGAGCGTTTCAATCGCCCGTCTTTTTTTCGAACGTAGAATCCGATTTCAGCTCGTTCTTTTTGAATTTATTACCATAAATCTTTATAATGGGCATTTATTGGGCAAACCGAGTACGAATTAGGTATTTCAGAGCGGTATTTACTGTTCACGTGTTTTTAAAACGTTCATCCGGAAATTTATTAACGAACACACCTGACAATAATAGCTTTGAAATATTATAGCACGGGGCCTTGCAAAAAAACATATACAGGGTTCTCAATATTTAAAAATATTTTTAACGTCAATTTATTTTCCAAGAAATTTAATGAAATATTCTTTGTTTAGAAAAGAAATGAGACAAGCGAATATGAATCTTGAAAAATTTTTCGTAATCAAAGCATAACAAATTTGCTTATTCCGTGAGTAGGTACATCTTCTGGGGTTTGGTGAATCCAAATGAAATGAAGGGTATCCTAATTACTGGCAATCCTCCGGAACGAGATGCGGTCACGCGATTTCTGCACGCAAGGCTTTCATATTATTGAGAGGATATGAGAGAGCACAGATTGAAAAAAAAAGGAATCGACGTGGTGAAAGGTGCAACTACGGTATTTTCAAATATTAACTAGGTACTTACATTAAGCAGCAGTTATTATCATCATTATACCAATTATAGTAACCATTATTGGACCTATATAAATCCGAACAGCACTCCCAAACGCTTTTTCGCCAAGCTATACCTGTCTTATTTTACCGCCTTGAGCTTAATACAGGTAAAAACACTTACACGATGCGTGGTAACTCAGCCTAGTTAAGTAATGAAGGATTAAAGTGACATTGTGCTTTAGCTGTTTAAATAAACTAGTCCAATTGATCCACAATTTATTGTAAGGAGACAAGTTTTTTTTTTAAGTAGATTAATTATTTAAAAACGGTACCTACATACGATTTATTACGTACTTGTAAGTATCAAAAATAATGCTTATCTATTAAATTCGTACCACGACAAACAAACAAACAAACAAAATAAATGACAATGCAAGATGACTAAATCATTAAAATTAAGAAACAACAGAAGTTAAATGATAAAATCTGCGATATTTTCAACCGAGTCGTGAAAGAAAATCTCGCAAACTCGCTCTCTAATCGAGTCTTGTGGTAAAGAAAATACTTGTTTCTTACGACATTCGTAAAACAGAATATACAGAAGTGTTGCGCTACGGTACAAAAGCCGTTGATTTAAATTATTATACAGAAAAAATGCTAGGGGATACACACGGGTATACCTAAGGAATAAGGTTTCAGTAACGAAGTCTTGTAAGACATTACTGACTGAGTATTAAGTTACTAATTTAGGTCTGAATACGAGTAAACCGCGGACACATGGGTATTTTTTTCTGCAATTCTTGGCTATGGATCAAAGAGATTGTTTATGATCACGAGAACCTCGTATAATATCATATAAAAAACATCCTCTATGCAGTGCTGTCATAAAGACTGACAGAAATTTAATTTAAAAAAGTATTTACTCGTTAACTTCGTTAATCTAAAACAATAGTATCTTTTTCACTTTTTATTGATATATTAGTTATAATAAATTGTAGTTTAGTAATATGTAATTGTGTTACGAGTACAACATATTTTTTAAACTTAACTGGTTTTTTGCCATCCTCTTGCCACCCCACCCAGTCATGCCAGGATTAGCAAGACGAGATCCTTTAAAGAGATAAGTTTGCCTTTGTACATACAGTATTATTTTAATATAAGTGACTGAGTGAGGGTCTGTTCCTCGTCATCGTACACCGCAGCTGGCCGGTGAAGGCAAGCGTGAGGCGAGGAACAGGACCTACCCTCGGGAGCACTCAGGTCCTTGGTGTCGCCACTCACCAACAGCTCGCCACTAGCTTATTATTATTATTATTTGTGCAATAATGAGTTTATTTACTTAAAACGAATAAAGGTAATAATCCTGAAAGCATATTTAGGTACAATAATACATAAATCATAGGCAAGTACCGTAAGAAACTTAACTAAGTGATCCAGTGTTTCATGATTGTAGATAAAACTTAACAAACGAAACATTGCTTCCAGCCATAAATAACCCCATAGACTGAACTTCGTTGCCGAAGAACGGCAATGGTAATACTTGGGGCAAGAAAGCACAGCCTGTTCAATTTGAACCCTATTTTTCTAGACATACTTACATAATAAATGTACATAACTACCTTCTGTCTCCTAATGGGCTAGGCTCAACCAAAAAAAACGAATACTGCTTAAAAGCACCCAAAATTGACGTACGTGCATGGAGTGGTTGATGAATGTAGAGGAAGCAAAAGTTGAATGTTTAGACCGGTGCACCTGGCGTCCCATAGAGTCCGCTTTTTACAAGCTTTTATTTAACTTGCAATGTATGTACGTATGTAAGGGTCAAATCTTGCAACTTATCTAAATTTGACCCACTTCCCGTCAACGGAATGGGCTAAAATTTGGACCACATATGTATACCCAATGACAATGCAATTTTAGGGTATCTAAGAGCTGATCTGATGATGGAGTCGAAAGGTGGCGACAGGATCTCCGCTACACTTGACGTAGACCCACCGTGTTGGGACTCATTAGTTCGGTCTTATTAAGCAGATAAAGATTTTGCAAAAAAAAGTACAGTCGGCAGTAAAAACTTGTCCCAAAAATGATTTTTTTGACAGAAACAAACGAAGAAAAGGGTATCTGAACCTTATATATGATAAAATAACGCTTAGTGGTGGTATGAACATGTGCAAAGTCCGAATCACTACCACCCTCTTGTCCTTTAAACTACTGCCAAGCAGCAGTGTTCGTTTTGTTGTGTTCCGGTGTGGGTGTGAAATTAATAGCATAGAGTAATTCCGTCTTAATCCTCAGGGTTTGGCAACGCATTTGCGGTCTGAGGATGGCAGTCTTAAGATTATAGTCTTGAGAATGCAAATGTATATGGGTCACAGATCCTACTTACTATCGGCCCCCTATTCCACCATCTTGACAATGACAAGTGACAGATATTTAAAATTAGAAAACAGGATCCGAATTGCTGCCGTAGTATCAAAGAACAAACAAAACAAAGGCGGCTAAGTGCAAATTGTAGTCAAAGCATACTATACTCTGTTGTTAACCATATTAAGTTTAAAATCCTTATACTATTACTATGTAATTAGCCGCCTTCTTTGGTATAAGGGTAAATTGGCCCTATTATACTAAAATATTAAAATACACGTAAACGAGATCACCAAAACTGAAATGAAATTAAAAACGGCCAAGAAATACGGATGATACAAGCATTGTAAACTGCTAATAAGACAGCGATTAGACAGAGATCCGATATGCACAGTCATGATGTCATGTAACAGGTTGGCCATATAAACTCAATGTTGTTCTGTTTTGGTAGAAAGAGATAGGAACCAATCTTTGTTGGCTTATATCTTGGTTATTTTTGTAGCTATTTAAAAAATATTTTTCTCAACTGGTTGTTTCATGAATCAGCTTTTATAGAAGCTGTGAAAAAAAGTCAGAAATATTCCCTTTAATTTAATTTCAAAGTCAACAATTTGTTCTCTCCGGCGCCATTTCCAGGTATTACTAAGTCGCGATAAATCTGGCTTAAATACAAGCTTGGTCAGAAGGTTCCATTCAGCGTTTCTTATAATTTCATACACGAGTGCTTCTATTGAAATGAAATTTCATTGATCATTTTACCTCAATAATGATCTATTTTACAAGGTGTACAAATCGACAACTTGAATTTGAATTTAAATTAATTAATTTCCCTTACAATAAATTAAAACAAGTTGGTGATAGGTTCTCATTCCTGTACCATTGTAAAATACTTATAAGTAGGTTCAAGTTTTTGCCATATTACTTATAATACATTATTAATAATAGTAATTTGATTATGCTATCTATAAACCATTGCAGAAGTTTCTGTTTTTTTCTAGCCGAGACATTAGCGTGAAACAGAACAGTCAATTACTGCAATTTTACACTTGGCGCGTTTATTCGATATTGTCTTTTGCCTTAAAGAATTAAGTCTGCCATTTGTACAGTCACAGCAATAATATATTATCCAACATTGACCGCAAAAATATCTGACACGCCCTTATATCTAGTAATAAAGACGTGTCATATTTTTTTACGGCCAATGTTGGATAATAATATTATTGCTGGTGACTGTACCTAATTTGTCTATTGAGCAATAAAGTTTAAATAAATAAATAAATACATACATCATGTAGACAACCTTGATCAGATTTTGGTAGCATAATAATATTGCATAGTGATTGGATTTACATGATGTAGATTATTGTAGATAACCTTGATAAGATTTTGGTAGCAAAATATTGCAAAGTGATCGGATTTTCATTATGTAGATAACCTTGATCAGATTTTGGTAGCACAATATTGCACAGTGATCGGATTAACAGTAGCGGCCTTTACACGACGTAAAGTTCCAATCTTCGTTCCGAACCGTACAGTATTTTACTATTATAGTTGCATTTACACGTACAGTTCAGAAAGAAGATTGGAACGGCGAGTGGCGTTTCCCGCGGTCCGAACTTTACGTGTGAAGGCCGCTATTATGTGGACAACCTTGATCAGATTTTGGTAGCATAATATTGCATAGCGATCGGATTTACATTATGTAGACAACGTTGATCAGATTTTAGTAGCCTAATATTGCTGAGTGATCGGATTTACATTATGTAGACCACCTTGATCAGATTTTGATACCATAATAATATTGCACAGTGATGGGATATACATTATGTAGACAACCAAAATCAGATTTTGGTAGCATAATATTACAATACATAGTTCACTATGTAGACCAATTTTCACCCATTTCAATTTCTTTGGAAACCGGTTCAAATTTTACTTGTGTTGTCTCATAGATATAAAAAAGTAAAGTTAAATAAATAGTTTAAAAAAGTAACCATGCGTTTAGTATATTTTTAGTTCAAATGTAGATAAAAATAGCGGCCTGCGCCGTCATTTTTTTTTAAAACAAATTTGTAGATTTTTGGCCAAAATGTGTACCATCTATAAGTGAAATAGAATACTTTTTAGCTATACTTTATTTAGTTGAAAACTATAGACTAATAAATTTTTATAGTTTTAAATTTACAATCGACTCTTAAGTGAGATTTAAAAACCTAGATCCACCAAAATAATGCGCAGAATTTATTTGTTAAGAGCAAATAAACTAGCCTTAGACCTATAGAGCGGGGTTAACCGTTAATTATTTAAAAAATAACTTCTTTATTCACTTTATATTCTGTTTTATTGATAAATTAATATTGATTAAAGTAAGACAAATAAATAGCCACGTACAGTACCCCAACGAAAATGTTAAGCACTTTAGAGCGTTGTCATAGTAAACTTCAAACAGAATATCAAATGACACAAATGACAATGACAATGACATTCACAATGACAAGGTTCTAAGTATGCTCAACATTTTTATTGGGTGACTGTAACATTGCCATCCACAAAATCCATCCACCAAGCAGTTTACAGTGAGTTGAAAATTTAACGACCTTTCATAAAATAAATGTCCACAGCAAAATCTATCACAAATTGCTGATGTATTTACGACTTGTTTTACGATTTCTTGTATCTTTATACACGACTGAATTTTCTTAATACGGTATCCTTAAAATTAAAAGATTCTCAACTTCAACAATCAAGGCTAAATTCGTATTACCTTGAATGACGCTGTGACGTGTAAGTTTCAAATCATCATTATGATCATTCTATCAGTCGAAAGACGTCCTCCACCATTTTAGTCCTTCGTAGAGATCCATAACGATTATTATGTTGTTATCGCCCAAGGAAGGTTTTTGATAAATTTGAATAATTTACAAATTAAGTAATACAGGTTTATTTTTTTTAGTTTTATAATTAAAAAAAAAAATTCAGTAGGTTCTGATGTATAGAAAATAATGTTTCTTAAAAAAACGTAAAGAGGAAATGAAAGGAATAAAAAAATAGCCAGAAAATGAAAATAATACTTAGTTTTAGTAATGAAAATTAAAATACTGATCACAATTAAAACTCAGAATTAAATAAATAATTTTATCTACACTCATATTATCATAAACCCTCTATGATGCGTTCAGAAACCGCAAATTATGACCAGCATAATAATCAACTCTGTTCTTAGAGCAATTTTTTTATCTGTGGCAGTTTTCTTATGAATTCATAAGAACATCAATTTCGATGTTCTTATGACATTCAAATTTCGAACATCTCTGAAAAACGAAGCATTTTTGATTAGACCTCTATTCTAAATCAGTCGAGATGACATTTTATTGAAAATGAAATGTCAATTTCACACAACTTTGACATATCTCGCACGTTACTTGATATCGAACGATTTGATAGTTGACGCTTAATCTAGTTGTCTCTGAATTAAAAAAAAACAACTTGTCAATTTTTTATTTGCCGCCGCATTTGACGCTTATTTTGTCGGAAAAATAAGTTTGTTGTGTTGTTTTGTTCGTAAATAATTATTGTATTGTACGACTACTTAAAATGAGTGATCAAGATAGTGATCATGATCACGACATTTCGGAGACGCCACCTGATATCAGGGATAAAGCAATGAGCGTCGAAAATATGTTGTTGCCGTCAAAATCCACGAACATGATTCTACTATCAAAACTGGAAAAGTGGAATTCAACCACCGCACAATTAAAACTGTAAATAATAATTATTACAATAAATAATAGTCTCTGTTATCCCATTTATTTTTTGTATTATTTTACTAATAGCTCTAATCAATGCTGCAATGCCGGTCATTACATGCGATTTCTGAATACACCATAGAGAGCTTTGATGATATGTGTGTAGATAAAGCAGTGTATGTAACTGTACATAATAAGCATTAAAACACTCGAATTTTAATGCCCCTTATTATGTAACAGTCACATAAACTACTATTATTCCAACACTAGGATATTATTATTATTATTTTAAGCGGAGACAGTAGAACGAATCATAATAACGAAACACGAATTAAACATGCATGTTTGATAAGTTGATTATTTTCGAAAGTGCAATACTCATGATGTGTGTAGGTAAACTATTTTTAAGTCTTAAGTCCTAAGTCTTAAGGGAGTATGAAGCAGTAATAAAATCTTTTGAGGTAGTCGCCAAAATCAGGCCGTCAGTCAAGTTTTACGTCAAGCATTAAGTATAGACTAATAAACAAAATGTCACTGACTAATCATAACTTAAGGACGAAAGTGGGAGTGTCTTAGCATTGTAACGGCGAGAAACTTCTCAAATTGTGAAAGTTTCTTATGAAAAACCATCGGTAGCTTCTAACATAAAACACATTTTTTGTCATGAAAAAGAACATTCTCAATGCTCTCACAAGTTTCCTAGAATGTTAATTTAGTTATTTACTAGGGCAATTCTAAATTTAAAAAATAATAAAAAGGACCGAAAAATCTTACAGAAATTTGAACCATTCCTAAACTACGCTCTAGCCTTGTATTATGGATACTAACTAGAAAACGATAAACTTACGAGTACATAGAGAAATACATACTTAAATACATAGAAAACATCCTAGATTCGGGAACAAATCCTCGCGCTCATCACACGAATATCTGTCCTTACCGGGATTTGAACCTGGGGTCGTTATCTTCGTAGGCAGGGTGACTGACTCCCAAATAGGCTAGCGCATCGAAATTGCTAGAATTTTCTTATATATTTTGTATAAAGCATTAATTTTTAACTCGACCAAAAGATATATACCTTAACTCAAGCAGCAGATTCTTTATGACCAACTTTATAGACAGAGAATACAGTATCGATTAAAACTATAAAATTTTGTTTACGACGCACTTTAACTCCAATTTTACGAGTGTACAATCCTCATGTTTCGAGACGCCATTTTTGTTAACAGCTTGATTTTATAAATAAAATTGGCACATTATTTTATTGAAACTATAGATGTGACACATTGTGAAAATAATGCATTAAAAAGATCATTTGCTTCTTTACTTCATTTTCTATAAAGTATTTAAGAGAACTGTTTACATTATAGCAGCACAGTGCTTCAAAAAGTAATTATTTTTATACATAAGTAACACAATCATGTAACCATGTTTTAGACACTCTATTTTATCAGATGTGACAGATCAAATTTAAATTTTAAATTTTAAATTAAATTTAACGTTGCAACCAATTGAGCAGTTAATTAACTAAATAAATTCGTTATAAAAAACTAGTTAGACGATTTACGATAGGTACCTTATTTTATAGTAGGTAGGCAAATTTAATTGAGTTAGCAAATTTATAATAGAATTCTAAAACGATTACATTTCCTTTATAAACCATGTTGATAATCGAAAAAGACGAATGCGATTTTAATAAGCAGCGTCACAAAAACTTGCCAAGTGACATCTGTCACAGACACAATAAGATATCAAAAAGATTAAAAGTTCGCGGATAAGTAAAGACAAATGAACTTTTGTGCACAAGAAACCATTTTTTATAACTTTATTGGAATTATAGTTTTTAAATTAAAAACTTTTCATCAACCGTCATATTTACCAAAATTGAACCAATAAATAAAATGCCTGGTATATTTTCACTACCACAGGCTAACAAATAACCTGTTATTTGAGTTTTTGGGAACATGTCCATCTCCATAAAACCTCGGGGCACACTGATTAATCAGTTATTGAAACATGTTTGTATAAATACTCGTTCAATACAATTGATGCCAGTGTCCCGTATTTCCATAGAAAATTGAACCGAAATGTTATTTTTGGCACTGGAGTTGTGCACGACAAAATACATAAAACCATGCTTTATATGCCCGATGGCGATTTCATGTTGGAATTATTGATAAGAGCTAAAAAAATGGCGCTTTATAATACACATTGATTTTTGCCCATTATTCTTCATTCATATTTAGTTACACCTACATTATGTATCAATAAATAAAAAACATGAAAACAAATTAACACTACTACTTGGTCTATTCCTTGTTAGTAATAAGAGACTAGAAACGAAGATATTATAAGAAAAAAGTGAAACTCAAAATTGCGTCTGGTGGACCTGGAAAATATACCTACTACTTGTTTTTTTAACATTCCATTACTGTTAAAAACAATTAAAAGAGTAAAAACGTAAGCACAAACAAAATAGTTTTCTTGTTTCATTTCTATTTGTACCATAAATTAATTTACGTAACACCTGGCGATAATGTGAGTTTTATCGCACGCTGCGCGCACGGTAAAACTCGCATTGTGGCCAGGTGAAGACGTAAAATTGTGTACTCATCACGGGCAGTAAAAAAGAAAGCCCTCTATCGCATATTTACAACCCTCGCCTACGGCTCGGGTCTCAAATACCTGCGATTTCGGGCTTTCTTTCTTTTACAGCCCTTGTTAAGTAATGTACTATTAATTTTGTGTGAACTGAAAAAGACAAAAAGAAAAAATAACGACAAAATAATGGAAGTTAATATGGTTTTTGTTTTCTTGCTATCACGAAGTGGTAATTGTAAAACAACAAATTTGTAATTGAAAAATAGCTATATTTTAAGTCAAATATTGTTTTACAATTCACCTTGTCATTTTTAGTAACTCGAAAATTAAGTTTTTTTTTGCATAATCAAAAAACAAAAAATATTACTTACCTGCCAACAGACTTAATTTTTTATATGTCCATCCAAATTTATACTATCGATTTTATTAAAGGATTTACAGTCAACAGCAAAAGAAACTGATGAAATAGGGTCTCAAAATAGTATATACAATAAATTAAGTCAGATGTTATAAGTAAGTGACATGCCATTCAAACAGTTAAAGTCATTACATTACTTACTGAGTGTTTCAAAATAAACTGATTCTCTAAAATAGCAATAGTCAGTAATACTACCGAACTATCATAATGATGTAAGTTAATATGAATTTTTGGGGACCTTTCAAGACCACCTCGGAATACAAGTCAGACGTTCGGTTAATGTTGGTTATATTCGTTAGACAAACACGCGAAACAACTATAACACCTCTCATTTAATTTTACATCAAAGGTTGAAATAAGTTCCTATTACTTCGTTTTTTTTTTTTCAACATTTTAAATAAATCCTTTTGAACTGCCGTGATAGTTCTAGTTTTCATTTGGAGATTTTGAAATTTCGACTGTCTCTTGTTTGACACTTAGGTAAAAAAATAATTTCATAATTTTTTATTAATTTTTCCTATAAAGAGACAGTTATGACATCGTTTTTGATCATTTTCTTTTGACTAATAAAATATTCAGTCGGAAATGATACTTTGGTATAATCTGTTATAATCTGGGGCGTCAAGCTAGAACATGTTTTGAAAATGTTGATTTTGATCACTTACTTTTGACGTTGACTGTACTAACAAGACTATGAATGAAATAACTAATATCAAAGTACAAATGAATCATTCCATGTTAATAAATAAATCATCAGAAATTTGTTTTGTTCTGAACGTGAAAATTAAATTAAATTGGTAATTATTTAAATGAACTATTTGTAATCAGTTACTCATATGACTGTAATGTTTCAATAAATTCAACTTTCCGTACGTAATTTAATATGCAATGTATTTTAAAAAGGTTGATAGTCAATTAAAAGAAAAAATTAAAATAGTTATCATCCTTTATACTAGGGGTCGCGGTCGTGTCCTGGTTTCGTGTAGACGGGTCGGATATCATATAGTATCCGGGTACCCATGTAGTTAGTACTTGTGTACCCGTGTTTATGCCCGGACTCTGATCAACAGATCGTAACTACCTGCGAGTATTACCCGTCCTTGATAAGAGTTATGAATGAATGATGTAGGTAATTAATTATATTGTGGATTTGCAATAGTGGCTGTTATTAACAGCAGCCTGTGCCTGCCTCAGACCGTCATGGATGGGTAATACCAGCGCGTAATAAAGACCTGCTGGCCTGCACGGGTATCCGTCTATCCGTGTCCGGACTTAAACACGGACTCTGTTACGATGATCTCTTCTTTATACCATCCGCATAACTATCATACCCCACCACCGGGGACCCAGTGGAAAAGGGTATAAGTTGACTTAACTCGTAATAAAAAAAGGGTATTATACATAAACGAGTATACTAGACTTAAACCCTTTTTCACTAGATCTTAGGGAGACTTATACCATTTTTCACTAGGACCCCAGCATTTAGGTCCTAGGTTTCTCACGAGCCTTTGTACACACTCCTCGTCTTTGTAGAGTTGCAAGTATGCATTTTTACACAGTTTTTGTTCATTTATTACCTACATTAAAAAAAATACATTAATAAATTTACATTTACAGATTTTACAGCGGGTGAAAACTACGTACAGTTTATCTGCCGCTGGTATCACTCATTTTCATTTAACATGCTTTCATAATAATAAAACATTCATTAAGGTTGATCAATACATATTTTGCGCATATATCATTACTCATTCATTAGATATATTCACACAAGTACAAAACACAAAATTTGTTATCTCCTCCACTATCTAATGTGTTTGCGTCAAATTTAGCTCTAAATCATTGTTCTGGTAATTATGTTGACTTTACCATCACTCATTATAAGTAGAACCGTTACTCTCAAGTGATAAACTAATACACTGTTAAACAGAACAGCGTTAATTTCGGTTTCAGTTCGACACTGCAAAATCGTTGCGGTTCAACACAACTCATTATGAAGAAAAACTCACAAGGAAAAGGTAGGTACCCAACTGTCCGGCTCCGATTTGGTTTATTTTGATATGTGTTAGAGAGTAGTCTAAAATAACAGACACCTATTTTTTTTTAGCTGCCCGAACTCAACCTGTTGGGAGAAATTGACCTCCAAAGTTCTGAAAAGTGACTATACCCTCTAACTTCTATAGATAATTTAATATAAAATATTGCAATTTTCCTACTATTTTTTTATTATACGTTTAAAATAATGAAAAAATTATGAGTGTTTTGTTATATCGGCTAAAACTCATATCTAAAAAAAATACCAATGAAAGTGTATCGACGATGAGAAGTATATTTATTACAAATCGGTGAAGAGCATAAAACGAAAATATTTTTAATTGCATGAAGAAGGTAAAAAAAAAGTGTTCTTAGTCCAGGATTATAATTGAGGAACGGTTACTTTAGTCAGGTGAGTCATGAAAGTTAATTATTACTTCTATAAGACAAATGGTAGTATCGTAGACAAAACTCCTGTAGCAAGTGCAACCATATTACTAACGGGTGAGGACTGAATTTGCTTCGTTTATTGAATTTGAGATACCGCCTATTGGCGTATAATGGCACTATGTATGACTAATTTTCGTGACTCACCTGACTAAGTTATTGTTTCTTAATTTTAAACCTAACTATAACATAATATTACTTTTTTTGAAAACCACATAGATATTTCAAGCAAGACCACTGACCACAGCAAATTTTAGTTTCGAAATGAAAAAAAAAAACAATTCAAGTGTGAGTTGGATTCGTGCACCGAGTGTTCCGTACCACCGCAGTAGGTTTTATAATATTCAAATTCGAATTCGGTTTGACACTTGAGCATTTTTTAGTATTTGTTCTTTTTCTTCATCGTTTTACTAAATAAATCCACCGTTATAACACATAATTATATAACATAACATAACATAAACTCACGCCTTCATTCCCAGAGTGGGGTAGGCAGAGCCACAGACTCACCAACAACTCCAAAAACTTGTTGATAATTCTGTGACCACATTTTGCACAACCAGGCTAAGATGTTATCCAGTGTATTAGTGACAGGTTGCAAACCCATCGCCTAACAGCACTACGCAGCCTTTAGTCCCTTAGTCGTCTCTTACGACATCCACGGGAAGACATGGAGTGGCAACATTCTAAACCCGGCACCACACGGCAACATAATTATATAAATTTGAAAAAAAAAGATCCGCTATCTATTGCAACTGTAGCTTAAAAGATACAAGCTCTTTTAAGTTAGGACGGAAGGACAGACAGCGTATGCATATGAACTTTCTTATGCTTCGGGTATGGAACCCTAAAAACACTGCTATGCGATGAACTCATAACTCGTACCGCGGAGGAAATCTTACCAATAGTTTACTATCGTGCACTCGTATTACACGCATCAATTAGCGGTCGAAACGTCCCATAAGGCTTCAGCGTAATCATCAATGATCCCCCGTCTCCCCGTCTAGTATTAACAGCAATTATCCCAACAAGGCTTTAGATCAAAATTTCAAATTATTCTACCCCGTGAAATCGCATTCATCAAAACTTGGGAATTAGCTTCCCTCCCTAATTAAACCTGTCGGTTGTTAACTTCGCCCCGGCCTCCCCTGGGCACTCGAATCTTGAGTAAATATTAGGTTTGAATAAAACTTTAATTATTATCAGGTTATTAGCAACTAATTTTGTGATTTATTAAGTTTGGGAGGCGTTTCGACGGTGGGAATTTGGTACAGGTTTATGCCTATGATATATTATGTTTATGCAACCTTATTTATTATCTAGTTTGGACTAATAAAACTACACTTAAAGATAAGATAAATTTGAAACTAAAACCTACATACATTTAAATCAACTAGTTGTTCTTACGTCACCTCTGATGCTATTTGCGTACTTACGTTATAAAAGTTATAGTACATTTATTAATTCAATGCATTAAAACCTTTCATTTGATATCAAAAAAATAACTTCTTTTTTTGCTGAATCTTTTATGATTTAATATTATGATGTCAATAGCACACGTGGAACACTAAGAAGTAGCCAACGACACATAATTTGTTAAATATTATGTTGATTATGCTTAGGAACTACCTACGAAGAAACAGATAAACATACTAAAAACTAACTAACACTTCTTTTTTGCTTCGCCGTAGTCAGGTTAGCACTTTTCTCAGTGACTTATGTCTTTTAATATTTCATTATTTTTACCAAAGCTTTTAAGGAAGAATTTCTTTCGCATTGTCAGTGGGGCCCTTGATGCCTAAAGTCTTCTCCCTCGCTAGTTATGTAAAAACATGATGAAAAGAAAAGGACAAAATCATAGCGATTTAGAAACCTGACATTTGCTATATTGCTTTGTCACTTGATGAGTGTTAATTAATAGTTAATATTTTTGATCAGTTCTATCGCAAAAACACCAGATAAAGAAGGAGCGTAAAATACGAAAGGATTGTGCCCTTCCCTCAAAACAAAAGAAAACAGAATTTGAAATAAAGAACGCGTTTGTACTTGTTAAAAAAAGTACTGTATTCCATATTTATGCGACTTTTTTTAAATAAGTAAAGTGATAAAAGTTTAATTTTGACATTCTACATTTATTTTGTTTTGTCGACAACAAAAAAAACATTTCAAAAAGCGAGCACGTACCTAAGTATATTCTTTATTCAACAAGTCCTGGATTTATTTTTGCAAACACAGATTGTATTGAAAAATATATCTTACTTCTGTGGAAATAAAGTATGATCGGATACAAAGTCGCTCCCCCGGGAGCGGTCAATATGACGGCACGTTCGTTGGCCGATTGATACTGTCTTTTCATATCATATGTGTGTATTACGGAGTTGCCAGGGTACGGAGGATTTCCAATATGTTATGGAAATTTCTTCTTTCTGCGAAACATTCGAAATCATATTTGGTTTGACATTTTATCCGCGTAGTAGGTGTTTGTTTACTGATGTTAGTTACTCTTCTTAGTGTTCCGTATTTGAAGGTAGCCCAACGGAATCCTATTTATATACGCTACTGTTTGTACGTCCTAACGTTAAAGAACTGTATCTTTTGAATCATAATAAATTTTTTTTTAGGTTTATGTGAAATTATGGCGGATTTACTAGCAAATTCCCCTGGCAAATGTACCGTAAAAAGGTTAAAACAAACAAAAGTGTCTAATTTGGTATAATTATAATTACAAATCCTGAAGAAAAACAACGAATACAAAAAAAACAAGTGTGAGTTGGGCTCGCGCTGGTTCGATTCGAAATCGGAATATATAATGCCTACTGTGCGGTGCTAAGGAACCCTCGCCTCGGCGAGTCCTACTCGCACTTGACTGGTTCTTTTGCAATAATTGAAAGAAAGAAGAAGAAAGTGGGCTCAGAGTTCTGAGAAACACAGGCATTTACAATCAAAACTGCAATCTTAAGACAGCGAACTCAAATTTGACTTATTTTTCGCAATATAACAAAAGCACACCAACATTTCGCGAATAAAAAGAAATACATTGATTATAGTCGCTTTACACTACCACCCTTTCCTAAAGTACCGATTTGTAAGTAAATATTGAGCTACCTTCTGCGAAGTAATATCAGCAAATCACCACTCCCTGATCTAATTGTTACAGACTTACCCGCTTCTAGTACTAACAGTCTGACCCGAGAACCCCAGTATTTCCAATTTAGTTCCTAGCCTGGCATTATTGAATCAATGAATCAAATATGCTATCCATCCACAGTAGAATTACCGACATTGAAAGGTAAATTTTAGTTAGCGAGTAAATACTAAGTTGTTCGTCAGAATTCAATAAGCTTCCATTCGAATATGATTCTGTAAATGGTTTTGAGTAGTTTAATGGGATTTATTTAAAAATTGTTATTGTAACTAGCGAAAGAGGATTCTAGAGTTTTCTAGGTATGTTAGTAAAGATAGGCTACTTTAAAATGCACTTTATATGGCTAATAAGATGACAAGAATAATTTTAAAAGCGCACACTGAGAAAAACGGGCTACTTACGGTTACCAAATTTGTAATGCACTCGCGCCAGATACTTACCGCGTGCTTTTCACACGTGAATTATAAGAGGCATACCTACTTATAATTAAGCAGTATTTGGCAGTGTGGGGCATACGCGTAATGGAGCCGGTTACACACGACACGTAATTAGTGGTAAATTTTTGTACGTATTTTACGTAGCGCGGCTACGGGAATTTTTCTCAGTGCAGTATTTTCTTATGGAGAGTAAATATTTAAATGAGCATCAAAAACTAACCTAACCTAACTTACAAAACACTAAGGGTCAATTCACACCGAGACGCGACGCGACGCGACGCTGCGCTCATATGCGACTCAAAATATACTTTATTTATTACACGAAAAGGTACACATTTCATTGTGAGAGTTCAAAGCTGCGTGGTGCAACGTATTCTGAATTCACAAATGTGTAGTAAATAAAGTTCATTTTGAGTCGCATGTGCGCGCAGCGTCGCGTCGCGTCGCGTCTCGGTGTGAGTTGACCCTAAGTGGGCAAATAAATGAATAACTCAGCGGCTGTTCCCCGGGCATTGTACTGAAGACACCATGGTTTACTTTGCCTTCATTCTCTTCAATGTCGAAACACTGATATCCGTAAGAAGAAAGAAGGAATGAATTAAAAACACCATTTACAAATATATTGTGACACGCAGTACAGCCCCATTGTACAGCCCCGTTGTGTATCTTTGTCAATCGATTTATTATTACTCTTTTTTAATGCAACAATGAATGACTACCACCGCCCTGAGGAATCGCAGGTGAGTTGCCGGCCTTAGACAATTTTCTAAATGACTGTTACAGACGTGTGATAATCAAGGGCTTTTACCCAGCCCGGCCAGCATTGGAACCAAATAATTATAAACATATTAATTTACTTACATCGTGGTTTATAAAACGTGTTTTATTATTATTCTAGCTTCTGCCCGCGATTTAGCCCGTAGATTTCGATTATCGTTATTCCCAAAGGAACTTTTACATTTTCCGGGACAAAAACTATCCTTTGTCCTATTCCAGAACCTAACCTATTATGTATGCTAAATTTCATCTCAGTTCATTCAGTGGTTGAAGCGTGATTGAGTAACAATAATCTAAATATTTATTCCAATTATTATATAAATAAAACTACTGAACGGTACCAAAACGAAATGCTGGCAACACTTTCGATAGCTCTGAAATTCCGCGCACGGCGGCGATCTATCCCTCAAGAACAAAGTAGCGCGGAATGAAGAGGGAATTGGAGCCACATTGCTTCCACTGAGTTCACTGGATAATTAGAGAAATTTTACGATAGCTCGTGATTGCACTTTTGAACGGATAAAATGTATTTCTAAAAAGCAACATTGCACTATTTTGAAATAACATTAGTTTTATACTAAAAAAAAATGTTTTGGGCATACACATTCCGTTTACTAGACAAAGTTTGCCTTTAGCGAAATTAAAACGCACGAGCCAGAATACAGTAGGCATGTTTTGCTACTACTAGAGCACTGTCACTTGTGACTTATTTTTATTTTGACTTCCTTAAACATGGATTTGGTGATATTAACGTCTTTTTCTATTTCGATATGATTTTCCCATTTTTTTTCGACGAATCACTGAACTTTGAATGAGAAATCACAACTGCGTAACCTGTACTTTGAAGAACTTGTTAGAAAATTGGTAAAAAATATTGGTAAACAAAAAGATAAAGATACTTATTTTGCATTTGGCTCTGTCATTGACTAAGCAAAGCTCCTGTTCTGGGAAGAAGTAAGTAGTACCTTTCGGTTTAGGCGACTTATGTCCTCTCTTTTATACTTACTTGAGGTATAATTTTAACAAATTTCGTATGCGTCTAATAGCAAATTAATCGCTAAACGAACACTTTACTTACAGAAATATATTTAATAAGGAAGAAGGTATTAAAATAAAGAAAAACATTATTTTGTGACATCACAACAAAATCATTTTTTTGTAATCTTTAAGTCAGTCTTAGGCCCGGTTCCCACTATGCCGGACCGGCAATTTTGCCGGATGCCGGTAAGGCTAGTGGCTTATGACACTGTTCACACGGCATAATGTGAACAGCTTCATATAAATTGTACAGCCACTACCTACATAAATCTTTAAATACAGTCGCTATACAATAGCAAGTCAAACGCAATGTGGCCCGGAACTATAACTCTTCGGAATTATGAAGTGTACCCGTTTTACCGAGTAGAAAAGAGGCCCAGGTTTATCTGGACCCTCTAACTATTTGCTAACCCATTACTTGAACTTTTTAACGAGTTTTTGTAGGTAAATGAAGCTAAAACTATTCGTCATGAATTTGAATTTTCAGTTATTTGCTTCTGAGCTACTGAATTCCAAAGCTGACACCAATTGATTTATGCGAAGCAACCACTTTAGGGTTGCTTGCGGTCAGACACAACTCTGGAGACATAAATTGTTGAGATGTGTAAGGTATAATTTAACTAAGTCTGAGGCAGCAAATTCGATAAACTCGCCGAAAACTCGATGAAGATTAGAAAGCGAATAATCTCCAAGACTAAGAACTGTGTACGTTAACAAAATCAATACGTAGACTGCTGGATAAAGATAAAACGCAGGGGGCCATAAAATGCATAACGGCCAAAGTTAACGATTGTCAAAAAGTGTCAAAATGTATGGAATTGTCAAAAGCGACTGACGCGTTAGGCCAAATTACACACAAGCGGCGTAAGACGAAGGCGCGATTTTTTGTATAAGGAGACGGTGCGCGCGGTTGAAAACATGCTTATACAAAATGTCGCGCCTTAGCCTTACGCCGCTTGTGTGTTATTTAAGCCTTAAATTGTCAATGTTACTTCAATCTAGTATTCAAAAATCGCAACCAACAGCGTTATGGATTTTATCAAGGCTCCCGGTCCTTCTTTAAATAATTAAAGTCCTGATTCAATTATTGACAAACTTATCAAAGTGTAGTTGAGCTGAAACTCTAAATTTCTGCGGACAGATAGGATTAATAAAAACAAGTTAATCATTTGGTTCATCCTTCCTACTAAGTTATGAATATAATCTTAAATTATCTGAAAAGTTTAGACAAAGATAACTTAAAATGGATGATAATAAAAAGATTGCATTTTTGCTAAACGTAACAATGGAAGTTCGTTAAAAGCTAAAATAAACAAGCACTGAAAAAAATGTACATTTAAAGTGCGGTTTTTAATTAGAGGAACGCTGACGTTTAGATGCATAAATTAAATTAAAATTCATTGTGGTATAGTTTAAAACCTGCTTAATGGTTTAATTCTTAATTCAGCATCAAATTAATATCGTTATAATTATTTTTATTATGATCACGAAGTAAAATTGTGATGATACAAACGTTGCAGTATTATTGTAAGTACCTTGCAGGAAATGGGTTCACATTTAATTTGTAAGCTTAAACAGCCATTAGTCAAAATAACTATTAGTAAAATGGCTGAATGAAAACTATATTTCTGTATCCAAGTTCCCAAATTAATAAATTATGATGGATATGGATTAATGGTACTTTCCTTGCGAAAGATCGTTTATCAACCATTTTTGGATATTATGTTCGACAGGTACCTACTAAAAATCCAAGTATGAGCGTAAAGGACAGAGATATAGTACAAGGCTCTGTCTCGTTCTTTGAGGAGAACCTTGAGTGAGTAAGTATCTATTTATGGAGTATTTTTATTCCATTACTGCAGCTACTGCTTCACCTTGCCTTCGGAGGGCGTAGGGGATAGGCAAGAGTGTCGCTCGGTAGCCTAGTGGCTTAGAGAGCTGACTCTATAGCGGTATTAACTTACCCGAGGCTCCTGCATCTTCATTACCATGCATCATTTCTCTCTACTTCCTTGCTCGAATTTTTGAAGTACCACCTCAGATGGTGCGCTACATTTTTATATTCTAATGACATTCATCGCATCGGTATTTTTGGGGCGGCAGCTCTAGCGGGCACAAGCGGATAATTTCACTTGATTTTTGATAGTATGTCTATTCTTTTCCTTAGGATTAGTAACGTATTTTCAGTCTTTGGATTGTATTCTTGAGATTCCAAGCAGCAGTATAAATACAAAATCAATTGACAAAACACGATGTCGTTTGATTATTAACTACATCCACGGTTTTTTACTCCTGTTGCAATCGTGTTATTTACGACTGGATCGCCTTTATTGTCACTATAATAATAGCTATAATCATAATTATAATAATAAAAGTGGAAAAGACTAAGACGAATTTAGACCCTGCGTACTTAAAGAATCGTCCTATTTTCAATTAGGTACTTAAATAATAATGCCTCTTGCGAGTGACACAACAAAACAAGCATAAAACACAAAATATACACACAAAAGACAAAAAATACAACATACTCAATTTGTGAAATGTTATCTGACCCTCTTAATCATAAATGCGCCATAGTAGTTAGTGCTTGAAATATGCTCTGTCTTTATATGTCATTATGATATTTGAATTTGACTGAAAGGGACAAAGAATACTTTAACTAAAAATTGGTTTCATGTGAATTTATGAATAAGAGGAAAAGTAGGTATTTAGTTAAAGAATGCGCTACACAATCGATAATTTTGTATAGCAATAAACGGAAAAATAATTAAAAAATTTAATAAATTTTATTCAACATAACCTTAATAAAATCTTGATGAAAGTTGAAATACGTACTTAAAATAAATGTTTTGGAGTTAGAAACGAATTGTTTGAGTCTTTCCAGTCTTGTGGCTCGCAGTACTCATTGACAGTCACCCCCATATTGAACTTTTTTAATATACCTACATGGAATCCTAACGCCAAGGATTTTTAACAAAGCATCGTACATCCATGCGTGAGATACTTTCTTTCTCGGGCGGAGTGATCTCGAGAATGAATCCATCTTCAATGCATACTGTGATCTCCTCAAGTACTAGTTTGGTGTCCACCAGTGAAGCCGGTCAAGTTGGGCATCTCTGCAGCATATAAAACAAAGTAAGTATCAAAAAAGTTTCCGTCAAAAGTTTCATTTTTGGGACAAGCTTTTGTTGCCAACTGTACTTTTTTGAAAAATCTTTATCTGCTTAATAAGACAGAACTAATGAGTCCCAACACGGTGGGTCTATGTCAAGTATAACGGAAATTCTATCGCCAACTTCCGACTCCAACGAATCCTTATTAATTGTGTATATGCGTAATTGTGTTTGTTTGTCGCGTCTTCACGACTCAACCTCAGCCGATTAAGATGTGAAACGATTGATGTGAAATTTGGTACTTATAGATTATCCCCCTTATTCTTAAAAGTGCTATAAACCTACTTTTGTTAAATTATGCTTTGTCCCCTTGTCAGATGCTAATGTAACAAGGACAAAATAAATAAGGACAAAGCATATTTAACGCCTATTTTAGCTTTGTGCTTTTATGAATATAAAAGGTTTTTGTAAACACGTTTAAAGTCCAATATACTTTTATTCGTAGTACCTGAAGTAGCGATGCGCGAAACAAAGTCGCAGGAAGAAGCTAGTGTGACATAAGTAATAATAAGATATGGATTATGTGCTAAAGAATATTGATTGAATTTTTTATCTTTATTAAACTTTTTTTAAACTCCTCTGTGATTGTCTGACTTACTGACTCATAGAGAACACACAGCCTAAACAGCTGGTTCTAGGGTCTTGAAATTTGGGCAGAAGATTTCTTGGGTTTTTTCCGAAATTCAGCCCCCAATGGGAAGAAATAGGGGAACAATGGTAAACAAATGATACTAATTGAAAGTCGCGGGCATCTTCAAGTGGTGAATATGAATTAGAAATATGGAAAGCCCTTTGCAAAACAGCGTTAATAATAAACTACTTACGTCCTGTATTTCAATTGTGGTTTTCTTTGAACCAGTGACATTAAAATAGACTGAGACTGTAGATAGACCCAATCCTGAAAAATTACCTGTAAAGTGCAAAAACATTATAAAGTTAAAATGTGATCAGTATCTGAAAAATGATAAATACTCATAATAATCTATATGTAAAAAACTTATGGCGGATTTCACCAAGCGAGAATAAGGTCTTATACCTAGATTAAACGCCGAAATTATATAGACTAATCTCGGAGTAACTCTTATTCCAGTTTAGTGAAATGCGGCCTTAGTCGGATTATTTATAATTCAAGAATGGCTGAAGCAATTTAATATATGATCTTTAATTTGTTATATTTTTCTCTGCGCCAAAATAGCGGAATAATTATTACAACATCGTAAAAAATACGAAAAAAAGATTCTGAGGCGGTTACTAAGTTATAAAATAAATATTAGTTTTTTGCCCAAGCATTTTAAAACGTGATTCTCATCAATCAAATTCGATTTATTTCGTTAAGAAAGGAAAATATGCAATTTTTAAGTTGGACCCTCTAACTTAAAAATTGCATATTTTTCTTGGAAAACTCTCTAAATTGATTAATTTTTTTACGTGATATAATACCAAACAGACAGACAAACAGAAGGGTAAAGCGTTGTGACTGACTAATAACTGTCACTTTCACTGGAACTTGTCAGGTTTTGACCGCTCTTAATAAGCTGAGTACTGACCCGCGGTTAGATTGGTCGCCAATTCGCTGCAAAAATGGACGTTCTAATCATTTGTTGCAGCCGCTGTGGCCGCATACGGCCAGGAGGTGATAATGTACATTTTGCGATGGACATTAATCTTTTGTAACTGCGATGTTCATTAATGTTTTTTTATCGTACCTGCCCAATGTATGAAGCATTTCCTTCTGCTTTCTTTGTTTTTTTTAGAAGCGGCCTAAAACAATAAGACAGCACAAACGAGCGAACGAGCATTTGTTGGAGTGATGACATGGCAGGTAGATATGCAGTGTGGCACATGGTGAATGACCAACAATCGCAAAAAAAAACGAATTGTACAATAACTAGTAATTTCACGCTAAATGTTTTACATTCAGATAACGTTTGCACATTGAATATATTCATGAGCGTTATTTCACATTTAGGTTTAAGAATACATGATTTTGTAAAGTAGTTTAAATTCTTCTAGACTTCCACGTGGAAACCACAAAACAAAACTATGACTGAAGCATACCAGGGTTTATTCAGTTGCATCATTAGACCTTGCAACTTATTAGCTATCTTACAATAGAAGAGGCGTGTTTAATACAATTTTGTACGTATGTACCAAATTTTAAGTCAACTTGATGACCGACGGTGAGCGCACACGAAGAGGTTATCTTACTTAGTTGGGAAGTTCCTATGGCCACCTTCCAGATTCAACACACTCAAGTGGAAATCAACTAAGGCTATTTATTATTGCTACTGATCAAGACAAATCTAACGAGCTCAAACACAACATCATTAAAAAAAGCATTTTGTCGCTAAAATAGTTCTGAATTATCATTTTAAACTTTAATGCTTTATACATTACGTAACACGCAATATTACTAAGTACCTAAAGCACAACCGTAAAACTTCTAATAGTAAAAAAAAACTTACCATGCACTTTATGTATCCACACAGCAAAAATTAAAACTTTTAATATTCTCATAAGTATTTATTGTAGACCGACGAAATTTTTTCTCTGGCTACGCGACTAGTGTTGTTTTAGCTTCGCCTAGGCTTTACACGGCGTACCACAGGTGGGTAGAGCCGCTTACAATATTTCCAAAATAGGACGGTTTCGGCTGATACGATAACTTAATATTTGTAAGGGCCTGTTGTTTGATCAGTAGTTAACTCAACTAATTGTTAAAATTCGAAAAAGGAATCGAAAATTTGACACATTTCCTTGAGAATTTAACTATTAGTAACCATTTTTGACCATTAGTTAGTTTAACTACTGATCAAACAACAGGCCCTAAATGTTTATTCTCTCTTTGCTAACGTTAAGTACTGTATGGAACAAATGGTTACGGGAGGCGATGACTGAATTAGGGTCTCCTCAGACCTATCGACGGGGAATTGGCTTGAGCCAGTAAGAAAAAGTTTTATGTCCGTGTAGTAAGAGTGAAAAAGGCGTCGCTCGGCTCGGCTCGGCTCGATTCGGTGTTGCGAACGGAACGACGTCGTTTTCACTCTTATTGCACTGAAGCGGCTCAAGCCGATTCCGCATCGATAGGTCTAGGGTGACACTTATGCGTCATTTTCCTGAACGGGTGTTGTTTGTTGAGTCCGCCTGTCTGCTCACGCTTGCCACGACTGGTTTTCCAGCCCGCTATTTTAGACATCATCGTGTTGTTTTCTTAGAATCATTAATATATAGATGGGTTTTAATACAAATGAAAATGGTTTGTATAAATGGATTGACATTTATGTTCATACTTCAGTTGATGTTTTATTTTTGATATTTATTTGTTGTACGTAAATATATCTATTATAATTTATTACTTTATTACCCTGTGATGTTACTTAATTTTAAATATAATTATTGTATTTTATTATTGTAAAAATGAACTGCTACATTTTCGCTGCGCTTCTTCTGTGCAATGATGTTCTTGTCCAATGCGCTAGTAAATTACGGAAGTGTAAAATAACCCGATGTGAACAATTTACTAAATAAACATTTTCATTTCATTAACAAAATTATTTTAAAATTGTTAACGTTTAAACGTCATACCCTCGTAAACCTTAAAGGTCTGCACAATAACCGTAAATTTTCACAAGCGCACTAAGAAAATAGTCTCAGGATAGTAGCTCAACTATTTGTAAGAGAATGCAGGCTTCCTTGGAAGCATTTTTACCGACCTTGTAAGAACCTTGTATTGCTTATCCCTACCAAAAAGGTACACGAGTACATCAGTCACTTGGTTTTCTTGATTTGTATGTCCATCCTAGTCCTTAAAGTTTGCAACGCATGTGTAGTCTTGGGATCGTATTCTTGAGATTGTAAATAGTGCTCGTTTGCCATCTTTATGCCATTAAAAATTAAGTATATTAATTAGTCATTGGTTGATCACAACCACCAGACGGTGAGTGACTTTAATTTAGTCAGTGGGTTCATTTCTGACGTAGAGACCTCATCCTGTTGTTGTCCAAGTAATTATTTTGAATTTAATGTTATTGACCTTACATTTGGTAATGATTTTATTAGTGTAAGTTTTAATTATTATTATTTCGCCTAGTGCCTGCTATACGGCCACAACTCAAAAAACCAATATTAAGAGAAATCGCCGATCAAAGTTTTGCGAGTTGAGTGTGCGGCAGAAAAAAGGGTCTAATTCCTTAAGTTTTGGGTCAATAACACTGTGGTTTAGGTTATTTTGTTGTTCATTATATAGAGCTTCAAATGAATGTGCATTTTTTTTTACAAGTATGCGTAGTTTTTAAAGTACTGGCCTTCAAATATAGGCACTTCGTGTTGTGGCCATATCGCAGAAAGTATTTTACGGAATTTCGAGATGTGTCCAAAATCGCAAAAGATTTAAATGACGGTAATAAGCATACTATCATACAAAAATACATTTAAAAATAATAAAATAAATGAAAAACACGAAAAATAGTTATCAGATACCTTTATTAATCATCTTTGGCACAGTAAAACATTATTATATGCGATAATCAATGTCTCGAAGTATGCCTAACGCGTAAATTCTCTTGACAGATAGGTATATAATTTAAATAACCTATGTTTGAATATCTGCCCAGCTAAAATCCAGTCTCCTTCTGTGTGCACGACAGGCACCGACCAGATGCTGCGCCAGAAATTAACCATATCAGGAGCATCTGGTAGGTGTCCGTCGCTCACTCCTTGATCGGTTCCTTCCCACTTTCGGTACACCTTCCTCGGATCACTTTGGAAGAGGTGATTTTGCTGGTATCTATCTACACGCTCTCTATAGCGACGAATACGGCTTGCCCACGCGCAAACTTTCTGCTTCAGGAAGTCGATACGTTCCGTGACACAGGCCATAATAATGTTGGGGCCTTATTCCGGTCCAAGCAAAAGCCTGGTTCACGAAACGTATGACTCGGGGGCGTTCATTGCCCCCCTGAAGCAGACTAGCTTTCCTATGAGAGTCCTAAACTTATCAATACGCCGCTCAACTCACACTTGCCAAGCGGGGACAGACCCGCGAGCGCGCGTCGCTCGGTCAGTGTCCGAAAACTTGACTCGAGCTACGCGGCATGCAGTGCTGGCCCCGCAGTACAAATTTGAGTGGGTATCGATAAATATCCTCGCTGGCTTGTAAATATGACGCCAGCAAGGCGTTTAGGGCTCCCATAAGTGCTAAATTTCGTTTACTGCCAGGCAAGCTTGGTTAACGAGACCTAGAGTTGGGTGTGGACCGATACTGCGCGATCGCGTCTTCCAAAGCCCTCCTCAGTTGCTCATTCACCTGGCTAGTTACGCTTATATTCACACAATCCTCAACGTCGCTAACGGGATCATACTGCACTGATATCAGTGCGTGTTGGGCGACTGGCATCGAAGCCGATAACGCAGCAGGAGGGTCCCGTGATGAAGCGGAGGATGTACGAATATGTAGCGATTCAAGGCGTAGCCGATCAAGGTACAGACTGATCCAGTCGCCGAAGCCGCTGAATGGCCCGCACCTGATCCGATAGTCATTGGGCGGTAACAGTGATGGCTGGTTCAAGAGTCTGAAACAGGAGCAGCATTCGATCACGGTACGTAGTGAGGTTAGTTCTTCCCTCTGTAGCCCCGTATTATGCTCGCATGCAATTTTCATTATTCGATGTTGACCATCGCATGCGGTGCACTAAACCCAGCCGTGCGCAGAGCAGGATGCCCCGCAGGCCCCAAGCGTGCCGGCAGCGGTGGTCACACGTCACGTAGGTGGTCGCGACGGCAGAGGTCGCTCGACTCGCTGGTGTCGGGTGCAGTGGCGAACTCATCACCCAACAGCGATAGCGACATGAGCCGAACGAAGCGGGCTGGGGTGGAGGGCGTGCTATCGCATTATCCGCTTCTGTTCTATTCGTTCTAGATCTTATTATCATGGTTTTTGCATGACATGATATGATATTAAATGTCAACATTGTCACGGGGTAGTAAGGCTCGCCTTCAATGGTTGGTTGGTGCCGCTGCTCACATAATCCTTTGGCATACTAATGTGGACTCAGACTGAGCTGGACGCCCTGAATAGGGGGATCCGTCTACTGCTTAAATCACATCGCATGTTGCACCCACGCTCATCTGTCATGAGATTGTACATCCCAAGGAAATGTGGAGGTCGAGGCATTTTAAATGCTAAGAATCTCCACAACCGCGAGGTGTGCGTGCAATCTCAGGGATTATTTCCTTGGCAATGAGTGTGGGATGCATCGTGGTTGCAGTAGACAGGAGCCTCACGCCTCTCTCCTTGGCAAACGAAAACTGGCGCAGACCAACGGTGTTGAGCACTGAAGACCGCAAGAACGTATGGAAAAGCAACGAGCTACACGGACGCTTCTACCTGGCCATAACAAGGCCCAACGTAGACTTTTTAGCGTCCGTGAAAACCGAAATCCTTGGGGAACCGAAGGTTTTGTCTGTGCAATTGCTGACGAGGTCATAATGACGAACAATTACCGGAAATATATTCTGAGGGATGGCACGGTCGACATTTGTCGAGCGTGCCGTTGCCCCGGCAAGTCCCTCAGACACATAATTTCAACGGCGAGTACTTGCTCATACATCCAGGATCATCCATCAGCAACTTGCTCTTCAATAATGGTCTTGTTGAGTCTGAAGTGCCGTACTATAAGTAAACACCGGCGCCAGTTCTCGAAAATGGTCGTGCTACGCTCTATTGGGATCGATTTGTCATCACGGACAGGACTATTGTCGCCAATAAGCCTGATATCGTATTGACAGATCGATCTCAATCGATCGATCTGCCCGGCGGCAGTGCTCGTCGACGTCACCATCCCGCATGACGAGAACCTCGTGAAGGCCGAGAAGGACAAGCTCAGCAAGTACCTTGACTTGGCTCACGAGGTGACCGCTATGTGGGATGTTGTTTCGACGATCTTTGTCCCAATTGTTGTTTCGGCAAACGGTCTTATAGCGAAGAGTCTCGACCAACACCTCAAGAGACTCTCGCTGGATTAAGGGCCAGATACAGAAGGTAGTACTCCTCGGCACGCATTGTGAGGAGGTTCCTCTCTCTGCAGCCCTAACCACCGGTAGCTTGAGCCCTGCCCCGCTGCCGGCGGCACTCATAGGTTAGGTTTTTTATAATGTATATTTTTTGTATTAGTATTTTATTTTACTTTTATATTTGAATATTTATCATACAAAACCTATGTACAGAAAATTAAATAAATATCAAAATAATAATAAAACAATACATTATAATGAAAGGAGTTAATGATATAACTATAATTTTATAATAATTTCACTTCCAATAAGTCCCCAGATTTTATTTTATTTATTAAAATCTGAACAGTGGGCAACAGACAGAATTGTGTGTGTAAAATAGTTGATTGACCCTTATATTGTTATATTACAATCTTTAGGTACTTATATTAATCATAGGTAACGACTTATAACTATTATATAAAGGTACCTACTTACTGTAGTTGTCTTATCATCAAGTGATTTTTATTTCGTTTATATTTAGACGCGTTCATTGTAATCACGGTCTTATTTACTGTTGTGCGATGTGGACGTAACTCAAAAACTTGTTCCGAACGTTTGTGCTACACGGCCGCAACTTCGAAGTGTCTGAACAGCATGGTAGTTTTGCGTGCGATCGTCGCGGGCGCAAGCGGCGGACTGGCGAGTGGCCATATTGCAGGTAAGGGATAGTGGATTTTTGGAAATTTGCATAAGGCCACAAGTGCATTAAGAGGCTTTAGAGGACAGTTTTCCTTATTTTTTTGAGTTAAGGTGGTAAATTAAACCCTTCTGACCACGAATCTGCAATAATATCAAAAATGAAAATTTTTGAGTTGCGGCCGTATAGCAGGCACTAGGCGATTTATTACTTAATTAAATAATTTATTGATTAAAACAATTACATTATAAATTACATTAAAAATTAAAAATTAAAACTATGGCAAATTAAAAGATAAATTAAAACAAAAATTATAAATAAACTAAAAAGTACAATGAAATTAAAACTAAATAAAAGCTAAAAAAGAGAGAGCCCCCGTGGCAAAGTACCACAGATGCTGGCAGAAATTCCTCGTTGTATAGCAATGCTGATTCGTTGCCCGAGGAAGCTGCCAGCTCTGTGGTCTCCGGTTGTTTCTATCAGCCTTTTTGAAATGTCCTTAAAAAGGCTGATAGCACCGGGTCCCCACGGACCAAGGGTCTCGACGCCGAATGGAACGAAGTTATATTCTGCGCCGAGACCCTTGTACTTATTCTTTTTCATAGTTTCGGCCGCCTCAGCTGCCGAACCTGGGTTATTTACGGTTCCGCGGAGGTGTGACGAGGCTAGGGTGTCTACACAAGTAGCGTCCCATACCAGCACTCGCCCCATACTCCACGGAATTAAAGACATACCGTCAGGTCTCTTGCCATCGTCCCTAGCGATACCGGTTGGCTCCAGTAAAGCCGGAACGTTGACGGAGGCAAGAGACCGGCGGATGATGTCATTGAGCGCGGCGTGTCTAGAGAAGCGGCCTGCACTTTTTTGGCATGAAAGTCCGTGGTGACCCTGATTTATTATTATTATTATTATTATTTATTTATTAAAAACAAACAACATGATACAATAATATTAAACGCCCTGCAAAACTGTTAATCAACTTCGTTGCCACAGGGGCATATGTGTGGAGTACAGACCCGGACACCAAGGCGCAAACAAGTACAAATTCGGAGAGTTTCAGGATCTAAGAAAGTACCAGTATTTGGCGATGGGTGTGCATGAAGCCAGTAGCCAGCCTCTTTGGTTCCCACAGCCAAAAGCCTGGCACGCTCAGATCCTGAGTTGCTATTTACAAGGGTGTCATAAGTTAAATTAGAGGTTATGTCATCCCAACTCCTCTGAGACTTTAAATTTTCTGGATAATCGCTGCTTGGGTAGGCAAGTCTCCAGGCATTTTTGGCTTCCTCCATGTCGGCAGTCATGTAGTTTGAGGGCAAAGCGCAAAGGATTTTACCTACTAGACTGGCCGAGCTATGAACGGAAGACAAAAAAGCTGGAAAAGAAACACAGGAAATTTTGCGGATCCCTAGTCCACCAAAGCGGATGGGGAGGGATGCCTGAGTCCAGGATTGCTCGCTTAGCTGAATGTTCAAGATAGATTCCAAATTTAATTTAATAATGTCATCAATTTGCGTAGGGAGATTTCGATATTTCCAAAAAGGGCAGTTGCGGATCCTTAATTACTTAATTACCTTGTAATGTAACTTACTTTTACGGATTACTGTATTTAATTATTAAAAAGTGACCTTCTTCTTCGTATCTTCTCCGCAATTATGGTTTACAAATCAAATACGGTCTCCAAGTTAAACTTACGATTCTCTGTTTGAGATGAATAGATAATCAATTGATTAGCAGTTCGTATTGTTACAAACTATATTAAAGCGAATGGTAATGTTGGTAATGTGCCTGCATCGGCCCGGAGAGCCAGAGGAGATGTAGGTTTGAATCCTGCCTTAGACCGACGAATTTTTTTCGCTTTAATATAGTTTATAATTTCGTAAACCTAGCCTCGTCATACCTCCGCGGAACCGTAAATAACCCAAGCTCGGCAGCTGAGGCGGCTGGCACTATGAAAAAGAATAAGTACAAGGGTCTCTCGCAGAATATAACTTCGTTCCATTCGGCGTCAAGACCCTTGGTCCGTGGGGACCCAAAGGTGCTATGAGCCTTTTTAAGGACATTTCGAAAAGGCTAATAGAAACAACCGGAGACCACAGAGCTGGCAGCTTCCTCGAGCAACGCATTAGCATTGCTATACAACGAGGAAATGCTGCCAGCATCTATCGTACTTTGCCAAGGGAGCCCCCTAGTTTTTTAGTTTTTATTTAGTTTTAATTTAATCGTATTTAGCTTAGTTATAATTAGGTTTATTTAACGTTTAATTTATTTTTTAATTTGCCATAGTTTTAGGTTGAAATTCGTTTTTTTACTTTGTATTGTATTATTATTTATATTTCTCTGTATCGAACGAAAATATTTTTTTGTTTGTATAATATTAAGGTCGTAATATATAATTTCACATTGATTTCCTAAGCAGCCGTCATTTCGGTGGTGTATTTTTTCAAAATTTAATTGCTACTAAAGTATTGTCAATTAATCGGTGGCTCGTATATTATATATTTATATATTTATATATTATATATAATTTTATTTTTATTTGATATTTTTATTTGAACATGTAACCTATCAAATGATATTTATAATCAAAATCTAAAAATAAATATTTGCCACCGAAATGACGAAAAAACTTGCCGTCAAAAATCCACCCAGGTATTGTTATCTGGAGATTGGCAAATTAGCCGTCAATTAACAATAATTACTCATAATAAGTTCCGTCTATGCCTTAAGAGAAATTACAACAGATATTGTCATAACTCTTGCTCTATTTTCAGAGGCAAAACACTTTTTTAGTTTTGCTCTGTAACACACGCAACCAGTTGCAAATGGGCAGGGCTGACGTCACGTTACGAAACGAACTTTCCATAATTACTATTTTAATTACCATTTGCTTCCATTGAGGAGCAATAAGAGCTGGCCTGTATCATTGTGCACGCGATTGCGTTAAAATAAAATTTTGTACTGTTGGCTTCGTAGCTGCACAGTTTTGTACCTTGTCGCGATAACAACCTTTGACAGATTGGTCCAGCAGTACACTACATAATTCCGAAGTGTCATAATTCCGAATGGAATGTTTTGATAGAAGACATGTCATATTTTTTTGCTATCGCCTATAAATAAAACCTAACCTAAACTACGTTTAGCAATTATATTATGCATTTAATCTAAAATAGCCCCAGCAAAACTTCACTCTCGGAAAAATTAAAATTTGAACAAATTAATATTCGGAAAAAACTTATCGCAATTGTATGGTGTTCGCAGTTCAAAATATTATAAGGCCGACCGTACAGAGGCCGGATTACGAACTGTCAAGACTAGACGAATTCCAGGAAGTGTAAGAGAAAGACATAATGACTTTCAGTCTCAAAGCGAAGAGTCTTGATCAACACCTTAAGAAACTTTTGCTAGGCTGGATCAAAGGGCAAAAAATCCTCGACACCGCACGTATGCATATATGAATATAGTATGAATATGGACCCCGTGCAATTTATAGTATAGTCGTTAGGGTAGAACACACAATGTATAATTTTTTTTTTGCTTCAATCCTTTTTGGCATCTCTGAAAAAGTTGTTACACCTACCTCACATTCATAATATACAAAGAAAAATATAGATATATTAAGAGATACATTAATATTGAGCACTGTCCCAGGCTAACGGAACTCTTACAAAATAGGGAATAAGACCTTTTTTTTCAATTCTGTAAACTTGGGGCAGTTAATATTAATGTATCTCTTTAATGTTTTTTATTATGAATGTAATGTACCTAAGTTGTAAAAACTTTTTCATAGTAGCCGAAACGGATTGAAGCAAAAAAAAATGTTATCATACATGAAAATGAGTACATCATAATAGTATTCTAATTTTCAATTACGCAAATAATAATATAAAGTCTCAATAGAGTGAATTCTTGAAGGCAATTAACAGAAAAAATATATTATCTTCTTATTGATTTTATTCAACAAAATCTTAAATAAAATCTCAATGTCGGAAATTAATTAATATTTAATTTATTTTCATTCTTTTCTTTCTTTCTTTCTAATTTTATCTGGAATAACATGCAAAAACAATAATGACACCGGTTAAAATCCTTTACGATGAGGCCCAGGATAAAATCCTGCAGGATCACGAACAGGATAAATCGCTCAGGATCACCCAATATACATATATACACTCACGCCTGCGTTCCCAGAGTGGGGTAGGCATAGCTGAAGAAAGTAACGGATATACATTATGATAAACAACGGCCTAGTAAACATATAAAAATTATAAGTAAGTCAGTCAAGCGTTACCATAATCTCTTGTGGGAGATTTGTTCACAGTACTCAGAAAGATGCACCTCCATGTTGAACTCTTTTAATATACAAGGAATGCTGACGCCAAGGATTTTGACATAACATCGCACATCCACGCGTTGAAGATCGCCTTTCTTAGGTAGAGAGACGTCTAGTATGAACCCATCTTCATTGCATACTGTGATTCTTGCAAGTATTATTATACTGTTGAAAGCATAACTTGGCCAAAACGGACATCCCTGTAGCACATAGAACCACTCATGAAAATAAAACAAATTTTTATCCTTACTTTTATATTTTACATGCGAAATTGTGTTCGTTTTTTTTTTCATAGAAAGGAGAATAAATTTCGCTTTACAATAATATGAAACTGTTTTGCAACACGGCCATTATGCTAAACTAAATTATTCGTTGAATCTCTCAATAGGGAATATGCATGGAGATTTTAAATCGCGTTTCTCCACAAAATATTAAAATACCGTAAAAGAGATCACCAAAAGTGAAATTAAAATTAAAATCGGCCAAGAAATACGGCTGATACAAGCATTTTAAACTGCTAATTAGACATCGTTTTGACAGATTCGATATGCACTATGACGTCGTGTTATATATAGGTCGGCCATATAAACTCTATGTTAACATATAAAGAGATATGAAAAAGAGATTTTTGTTGGCTTATATCTTGGTTATTTTTATAGCTATTCAAAAATGATTTTTCTCAACTGTTTGTTACATGAATCAGATTTTATTAAAGCGGTGAGAAAAAAGTAATGAATATTCCCTTTTCTCAATATTATGTATTCCTTAATTACAGTTTCAGGGTGTAAGATTAACTTTTCAATATTATAGTACTCAAACAAAGAAATATTCGGATAAATGGCAATTGTACCAAATAATGCTTTTTGCGATGTCAATATAAGTCGCAAAACTTTTTTTATTTTATTTTTACGTCAAACACTTTTTGGACAGTCGAGATTATGCTAAATAGACAGAACCATGGTTGTGTCAACCAAAAAAGAGTTTAGAGATATTGGGAACCCTTTGCTACATAGCATTAACAATTATACTTACATTTGGTATGTCAACTGAGGTAATCCTTGATCCGGTGACATTAAAATTGAGTGAGAGCGATGATACTTGTAAACCTGAAAAATTACCTGCAAAGACCCAAAACGTAAGTACCTAAAGATGTACACACACACAACACATAAGTAAACTGATAAATACTGATACAATATTATTATACATTATAAAAATACCATTTGTTATATTATTGAAAGTTTATAACACGAGTATTATTTTGCCAGGCGGTGTAGGAGGATTCGACGGAAAACGCGATGAGTTTAAGTATAGTAGGTATAAATAGAAAAATATTTTTTCTACGGCCTTTTAGGAGTTTCTGTTACCTATTGCCATTCGGGCACTAGGGATGCGTCGTTGCGCATCACTTGATATAGCTCTTGTAATTCACGATGGCGAGTGGGCTTTATTAGTGGTTGAACGTGTACATGCACATTGCGGTAGTGTGCGTGACTGACAGAGCGATCAGTCGCGAGCGCGCGGTCGCGCAAGTCACTTGTGCATATTATTGTTTCCACGACGCTAAGTGCCACGAAGTACCGTCAGCATGTCTTATCTCCGGAAAAAACGAAATGTTATTCATAGCGATATAATGTATTTTAATTTTGAAGTACGCTAAAATAAAATAAAATGTGTGCTTCTCGGGACGCCCGACAGAAGTGATAACTTAAACTAATCTAAATCTGTGGGTAAGAGTGAGAGAGGAGGAACTATCCAAAATAAATGATTTTGTTTACTAGGTAACGCTTATTGGGACATTATTAACTGGGTATTTTCTGTAAAATTCTTAAATTTACATTTTAAAAAAAACTACCAAATTTCGTCAAATATACAGCTAAAAATGTTCAAAAAACCTCGTCTATAATCCCCTTAAAGCTTTGCACCTAGCGACCTAACACCCTGTATACTTGTACTTCTTCTCGGCCGGGCACAGGATTGATGGTATTTTTTTTTATAGAGATTGCAAACGAGTTTTCAAGTCACCTGATATGTAGTGATGACCGCTGCTTATGGACACATTGTAATGCGATGGACTTTAAGTAAATTTCTTACTGTGGTGTTTAATACATTTTGTATTGTTTTGTACCTTCCCAACGTGTGAAGCATTTCCGTTTACTCTTATTGCTGTTGAAATAGGTAAAAACGGCTGAGAGCAACAATGCAGCGCCAGCTAACGAAATTAGTTTGCGCTTAAATGATATCATAGCGCCTTGATGCCAAGGTAACGCAGCACTTCACGAATCATGAACAACTACAACAAAAATTTATCAAAAAAATCTTATAACTAATTTCACGCAAACATTTTAGCATTTAGATAACGTTTGCATGACGAATATTGAACGTAATTATAATTTTGGACTTTAAAATGAGCAGCAGTTTTTTCATATGTATGTATGTAAACTCTTTATTGCACAAAAATATAAATACTACAGTGTTAATATTAAACAAAGGCGAACTTATACCTAAATGGGATCTCTTCCGGCTAACCCTGAAGTAGATGCGTAAGGACAACGCATGGGGTTGAACATATACAAGTTTGCACAAAAAATAACCAAAAGAGACGATAATACTTATAAATACATAAATATTAAACAAATAAACAAGTACACAAACAAATATAAACTTACATATATAATAAACATAATTTATTATAATATTAACTATAATCATTCAATCGATTTTTAGCTTTAGGTTAGCTTGTAAAAAAAACTTATCTCTGCGCGAAAGAAATCTTGTTGTTGGGCTAATGTACCTAACGTCAACAAATATCGATCGGTCTTAATTTATTTAGTTAATTTCTGCCCCTTCACTCTGCTACCGTTTTGTGTTTTTACATTATACATTTTACAGAGTAAAATATAGCTCTAGTTATAAGTATAGCAGGTGCCCTAATATGGCTGCGTTTATCGTGTGAAAAAGTTTGGATAAGCCATCCGTCACCTTCTGACACGTAAATATGAACGAGAGTGACGGATGCTTTCTCCACATTTAACACGCGATGTAGACGCAACCTTACTAGGCCCGCTGTAGTTTGTTTTGACAGCCGTCTTCCGATACTGTACCCAGGTGAGGACTGAAAAACAGCTCCTCAGCTCCCAAGGAGGCTCACACTGTACCAAATTCCTTTAGTTGTAGTCTTGTACCAAATTCCTTTATCATGAGACCGTTCATCAAAATATTCCTCTGAAAAATCAGGAGCAATCACAGTCTCAGCAACGTCAAAAGAGGTCGTTGCGGCCAGCCAACCGGTCAGCCTCCTCGTTTCCTGCCAAGCCGATAAGTGACGGAATCCACTGCAATTTCAGGCATCTTCAAGATCCCTGTATAGTACTTATACGCTTTTAAATTTTGTAAGCCAATGAAAAGCACCTTTCGTCTGAAACACATCGAGCTATATGCTGAATGGCGCTATCAGTAAGGTTCACTATATTAGTATAACTAGGGAATGCAATTTAACTGGAAAATAACCGGTTAAAACGGGTTGTAACCGGTTATGTGCATTCCCTAAGTATAACCCAACATTTCCACACACAACAAGGCCTCGGATATTACACAAAGCTCCGCGGACATAACATATAGGTACACCAGAAGAAATCCTCAACAGTGCCTTTTTATCATTAAGTGGATCAAAAAATGCTGCTCCTATCTTGTCACCACACTTTAAACCATCGGTAAAAAGTTTATAAAAACTAATATTTCCTTTCCAGCTCTAAGATAACTTCAGCACGAAAAGAATAATGGTTGTAGGAACGCTTCGCACCTACAACACACTCAAGATTACAAAATAATACATTGTTTAATTCCAATTTAGACACTCACACATCTAATTTAAACGTCAGTAATGGATACGACACACATGAATTTGCTCATCTGAGACCTCCTCGATAACCTCAGCCAGCAACGGTTTCTTTTTCCCGCGTCAATAACCACAGTGCGGCAGTGGCTCAAGAACTCCAACTCACGAACCTCATCAAAAGTCAGACTATTCGAATAAGTAATCGTTTTTAAACAAAAGGCCATGCCAGGATAAGCTAAGTGAATCTGCCCCCAGCGAGTTTTGGCTTGATTTTTTTTTATTGATTTTTCTTTCTATTAGTATCGAGTATGCCAAATTTCAGCTCCCAAAACTTAAGTTTTCTTTTAAAAAAAAAGGAAATCTGATTTTTCCTCAATTTTTTTTTTCTAGCTGGCCGATTTTGACTTTAGTCACGTATATTGTGCATGTAATAAAGACAATTATATGATATTAATTTTAGGACATATTGCCATACAAAAACTTGAAAAAAACATAGAGATTTTTTTTTTTAATTTTTTTTTAAAGTATTACAAGTCAGTGACACCTCCAGATTTTTTACCAAAGTAAGCCTTTTTAATAAGCTATCAAATTAATATAGCTACTTAATTGTGTCTGTGGTAGAACAAGGTGTTTTTTTTAATTGAATACATCACTATACATTTTTTTGCATACCCGCTCGTTAAAACATAAAGAAAGAACACATTTTTTTTTTATCATTGGCCATTGTTTATGACGAACATGCACGTTTCTCTAAAGAGTTTTTAAGCGATTAGTTTTAAAGGTGTAAAATACTGAATAAATGTCTTTTATCTTTTTTATCTTTTGTACGAGAAAGACATAATGACTCTCAGTCTCAAAGCGAAGAGTCTCGACCAACACTTAAAAAACTCATGCTAGATGGTTGGATCAAAGGTCAAAATACTGAAAGCTCCTCGACACGGTACGTATGCATAATACTATTGAATATTGACCCCGTGTATTTATAGTATAGTCGTTAGGGTGAATCACTCAATGAATGAATATTTTCTATGCGTCAATCCTTTTCTACTATGAAAAAGTTGTTACACCTACCTTACATTCATAACTTTAAAAAAAGAGGTACATTAATATTAAGTACTGCCGCAAGTTAATATATTATCATCTGATTGATTTCATTCAACAAAATCTTTAATAAAATCTCAATGTTAGGAAAATAATTTATATTTTATTTCTTTTCTTTCTTTCTTTCTTTCTAATTTTATCTGGACATTAAAAAAACAATAATGACGCCGGTTAAAATCCTTTACGATCAGGCCAGAATAAAATCCTGCAGGATCAAGAACAGGATAAATCCCTCAGGATCACCCAATATACAAATATACACTCACGCTATCATTCCCAGAGTGGGGTAGGCAGTGCAGCAGAAAGTACAAACATACCATAAGTAACGGCCCAGTAAGCATATAAACATGATAAGTAAGTCAGTATCAATCAACAAACAAACAAACAAACATTCGCAGCCTTTTTCATAGTAACCGATAAGGAATGAAGCAAAAAAAAAAACTTATACATTGAGTGATCCACCCTACTAGGTGTTCTAATCTTTAATTATTCCAAAAATAAAACAATTAGAAAAAAATATATTTTATTTGATTTTATTCAACATAATCTTAAATAAAATCTCAATGTTAGGAAAGTAATGACGTCGGTTAAAATTGTTCAAAATCAGGAACAGGATAAACACCTGCAGGATTACCCAATATGTCATCGGAGATTTGCTCACAAAACTCAGAAAGATGCACCTCCATGTTGAACTTTTTTAATATACACGGAATGCTAACGCCAAGAATTTTCACATAACATCGCACATCCATGCGTTGAAGATCGCCTTTCTTAGGTAGAGAGACGTCTAGTATGAACCCATCTTCATTGCATACTGTGATTCTTGCAAGTATTATTAAACTGTTCAAAGAATACTCTGGCCAAAACGGACATCCCTGTAGCACATAGAACAACGTATTAAAATAAAACAAATTCTTATACTTTCTTTTATTAACATTTTACATGCGAAATTGTGTAAGTTTTTTTTTCATAGGAAAGGAGAAAGTACACTCTCTCAGACCAACTGATGGTAAGTGAGATCTAAGACCTATAGACATTTGAATTCTCAAGACTAACATCTCAAGTCTGCAATCCTAAGAGCTCAAATGTGTTGCCAACCCTGTGGACCAAGATGGAATGCCTTTAAGCTAGTAATTTGACAGGTTGTTTTATCCCCACACCAGAACACCAATTCTAACACTGCTGCTTGGCGGTGGTTTGTTTTTCCCATCTGTATAGTTCCACGCCTCAATAGATGTGAAATTTGGTAAAAAAAATGGTGTCCGTTTTTACCCAAAACTCAAACAATTTCCGGAGTAATAGCGATAAACATACTCCGGACAACGAGTCCCTTTTATAATTAACTCGTAAATCAGCTGCCCTTTCTTTAACATAATTTTAGCATACCTAATAAGTAACTTTAGGCATACGTGACTATTAGGCATAAACTCTTAGGGCAAAGTCATGCTTCGCATACGTTCACAACACGTGCAGTATGTTGACCGAATAATCTTTACAACAACATTAATGACCCCGCCGAGTCTTTGCAAGAAACAAATAACCGCAATAAATTTTCAAACGGAAAATTGTCGCAGCATTAATTCGTTCCCATTTTTTGCTCGCTTATTGCCATTTAGTATTTCTATTAACTTGGTTCTTAATTTCGCTTTACAATAATGTGAAACATGACCGTTTTGCAACAAAACCATTACGGTAAACAAAATTATTTATTGAATCTCTCAATAGGGAATGGAGTTTTTAAATCGCATTTCTCAACAAAATATTAAAATACCGTAAAAGAGATTACCAAAAGTGAAATTAAAATTAAAATCGGCCAAGAAATACGGATCAGCGCTCGGATCCCTTGTATCAACAAGCATTTTTTGGTACGAGGTAGAGGAACGACCAAAAAAACGATGGGTGGACTGTGTGAAAGATGATATGGCTAGAAAGGCAATGACTACCGAGATGATGACTAAATAATAGAGAAGCATGGAAGAAAAAGACATGTTGCGCCGGCCTCAAATAAGTTGGGATAAGGGCAGGAGAATGATGATGTTCACAAGCATTTTAAACTGCTAATTAAATAGCGATTAGACAGAGAGATTCGAAATGCATTGTGACGTCATGTAACAAGTCGGCCATATAGATACCATGTTAAATTTTTTTTTACTAGATAGAGATATAAACAAATCTTTGTTGGCTTATATCTAGGTTCTTTTATAGCTACTCAAAAAAAAAAATCTCAACTGTTTGTTACATGAATCAGCAGCTTGTTTTATAGAAGCTGTAAAAAAAAGTCATGAATATTCCCTATTCTCAGTATTATTATGTTTATTGCATGCCTCAATTACAGTTTCAGGACGTAAGATTGACTTGTCAATATTACACTATTATACTATAGGTACTCACAAAAAGAAATATTTTGATAAATGGCAATTGTATCAAATAATGCTTTTTACAATGTCAATATCAAGTCTCAAAACGTTTGGGATAATCGAACCAAAAATGAGTTAAGAGATATTGGGGAGCCCTTTGCTACACAAAATTAACAATTTACTTACATCTGGAATGTCAACTGAGGTAATCCTTGATCCGGTGACATTAAAATTGAGTGGGATCGATGATACATCAATTCCTGAAAAATCACCTGCAAAGAGCTTAAACATAACTAAAGATACACAAACAATACATAAGTAAACTGATAATACTGATAATAATACTATAGATATTAAAATAGATACTATTTATTGTTATATTATTGTAGGTTTATAACACGAGTATTATTTTGCCAGGCGGTGTAGCAGGACTTGACGGAAAACGCGATGAGTTAAAGCATAGTATAAATAGAAAAAAAAACTTCTACGGCCCTTTAGGAGTTTCTGTTACCTATTGCCGCTCGGGCACTAGGGATGCGTCGTTGCACGTCGCTTGATACTTCACTCGACGTATGATTGTGGTGGCTCGAGGCGCCTACGGTCAAGGAAAAAACACACGCAAGCCGCGCGATATACTTTTGTTTAAACGACACACTGTGGTTAAATGCCCTTGACATGCATAACAAATTATGTCGAAGGAATTCCTACTGACTTGCGGTGAGTGTGGCGGCACATTCTTTGCAGACATCGGCTATGTCAGTCACCAGAGAACCGCACCAGCGATGCTCTCACCGTCGCTACAGTCATTGTGCTATGAGTGCCCGACCGATAAGTCTAATTCTTATTTTTATTAATGGTTTTCATTCCTTTTAAGGTGTATTTCGCCAATATGTTAAGTTATTTACGAAGACGGTTCCCCCTTCGGACGCATAACTTTTTTTGAAATAATTCTATATTGCATAACTTTAAGCATAATTGTATATTGACATAAACTAGTTATGATGTAATTTAGTCTCACACAATCACTTGGCAGAAATTCCGTTAGCTGAATAATCTTTATGCATAACATTGATTGATTATTTTGTTGATAAATTAAATTTTTCACATCATTTTACACAAGTAATTTATAGGTATTCCACTGTCGTTGCGACAAGTCATAGTTGCCGTTCAACAACGGCAGAACAAGAAAGCGGTCGGCTTTGACAACATTCCTGTATAATTGCTGAGGTATGGTGGTGAGGATTTGCATGAATCAATCTGGATACTTTTTGTTCGAATGTGGGATGAAGAGCGGATACCAGATGATTTTCGAGTTTCACGTATTTGCTCTTTGTACAAGAACAAACACACGTCAGATTTGTCACAGATCGGATTGCAACTGCTATCTTTGCTTTCTTCTCCAGGAAAAATCTTTGCTCGAGTACCTACTACTAAACCGCTTGATACACTTGTACGAAGACATCTTGCCTGAAACCCAATATGGCTTGAAGCGGCGTGACATGGCGGTGTGACATAGACACGGCTCTATGTCACAGAGGAAGGCAATGGCAGCAGACCGGCCATCTTGGAGGCATACAGTGAGCACTAAGGTGTCAGAGTTCGAAAGGAAGAGACGTGAGGAACTCGAAGTAAAGCGAGACGAGCTCAAGGCCCGTACAGCTGCGGCCATGCACTACAATTATATCGGAGGGGTGCTGACTTGTAGTGAATATGGTAGAACTTTTAGTGCAAAGATCGGCTATGTCAGTCATTACAGAGGTCACGAGCTAATAGTCGGATCCCACTCGCTGTGGCCGAAACCGTTAGGATCGATATAAAAATATTAAAGAATTGATGAAATTATTAAAACATAAACTTATTCAACCTTATGTAACAATGAAATGAAAACCTAAAGATTTTTTAAGCATAGCAAAAAAGACCTTACATGCCATAGCCAAGCGAGGACAATTCATTGTTCAATAAAAAAATATCATCTCTTGTGAATGAAACGGGGTTATATTATAAATGCGAAAAATTGTGTTTGTATGTGTGTGTGTGTGTGTGTGTGTGTGTGTGTTAGTTTGTTACTCCTTTACGCTGCAACAGCTGGTCGGAATTGGATGAAATTTGGAATTGAGATAGCTTATACCCTGGATTAACACATAAGCTTCTTTTAATCCCGGAAAATTTAAAAGTTTCCAAATTTGTGCTGCGATGACAGGGCACGTGCCACTTCGTTAACAGGAATTCATACTAAAGTTAATTAAGATAAGATAAGATAAGATAAGTTTATTGATTGACTAAGCACAAGAACATACCAGAAAATATCCAATTCTTTTTACCGCAATAACGTTACTATTCAAATAGTCATTTTCGTAATTTAGTGTCAGTGTTGGATTAAACGTGCGACTGGTAGGTATAAGAATTGACTTCTTATTGGCCGGGCACAGGATTGATGTTTTTTTTTTGTGTGTGGCCAAATGAGCTGTCGGGTTACCTGATGTGAAGTGATCACCGCTGCCTATGGACACTTATTTTAATGCGATGGATATTCATTTTATTACTGTTCATAATTATTCATATTCATTTTATTTATAATAACTCATATTACATGTAAATAATAAATAAATAGATACATGTCACAAAAGAAAACAAAACAAATATATTCACTTAGACAATGTCAAGGAGAAGGGATTGTAAATACCAATAAATATTTCTATATTGATATTTAATAGTACCTAGGTATTTGGTACACAGTAAAAATTCATTATAGGTAGGTATAGAAAGTGTGCTCGATAAGCCTGTTTTTGAGCCGTGATATGAAGGCGGTTAATGACGGTGCATCCGTGACGCGTGCTGGTAGTCGGTTGTAGACCGCCGGGCCTATGACGTTGGTCAGTTTTGCTGACTTCGCCAGTCTGTGCTTTAACGCCGAATTGTCACCTGTCACCTGTCATTGTCAGGATGGTGAAATAGGGGGCAGGTAGCAGCGCACGTACAGTCACGAGATTAAATTTGGTATCCACCTTAGGTCCAAAGTCAATCTGACATTCTACAACAATAAGGTTGAGTTTCCTAAAATTTACAAATGACTTGACATCTCTAATGACATTGACGACTTCAAGCATATTTTTCTTGAAATGGGTCCCAAATTTACGCTCGTGACCGTACATGGCCACCTGCAGTATTACTATACAAGGTAGCGTGAGTATCTGGAGGGATTTGAAATGCGGTCTCGCGGAGGTACCCTGGTTTACCTGTGCAATCGCTCGTACAGCTCTTTTTTGCATACGGAAGACTCGCTCTCAGTCGAAAGCGCGCCCCTACGGCTCCACGCCGTATTGTAAGAGCGAAGGTTGCAAAGTAGCACGAGCGTACCACATCCCTGGATACCACTCTAGCTAAGCGTCGCAGTGCAAAGCACACGCTCCCTAGCTTATTAGACACTTTAGCGGTGTGCTCTTTCCATTGAAGGCCTCTGTCTAGCTCGAACCCCAGGAATGTGGTACTCTGAGTCTGTTCTATTTTAGTACCGTCCATGAGGACCTCAAGTCCCCTTGGAACCCTTCCCCCGAGATGAAAATGGAGGAAGTGGGTTATTTTGAGGTTGAGCACCAGGCCGTTGATCCGAAATTTATTCCGACACCTGCATAGCTACTTCATTGAAGCATCGCTCGAGCTTGTCGATATCGTGGGCGCTAACCACCGCGGCAACATCATCGGCACTGTGTTGTTAAATAAATTATGTGTTGTATTTTACCTTCCCAATGTGTGAAGCATTTCCTTTTACTCTCATTGCTGTTGAAATAATAGGTAAAAACGGCCGAGAGCAATAATGCAGCGCCAGCTAACGAAAGCATGCGCTCGAGTGATAACATGGCGTCTTGATGCTAAGGCAACGTAGCACTTGAAGAATAATGAACAACTACGACAAAAACTAATCAAAAAAATCATACAACTAATTTCACGCAAACATTTAAGCATTTAGATAACGTTTGCATGACGAATATTGAACGTAATTTTAATTTCGGGCTTGAGAATCAGTAGCCTTATTTTTCTTTAATATGTTCATAAAATTAAGTAGGTATCCTGCAGGTGTTATAATTGCTTGATTTAAAATACACGAGTAGTCAGGAGGTCAGGTCAGGAGGTCAGGTCAGGAGGTCGTTTGTAACGCGATTTGACTGTGACTTGATGAGGATTATTTTGTAGGCAACCAAAGTGTTTATTTTATGATCTTTTAAACATATTATTATCATAAAAAACTCCTCCGTCACTGTCTGACTGACTGACCAACTATTTAACATAAAATAATAAGCATAAAAATAAAACCACATTTATCCATAGGTTAGTACATTTTATTTACCCGCTTTGTATCACAACAGTAAAATTATGATGTGTAAAAAGAACATAGAACGTTTCGTAAATATAATTTGGTTCAGAAAGACAAGATTCATCAGTATTTAAATAAAATTACTATTGAACCAAACCGACTACTTTCAATTTAAAACCTTTTACTGCCCATGTTAAAGTTTATTTTTAAACCCCCGACAATTTGATTTCAGTTTCGGTCCTTGTATCTGGTGTCAATACATTTTCACCGCTTTTTAGAGTACACCTTTTTTTAACAATTTCCGATAAATGTTGGCACCACAAAGTGTATCAAAATAACACTATGACCTTTAACAAAACATTTAACATACCTAATATCGAAAAAAAAACAAAAAAGGCGTAAGTGGCATGGGTATTTGTCAGAACAAAAATTCACAAGGAAAAGGCACTAGGTAGGCGAAAAGTAATATAGAGTAATATCGCCTTATACTGGTGATGTTAGAGCTTACTTTCTTTAGCTTCGTCCTGCGCAATATTATGTAATAAGAACAAGGACATTGGGCAGGAAACGGAAATTGCTTAAAATGCTTGGCCAGATCGACTTGACTGTAATGGTTGTATAAAACGGCAAGGTAAACTTTTAAATCATTATTATTGTTGGCAGCTGGGATACTTTTCACAGTAAAAATGTATAAAACAAGATGGCACTGCTATATAATCCCGGATTTAAAACCTATTGGAATAAAAGCGATTCTTAAAGTGTATCTTTCCCGGTAGGGCTCTGCCCGTCCCTTTATATGGGAGCTTTTGGTATTCCTTTGGTATGCAAACTTGGTAGATTACCACCTCCATGTCAAATTCTAACAAAAAGCATGGCACCTTAACTTCGAACATTTTGAAGAAACAACGGACGTCTAAAGGCGAGAATTCGCCATGTCCAGGTTCATTGATTTTTAGTATAAACCCATCATTGTTGCAAACCGTGACTTTTTCATATACCAGCTTGGCATTCACATCTTGCAGATGAGTGCAAGGCTGCAACACGAAATGAAATGAGAGAACAGGTAAGTAAATTCAGGGCGCATTATATTTTAATCCACGAAGTCGCGCCCCAGTTGACGTTGACGTTTGAAGTTGCACGGTCGCAGTAGTTCAATTTAGGTTGAGAGGAAGGGACAGAGCTTTATAATTGCTTTAGCTTTATCCCTTTCTCTTAACCAAATCTGAACTGCTGTAGTATGTCATGGCACCTGGGGGCTACTACTACTGGGAAAGAGAAACAGTAGTTTCTAAATCAAAGACTGTACCCCTATGATTATTTGGAAGATAATGCAGTTATTTAAATTTCGATAGAGCGATAGATAGATGTAACACCTGCAGTGTATAGTTTTTGATTTACAAGTTACTTTTTCTTATTCCTAGTAGTTTCCCTTAGCCCACGTGACCTTACGTTAAATTAACAAGTGGGGCGTGACTTTGTGAATGCAAAATGCTTCACAAACAAAAAACAGAGGACAATCTCAAACAAATTTACCAAGTCCAAAACAAACTCGATGGCCTTCTTCCATACCTACGTACCAATTTCAAAATCTGTTTAGCCGTTTGACCGTAAAAAAGGAAAAAACAAGCGATCACATTTTTTCATTTAGGTTTTTGTAATTGATTAAGGATCAGGATTATTTCACAGCGATCTTTCCGTATTATTATTTTTTGACTCGGGGCTTTCATTAGCCGAGTGTTTATCTGTTCTTTGAATGCAAACTATAATTTTAAAGGAAATATTGTACCTTCTTTACGCCTACTTTTAGCTTAGCTAGTAGAGTGACCCTGCCTCTGAAGTTAGCAGTTCCAGGTTCGATTTGTAGTATCGAAAAAAAATATTTCTCTATATAGTATGTTTGTCGTTGCCTAGTACCGATAGTACAAGCCTAGAGCTTAGCTTGGGGGTTCCCCTATGGAATCCCTAATCGTCATTAAATTTGACCTAATGCATAGTTTGTCCGAATTTTCGTTTATACTAAAGCCATTTCCGATTAAATTTTAAAACTTTTTAGTGTTGTTATAATACAACCAGATATAATTGGAAAACTTAAAAAGTTGCCTAACCCATCTGAAAACCAGTTTAGGGCAAATTAAAATTCGGACAAACGATGTGTTAGGTCAAACGTTGTTAGGGATTCCGAGAGACACCCTAGTTTGGAACTTGGTCAATTTCAAAGGCTCTAACCTCCACCTTCAAGAGCCTAGCTCTTAAATTTAAAAAGAAGAAATCCTCTAATATGAAGAAAGTTAGATATATTTTTCTTTCATAACTATGTAAAAAAAAAGAAGAGTTTGATAGATAAACGAATGAAAGATTGAAATTGAAATTATTATTTGTTTAGTATGACGTAACCTACTAGAATTTTAAATGCGAGTGGTAATTTTATTAATATCCGTAATATAAGGCAAGGTGACTTTTTATTATTAATTATTTGGTAACAGTTGTATTTTCTATTTGTATTACTTGACCTATAATTTGTACGCCTATTGACAGGTAGAAAGTGGATGAAACTATTTTATTATTTAAGACCTACTGTGTATACCTACCCACTTTTAACAAATAAATATTTTGATTTTGATTTTGATTTTTGAAACGCTTTTAAATGCTTTATAAGGGCTAGTAAGGTCGAACTCAGAAGTAAGCACACTTTAGAACCTTGTCGCATCTCTTGATTTACTTAATTCAAACTACTTTCACTGTAATACATTACTGCGACAAGGTACAGCTTTTAAGATCGACTGTAGCCTTTATAGAGCATTTACAAGCGTTTATCGCATTCTCCCTTTCTCTATAATATGTAAAAAAATAACTTACGTTTTCAATGTCTACAAAAGTCTTTCGATGCCCAGTTACATTTTTAGTGAACTCAAACTTTGGAAAATCTCCAATGTATTCATCACCTGCAAAAACATTAGAAAAATAATAATGACACGAGATTTATGTCGTAGATTAGAGCAAGATAGTTAACGAGGTTGATGGTACTACTCTTGCCAACCCGATTTTACCAGGAAGCCCAGCAGTCACTTGATGATGCCAAATGATCTTCGGGCTCAGGCTCGTTCGGTCCGTTTCCTAACATGTCTGCTTCCTGAAGTGGCCTTCTTCCCATATTGACCGTGTCCTATGATGTCTACTTTTGAAAATGTCTGTTTCCTAAAATGTCTGCTTCTCAAAATAACCTTCTTCCCATACCGTCGCGGCTCAGGCTCGTTCGGTCCGTTTCCTAAAATTGTCTTCTTCACACAGTGTCAGTTTCCTATGTTGTCTACTTCTCAAAATGTCTGATTCTCAATTCTTTTTCCGGAAGGTTTCAGAGCCAAAATGGCAAAAACGGAATAGGTAGTTTAGTTTAGTCAAGTCGTATTGATTTTTAGAGCAAAACTTAACCTGTACAAATTTTTAAATATCTGTACTAAAAAGCAGACATTGTAGGAAACGGGCTTCAGAACACAAATAGTGGGCATTTTAGGAAGCATACATCGTAGGAATAGGACATCACACGGAGCGGACATTACAGGAAGCAGGTCAATTTTCGAAACGGACATAATACGAAATGATCATGCTAGGACAGAGCCGATCTTCGGCATATAACTAAAGTAAAATATAAAGGTTATTCAGTAACAGTGATGCCGTCCGAGCGTTGCTAGTGCGTTGCGTTGTCGCAACGTTGTGATTTTAACATTTCTATGTTGCACGACGCACGTATTTAAACTCATCGTGGGGCATGTCTTTCTAATTTATATGTAGAACAACGCTGCAGCGACGACGCAGCACACAGGCAAAGCCCGTGTAACAACTCTCTAAATTGACCGTTCGGCTACAATTAAATTAATACACAATAATTAAACTATACACGTCAATAATTAAATTTAATCTTAATGAAGTCCATAACCTGAAATTCTTCTCTCGTTATTACCGCTTATGGTCTTACAAGGGTCTTAAACGTTATTTCCTACTACAAATGACCTAAATCTTAAGAACGCCTCAAATTTTAGATTATGTATGATTTTACGTTTACTTAACAATCGTTAAACGACTGTTTAAGTTACCGTAGTAACACGGGTCATTTAAATAAATGATTATGAATAAGAATATCTAATAAACCAGCTTTGAATTTCGACTTAAAATTTTGAATAATCTGCTTTAGAAATTATTTTAAAATGGCTGGCCATTCACATTTCACTAGTTGGGTCTTCGTATTAACAATTAACTTGGAAGTCTTGTATCAAAAATACAACCCAGTAAAGTTAATTAGGCTTTACTGGGTTGGCTAAAAGGCAATAAAATATTACCTATTTGGATCGTATAGCAGTTCTGTTCAGTGCAGATTCCGCATTGGAGAAACGCGGCGCAAGCCAGCGCAAGTAGTAAGCGCGCGAGAGGTGACATGGCGGGTAGATGGCGGTAGATGCGCGTGCGTGCTTATTTAAAAGGAACAAGCGCAACTAATGCGAGGATTAATCAACAATATCAATTCAGCAATTTCACGCCAAAATATATATTATAACTATTAAACAACATAGCATCTATTAACATAGCGTGTCATTAAGCACGTGGAGCTAAAAATTATGAAATACAAATTGGAAACGTGTTAAAAATACGTATGAATAAATATTTTAGTTTGTTTAGTCTTTGGTTAGAGTTTGAAGTAGGTAGAGAAAAACCTGACGCATAAAAAGTCTTAGGACATTAAGTACACCATTTGTACTTTATTTTTGTACTACGTAATAAAGTTCGAAGAAATACATATTTAAAAAAAATGTACTTATTTCTATTCCATTATAACGGTTTACGTACACACAATAAGAGGCCAGTGTTATAAATATTTTTAATTGGTTCTTCTGTAACTAAAAAAATGGTGTCTCCTTGTTTCACCGACACTCATTTCATAGAACGTATCACTTCGCAGAATTTTTGATTCATAGAAAGCTGTTTTCTGCTGAACGTGTGTTGATTTATTTTTATTTTTAATATGATTTACGTAGGGTAGGTTAGGTAAGATTTGCAACCATCACAATATAACCAACACGGGTTCAGCAGAAAATACTTTTTATTTCAATATGTAGCCTATGAATAGCAGAAAGTAAATAACATGAATATGATGGATATGTGTATATGAAATTAAATAACACAAAATGATGAAGAACTAAGTATATACTTCATTATAAATTTAAGCAAATGTTTATTTTTATAATAATAATTATGTGTGTATAATGGATATTATGTGCTCATTACATTTATTATCTAATGGGATTCAAACCCACGTCCCGGCGGAGTGGGCAGCATTACCACCGGACCAACGAATCGTATGATTCAATGTTATTAAAATACTATTTGAATAAACAATGCGTAATTACTAACATATTGCATGTCCTCGGGGGATATATTAAGCACTACCTACTTATTTCCAGGCAGCAAAAGGGATAGATCTATGAAGGCTATAATTTTGTCCCTTTCGGTTTCGTATTCAACAAATGTTAGGTAACTCATTTAAAAAACACATATTTGGTAAACGTATCTGTACTTAAACTAGAAACATTACTTAGCTTTATTACAAAAGAAGACGACCTTTGTCGGAGGTTGTCTTCGCACAATATTATTGTGGTAGGTGATGCTCTTCTTCTGCATTAATTTACTGCCACAAAAACAGAAGTAGAAGCCAGTCGAGAACACTGAGGTGGCGATATAGTAGCGCCATAAAAGAGTCGGGTGTCGACGACTGGCGCAAGATCACCACCTGCCCGAGTGGTTAGGACCTCCGGGCGATATATACGTCTTCAAGCAAGTTAGCGTGGCTAGCCAAGCTGCTTGCTTGGCTCAGCTCACGTCAACCCAAAACATTTTGTAGATTTTCGAAAATCGCTCACTAAGCGCTATGCATCTTGATTAAGCCCCATGGGCAAGCTCCTAACCGTGGCGAGGAACGTATAAGTCCCTCCACGTAGGTACAGAGGAAGAAGGCAAGCACACGTTAACCAGGGGCTCTTGCCAAGATGCATTACGCTTACTTGCCTTTCTATTCGTTTAATTTTTAAACCAATCGCGTCACTGGTGTACCACGTGACTTTTCGTATCACGTCATTTACCTGTGACGCGATTGGTTTAAACGAAACGAATAGAAAAGCTGGTTAGCGTAATGCGTCTTTTCTAGCGCCTCAGAACTTCACTGAAGGTCGTATTGACAGACTAGCTAAGACGCAGGTTAGATTTTGTGAACACAAATACATTTTTTTGGCAGAAAGTACGTATATGTAAAATGTTAATAAGTAAAATGACACGGTTTCCCAAATTAAATTATTACGGGAACAGTCCCTATCACCATCCAAAACCGGGCAGTTTTTAACAGTCCATAAAAGGTTTTATGATATTATTGACAAACTGAGTGTGTACTAGCTCTTCTGGAGATCTATTTATTTACCTAAAAAAAAAATTAAAACAAAAAGAGCATTTTGCCTTACATGACTGCAAATCATGGCTTCTCTTCTTAAGAGCATAACAGAAATAACATGTGTTAACCTTATTTTCCCCTTTGCGATATTTGTATTTAAATGTTTATTTAGTTAGTTCCTTAAAAAGGTTAAAAGGATCTAGAAAAAACCCCATACACCCAAAGCAACTGCTCGTTTCTAAAAACACACGTGTTTTTTAAAATGTTTATGGTAAGAAAACAAAATCTAAAAACTTAACAATAGCCGATAATTTTCGCCCATATTGTGCGTGAAGTTATTTTAATTGTTGTTTACAAAATCTATTTGCATCATTTCGTCACATTGTTTAAGAAAGGCGAAATATTTAATTACGCGCATTCTTAATGCCTCAGCAAAAATAGCCAGGCAGGTAAGTAACTCTACATTTTCCCGGCTTCTACAATAATGTACTTATTCAAAGGAAAAACAAACAAAACATCACGGAAACGACAAACGTTTATTCACTTTCATTAGATAATAACTTTTGGATAGTGAATTTTTACCTGAGTTGCACGGGTTTAGCGCCAATGGGAGGAAAAGGAGGCCAATGCACATCGCAATACTGAGTGACTTGAACCTGCATCGTAAATTTCTCCAAAAAGCATGGCACATCAACACCAAAAATTGTTCTGAAGCAAAGCACTTCTATGGGCGAGAAGATATCTTCTTTAGGTGGAACTATTTTTAGTTTTAGTCCGCTATTGTCACAGACCGTTACATTTTCTTTTACGAGGTTGAAGAATGATCCTGGTATGTTTGGGCAATTCTGAAGGGTAAAAAAAATTACGTATTAAACCGTTGTTTTTTTAAGTACACTTTTCTGTAACTAAAAGACATAACTTTAGCAGATATCTTACTTCTAACTCTTTTAAGGTAATACAAAAGGTTTATGACGACGTCTCTATGATTTGAAGGTCTTCTTTCAATTACGCATTCACGGTCAAAAGGATCTGGATGTTTTTTTTAAAACAACATTAATTTTCTCCTAAAAAGTTGTTAAGTTTTCTATACTTAAAAAAACGATTAAATAAGGTATTATTTGTGTAAACTCAATATCGATACTGTGAAGCATAAATCGTTTATAATAAAGGAAAAAAACTAACCCTCTTTTTCATAAACGCGCAACAACTAAAGTATGCTTTAAATGTGCTTTGTTCATTGTGATACTTGAGTTTGACAGAAAGTGACAGAGCATTATTATGACTAAAATAGGTTTGTTGTACGTTATAAATACGGCAGTAAGTTATTCGTAAATTTAATGTACAGTCAACCAATTTGATTTCTAGGCCACTTTGGACTATGTTAAAGTGACGTTGACAACCAAACGTTACAGACTTCTTATGATTTGGTTTACAACGTCACATTGACAAAGTCAACAGTGGCCTAGGAATCAAATTGGTTGACTGTACTTAGTGAGTGTTCCATTTTATGGACGAAATGGTTAGTTACGCGCATTCTTCTTGATACCAAGAATTTTATAAAATAGAAATAATACTTATTTATTAAGAAATAAAAAGAACCGCTGTTGGAGAAATTGTTATTATAATTATGCATGTAGGTTTTTTTAAGTAAAATCAGTTAAGAAATTTTTAACCGACTTAATATCAGTCTACCTATTGAAATCCCTGGGACAAATATATATTTCGCTAATGTCAATATAATAAAGTAGAATAAGGAAATATCTTTATAAACAATTTGCCATAGAGATAACCCATCAAACTTACGTTTTCAATTTCAACTATTGTTTTCCATGTACCAGGTACTGTAAAGCTGAATTTCACTGGTAGCGGCGGACGAATGCTGAAGGGAATTTTACCTGGATGGCCAAAATAAAAAACACGTTATGAATTATTAAAAAGCATTAAGTACATAAGATTATATCCAGCTTAGTAACGTTTACGGTGTCGGGCACTGCAAAATGGCGGCACGGTGCCGGGCACTGCAAAATGGAAGCAGTTCGAGGGCAGTTTTCGCTTGCAATTTTATTGGCGTGCAGTATACCTAAGTGGACTGCGCAGTTGGTTTGCAGTTACGTCAACTGCGTCAGAACTGCTATCAAACTACCACTTTGCTGTTCAAATGCAGCCTCTCTGAACCGGCCCTAAATTGTTAATCGCAGTATTCTAAAAATTAAATATTGCATTTACATACATACATACATACATTAAATCACGCCTGTTAACCAGAGGGGTAAGCAGAGATCACTTCTTTCCACCTGCTACGATCTTGAAAAATCTTGCATTTACATGCTATTACAAAATTACCAAACGGTTTACATTTAATATAAAACATTAAAAAATAATGTTCGTCAAAAGAATTATGCATGTTTAATATGTAACTTAAAAATAATGTACTTATTTTTATAATCGATGCGATGAAACTAGGTCCTTTCATTTTAGCACCAATTATGAAGAGTAATTAGCTCAGGAACTTCAAAGTAGCTAAAGTAAATCGGGATTAGGCCGGCCAAGCCTGTCAAACGGCCAATTACAAAACCAAATAAATAACGAAATTACTGAAATTGCAGTTTTAAACTGGCTCAGGAATTGCTTAATAAAAAAATAATTAGAGACTAGAAGGGGGCCTTGCTAAGCAGAGGGGGACAAATGGCTCACCTATAAAATTAAATAGACAAAGCATAATTAATTGTAACATATTACCAATTTCTGTACTGTTGCATTCTTTTTGACAGATGGCGGAGTTAAACAACGCGGCAAAAGCCAACGCGATAAGCGTGTGCGCGAGTGGTGACATGGCGGGTAGATGGTGGTAGAGTGCGCGCTGTGCTTTTAAAAGGCGAAACATAATTTTCCGTATCTGTGACTAATAAAAAAATATAATTAAAATGTTCGATTTCTAGGTAATTATTAAGAATAATTATAAAAACATGAATTATCGTATCGATATAGTAACTAAGGGGGCGTTTTACGTCTCGCGCTTTTTTAAAGTACTGCCTTTATAGGGTAAACGTACCAGTGAATGAACAGTGCTAGTGAATGAACAAAGTGAGCATATTTTCGCAAAATAAGAATTCTGTAAATTTCTACACAACAAAGTATTTTTGTTTAGATGAGCAACATTACTAGTAACATCATGGTAACATTGAATTCAACTCAGGTGCATTAGTTGCAAAATAACAGATACTCAAAGTGGACGTTTCGCAGACGTGTTTTTGTTGTATGGGGCAGTAGTTAGCGGACGGTAAGAGGACCTTGTGTTTGATGTGATACTGTACTTATTCCAAACAACAACGACCCGTAGTATGTGTTTATTTCAAGTCTTAAGGATATGTTTTTTCTATTTACGGACCATAACATGTGTTTTTCTTTCAAATTGCCATTTTAAGCAAGTGTTTTATAACTGGATCACAGTAACCGCTAAAACCAATGAATGAACCGCGGTGTTCATTCACTAGAACCGTGTGAATTACTTATTTTACAATATTGTGCGTTTTCGTTGTTGTATTAATGTTTATTTTTCAGAAACATAACTGTTAATTGATTGTCCGTCATATGGCCAGTATTCGAACAAACTCATAAATGCTAAAAATGTTCGTTCATTCACTAGTTTATAATGTCCAGTAAATGAACTACCATCAATACGACTTGTTCATTAATTGGTTTCGCATAACATTTTAGAGCCAGTTAATGAACGATCGTTATTTTACAAGGAACTATTATACCTATAGCGTTTTCAGGCGGGAAAGTGGCACGTCAATGAATATTAAGTAGGAAAATATCATTTTGTTAAATAAATTTAAAAAAAGAAAAAAACATAGTAAACAATTAGACATAGTTCATTCACTGGTTTCATTTGTTCATTTACTGGTGTTTTCATGTTCATTCACTGGTGTTTTGGGTCGTTTTCGGCTAAAATAGCTATAACTTGAAATTTGGCAATATCATTATAAAACAAACGTTATATAAGCAAACTAGAACACTTTCTTGATTGATAAGGACAATAATATTTGTCAGTAACTGCTTTAATTTTATAAAAAAAAATATTTAAAGACGAAAATCTCCTTAAGGGTTCATTCACTGGTACGCTTACCCTACATAGTTGATTTTCATTTAAAATTAAAACACTGGGTAGTAACGATTTCAGGTAAAAATAAAAAAATAAATTGATCCTTACTTTTTCAAACAAGCGCCGAACCGAAAGAAATGGGGCCCTATAGGTTGAATATGAAATCTTATACTACCCCTAAGGCAAAATAAGAAGGTTAATTGTGCACATCCTACTTATTACTGTATTAAATATAATTTAAATTATATTCAATTGTAGTTTACCACTGCGACTAGTTGGTGCCTTATGAACTCATCCTATCTTAAGAAGAAGAAGAAGAATAAATAAATTCATTAACCAAACATAAGATACCTACACAAATATACAAATGATTCAAGAAAACAGTGAAGGTAACAGGGATAGCACGCAATGGGTGTCCACGCGGCAGTGAAACGGACACTGGCAAAATACTGAGGTGTCAGACTCTACAGCGCTGAAGTGCGAGTCGGACTCGCGCACGAAGAGTTTCCGTACCATTATCTATACATTAGCAAAAAACGGCAAAAAAGTCACGTTTGTTGTATCGATAAATATTTATTTTATTCTGTTTTTAGTATTGTTGTTATAGCGGCAACAGAAATACATCTTCTGTGAAAATGTCAACTGTCTAGCTATCACGGTTTATAAGATTAAGCCAGACGGACAGACGGACAAACGGACAGACGGACAGAGGGACAGACGGAGAGCGGAGTCTTAGTAATAGGGTCCCGTTTTTTACCTTTTGCGTGCGGAACCCTAAAAATGAATTAAGGGGTAAATTTAAATTTAAGTTTGAAATATTAATGTGTATAGGTAAGTGCTGGGTGATGGCTAGAATTTCTGGAGTGTCAACAAATAGCCCTTAAGCTTGGGTTTAAAGGTGTACGTGCAAGACACTCCTTAAATAGGATGAGGGAGATCATTCCATTATCACCAAGTGGGAACATTACTGCATACAACTTCAAATCTGTGCCAATAAAGGTAACAAAGCTGCCACAGGTGTAAAGAACCATGTAGCCTTGTAATGCAAGTAAATATGGATGTGGTGTATGGTTTAGAGATAGAGAAGTCAAACCAACACAGGCCACCTGGTGGTAAGTGGGATCTATAACCTACAGACATTCTAAAAACTGCAAATACGTATTCAACCTTAAGGACTAAGATGGAATCCTCCTGATGACCAGAGATCGAAATAAATTAAGTATTCGAGTCATTACTCCCGCATTGGAACATAACCAAATACCAACTAACAGATTTAAAAATGGTTTTCCCCAATCTATGCTAGTTCTTATTTAATGTAAACCCGGAGTGTAAAACCTGAATAATAGCGGGTGTTCAACCACAACAACACCATGGCCAGTATCAATAAACTAATCTTGAGTAAGGTGTCCGTTTCAAAACGGGTCAGGGATTTGAAAGAAGCGCGTGGAGATAACCCCATGTGCTTCTCTTTAGTCCACCAGAGTATACTCCTTAACCAATCAATTTGTAGATCGAGTGACGACCTTGTAAAAATCGCGGGAACGCGGTGGATGCGAAAAGCACAAGACCGGTCTGAGTGGGGAGCCTTGGGGGAGGCCTATGTCCAGCAGTGGACGTCTTTCGGCTGACATGATGATGATGAATCAATTTGTCCTCGTTTGTGATATCCATGGAATTATTTCTTTGGTCAGTTCATGGTGATTGTCTAAAACTCACCATTAGATTGGTGAAATACACCTTGTTAAAACAGGAAGTGAAAGCTAATAATTAAAAAAAAAACCTTCAAAATTGAGTTCTCTATGTCGTTTGACGTTTGACGTTTTGATAATCGTTAATTGTCTCAAGATATTTGAGACAATTAACGATTATCAATACAATACGTGCCTGAGAGCCGTTTTAAAAAACTGTTTATTTAGTTATAAAGGCGCGTCAGAAATCTTCTTCTTCTTTTTTTAATAATGGCGGTCCACCGCGGTATTTCTCAGTGATTTTGCCAGTGTCAAGTGAGTAGAGTAAATCAGTAAATAGAATATATCAAAAGTACAAAGCCGGACATCTTTCAATCGGCCATCTTCCCTCCCCGAAGGTTACCTGAAGCGCATCACAAATCACAGTTTAGTTTGACTTGACGTTGACTTTGACGTAGTTTGAGTCGGCCATTTTACTCAAGACATGGTGATTCATACAGCCCTGAACGTCTTGCTTTTATGAGACATATCAAGGTATATTCCATACAATACGGCACAACCTATTCCCAAAATCAAACGGCGTCGAAAACTTCTAGTAGGTTCCTTGTTTGTATGCCCTTATATGCATTAACGTGTACCTTAAAATTAGGAACGAGCATAGACTGCCGTAATGCTAAAGAAAACAGCTTTTAAATTGGCAACAAACATAATAAGCACCAAAATTAGTAAGCGATCAAAATATTAGGTTAGGTTAGGTTAGGTTAGTTTTAAGTGATCATTTACTATTTTCGGCAGTGAAAAGTGTTTTTTTGAGGTTATATTTTACTACATCGGGTTGTCCGTTAGACATAATGCCTTTTAAATTTAATGCGGTTACCAATAGAGTATAGAATGCTCGTACTACAATTTTGTAGTTAGCCGCCTTCTTTGTTATAACGACATAGAAAAGAGGAAATATCACCGAGTCTGCAAGATCGATTCTACAAAAAATATATTTCCAGTGCTAACTCCGCACTAAATTGTTTTTATACTTACAAGCAAACCATTCCAAACGACGTACAGACAAGTACGTCATTATTTAGAAGTAGCTGGCAAATGACGGTCAATCACGCAGGTTAGTTTTTGGCAGTTACTAGAGGACGCGTGCGACTTTGTATGCATATTTTTCACTACTACAGGGACTACAGGGAGAAATAAGAATTTTATCCCCTTAGGGGACGAATTCCCAAAAATCCCTTCTTAGTTCACCCCTAGACCTCATAGGGAATCTACGTGCCCAAATTTGGCATCTCTAGACCCAGCGGTTTGGCCTGCGCGTTGATATTATGTCAGACAGTCAGTTTCTTCTTTTACATATTTAAATGGCATCGAAGTTGCCAGGCCCTTGAGAATGATGAAAAAGAGGAATTATAATGACTAGCTGATCTAGGGCACTTTTCTCTAGGGATTGAATATTTATTTTATCGACCGTCTCTACATCGATGTTTGTAGTTTCTATTATGGAACCACGCGATTGTTTTTTTGCCTTTTAAATCTCTGCTCCATTTCAATATAGCGTGGGTATTAAATTTTCTAGATAAAAAAAAAGATAACTTCATTAGTAATTTTTACGAGGTACGATAACCTGATGTAATTATTGTAGAAAAACTATAACAAGGTTAACTAACGAACACCCGCGACTTTTATTCGATCCCATTATTTTTTTGTAGTAATTGTCTCTGACTCATTGTCAGTGACAAGACATTTAACTCTAAGTACATTACCATCAACATTTAGATAATAGATAAAATAAAAATTTGATCCCTTCAAAAAAGGACGTGGTACGCCCCAAGATAACGGGGTCTAATAATGACGACGTGAAGCAAAGTCTTTACCTACGTTAATAATAGACTCACAAGTAGCAAACTGTTCGCGCTCATAGAACAATCAATCGTGCCTCATCAATTATAATTATTATAAGATCATTTATCATTATGCAACTGTCGATATCTTACCGCGGTACTGTAATTTATTTATTTAAGTCAAACGAGAGAGACTTTTCCCCTAATGCATTTGTATTGTTTTCAACTCGGCCGCCTTATTAATATGTGACTGCCAACTAATTAAGAGTTATTATGACATTGGCAAAACGTTCAATAGGTGTACAGACAATATAGTGTAGAGACCTTGGACTAAGTCTACCCTAGGCCTGACACGGAAATGATAATACCAAGATTGAGGGAGATAGTTTTATGGAGTTCTCAATAAGAGAGACAGAATATAAGGAGATATTCATTTTGTCTTTGTCATAGACGCGCTTTTTATTGATGGACACTTTCGGGTTTGTAGCAGGCAATCTGCTGTCATTTTAAATTGTTTTCGCGAACGTATTAGAAGCAAAATTTAAGTACAGGAAACTTTGTTTTCAACGATGATAGTAAGCTTGTGGTAAGTTTGTTTTTTATTTATAAAATGGCGCATTGTTGTGTGATCGGCTGTAAAAGCCGCAGTCGAAAATCGGAGAACGTAACTTTTGATACGTAAGTACAGTATTTGACCAACTCGAAGTGATTTTTCTGTTTTAAACGTGGCAAATACAGCAACTAATCTCCACTACGTATTAAATAAAACAAGATTATTAAAACAACTCTAAAATTAGCTTTAAAACAATTAGATTATAGCAGTATTAACCACCAAAATAACGTAAGTAATTTCATGTAAAGAATGTCTGGCTGGCAGCTGTGCCTGTGGTATATGCAATTTGGCCAGTTTGTGAAGTGATTTGGGGTTGCCAGGCAAACAATATTTTTTTACATCATTTAACGGGTAAAATGTTTGTTCCACTTTTCCAAAAGTGATACTGTGCGTAGTGCGTGATTGAGATCCATCGAGGGAATTGGGAGGCAACTAAGTACACTCGTATGTGATCTCAACATTTTTCTGATCACTGCTTTCGCAGAATGCAACAAATGTATATTTAGAGATATTCTCATTCCCAACATTGTTTCAAACCAAGTTTCAGTAAGTTATCATGTGAACGAAATTTAAATAAAAATAAGTGTGATTGTGTGATTTTGTGATTACGCTCATACATTTCGCTCGATATCGTATAATCAGTAACGTCACAAGTTATGCGGGATTCATTATGGAGTATATGGAGCGTTTCCACAAGACCTCGTGAGGTTCGTTTTCTTTTGACAAAATCTTTAAAAAAATTGAAATAGAAGAATATGCAATGCATATGATTTACCTGGAATTAGCTAAAGTGGGGTAATTTTTTACCAGTCTGGTAACCCCATGTGCTGTATTTAGAGTACATCCATCCCTTACGGTAGCACGCACTAGTCAGTTCTAGGGCATACTTCGTCAGAGTAGAGACACAGTATTTGATAATCACTGCCAAATGGATTGCCATCTTTAAATGTTTACTTTATAACTTATAATAAGTGTTTGCGTCATTTCTTTCAGCAGTGGTCTCCTCTTGGTAAGCGCTGGTAGATTTATGCCGTGTAAAAGTGCGCGTGCTGCCTACGTACTGACTAACTTATCTTTTTTAACTTATCTGTTAATGGTGACTGAGAAGTTAATTAATTACATTCGAATCTTGTTTTATTTACAATTATTAAGCATATACGTTATAAAGTCTACAGTACTTAATCGTATTTTTTATACAAATATACACATACTGTTTGCGAGTTTCAATAGTTAAATGAATACAGTAATATCATAATGGAAAAAAAACTATTATTCATTTCACTCTTGTATGAAAATAAATCAAAAGCACATTAAATCCCACAAGCTTTTATTGAAACATACTTAAAAATATACTGTCGGAAAGTAATTTCCAATTTAAGTAGGCAAATACGGATCAAAAAAGCCTGTTAAGGTCCCTTCTTTACCCAAGTCACCCGTCTACTTTGGGCCGAGGAATTACTAAGCATTGCTGGGTGACCGTTGCTTTTATAGTGAAATCGATAACGCATGGTAATTGAAGGTTAAGAATTCTGAGGGAGCAAAGTACTTCAATTGGCGACGAGAAGTCATTTTGTTTGGGTTCTTCTATCCTCAGAGTCAAAAAGTTCAATACGTCATCTTCGCACACCGTGACTGTTTCCTCTACGAGGAAAAGGTCCGGTATACCAGCACACGCCTGCAATAAATAAATAAAAAATATAATTGTTACTAAGATTATAAACGTAAAAGTGCTTGTGTCTGTTCACTTCAACGCCTCAACCGCTTCAAGGGCCATTTGCTACAGAAATTGTTGGTAGCCTGGAAACGGACATTTAACCTTTTATTAACCCGTGAAAATTAGACAGACTCGAATTTTAGTTCTAGGGCAAGGAAATTTTACTATTTTTAAATGTAAATTCGAGTAAGTAAGTATATTTGTTTAATTTATTTACTTCTAAATGATGTCAGATTTTACCACAATTGCAAGAAAGTTTATAATTTGGTCGGACACAAAACCTAACAAAAATCAACCGCTTTAAAAGTGTTGGTGGCTACAGAATTTCTTCACGTTTCCTTTTTGACAAATAAATATCTATTGGATGGGAGGCAGGTTTTTATTTTTGCATGAAGGAATGATTCTGAATAATCATTTGCAGAAATGTTAACACATAGTTTTCTATATATCTATTAGCCAACTGTGTCCGGCATGAAAATAAATGCCATGCGTTGCATTATCTCTAGTTCTCGAAATGAACTTTTATTACGATTGTAGAGAGAGACTGACAGGGAGACAAAAGACATGGCAAAACAATTTTGAATGGGTTCTTAGTAAAAATAGTACAAGACTTTTCTTGCACGACGTTGAATAATGCAATTTGGCTCAGGCAGCTGCAACATAATCGCAAACGACCTACCAGGGTTTGTTCGGTTACCCGATTTTTTTAAGATGGACATTGATAAAGCAAGTATATTTTTTACGCTGACTTCTAGGGCACTAATTACTAAACTAAAGAAGAATTTAACCAAATAAATATTACTCTCAAAATTCTATGGAAAATATCAAATCCAACACATTTGAAAAATGAGTGCCGAAACAAAGTAAAAGAAAAATATGGGCATAGGTATAATTGCTGTCCTTCATAATAAAATCAGGCCATACTTACGTTTTTTATAAGAATTGGGGTTTTTTGTTTTCCACTAACAGTAATATTAAATTGTTTTGTTACTCTTTTTAAAGGTGGAAGATTATCGGTAATTTCTGCAAAATTAGAGCAATAAACACATAAGAATTACAAAAGCATTAATTTAAAAAATATCATTTTTACAGCAACAAATTGTGAACGTTATAATAATAATGCTATCTCTAAATTTTTAACACATCGTATCAAACTCGTTGCCAAAATTCAAATCACTGTCAGATTTAACCTAATAATTAATTACTTATTAACTAGTGAAGTAAAAAGGTTATAAAATATTACTTCTCGTAGTAGTATCGCACTTATTATTGCAAGTGGCAGAGTGAAGCAACGCGGCGCAAGCCAGGGCAAACAGCGTATGCGCAAGGGGTGACATGGCGGGTAGATGGCGTTACATGCGCGTGTGGCGCTTATATAAGGCATTTGCAAAAGTAAAACTAATTAGCGAAAACAATTAAAATGTTCAATTATACGCAAATTATTTACAAGAAATATAAAATTAGATTATCGATGTAAGGGCACGTGATGTACCGAAATAAAGTTAAATTTAGGAGTTACGATTTTTAATAAAAATAATTAACCCTACCCAATTCACTCCGCACTTTAGGCGCTTAGCTACGAGCAGGTACATCAACTTGCATCTTTGGGTGTGTAATTTTTTTTCTTGTATAAAGAAGGAAAACGCGTACACAAGCCACCTGATGGTATGTTGGGACATTTGCATTCTTCAAGACTACAATCTTAAATTAATCCTAAGACTCCAAATGCGTTGCCGACCCCGAGAACTAACACATAATGGCTCTTTGTTAGTAATTTTACCGGTTGTCTTATCCATACACGGAACACAACAATGCGAAAACTGCTGCTTAGCAGTATGTTAAAAGATAAGAGTGTGGTAGCCCTGCATAAGGTCTTACCATCACTAAATTGGCTAGTATAGGCAGGCTTGCGAGTGAATGAATACAAATGTATAAACGTTTATGCAGTAGAATGAGAAACACAGCGTTCGACCTGCCTAAATATGGTTTTCTTAGAAAATAATAGAATACACACATTTCTTGTTACAATAATATACCGAAAGAAAAATGTACTATAACAAAATTTCAATATAAATAAATAAAATTATATATTGTGGAAAAAGGAGCAAGCTCAGCATTTGATGCGAGTGCGCCCAGGCCGCGTCTGCACAGCGCTGGTTTTCACCAGGCCCGGTTTGCACTCGGTACCACTTTAACATTTTGTGGGTAAAACTCAACACTACACAAAATATTATAAAATAAAAAAGAGAATGATAAAGCAACTAATGCTAACATTTGACAAAACAGTTCTTGTAGATTCTGAAATGAAATCACAGTTAAAACCATGATAAAACAATAAGTCTCAAAATATTTCAAGAGTAAGAAAAAAGAAAGAAAAATATTTATTCGTGACAAACAGACAAACAAAACTCAACAAAATACTGACATAGGCAAAATACATGTTGTCACGAAATGGTTCCAACTCAGCGTTATGCTGGCATTAAAACCAGCGCTGATTTGATTACACTTTGTTCATACGATTAAGCTTGGTAATTATGGTATAAAAACTCAGTAGTGCAAACTATATTTCTAAAGGAATATTTATTGAAATTAAGTAATATTACATTTTCATAGTTAGTCAAAAATAATATTACCTACCTCTAGAAAAGCAGAGCACATCTCCACCCTTAGTCCCTCTGGAACTGTTGGCTCTCTACTATAGTGCCCGGCCGTTAGGAAGTCAATCCTGACAGCTGTCATCGCAGTACATTTTATAACCTATTCTTGGGTTTGAGGTTATAAATTGTACTGCGATGACAGCTGTCAGGATTGACTTCCTAGCGGCCGGGCACTATACTATGTACTTATACGGCTATATTTTGGGGGCCCATTCCATTAGCATTAGCCAAAGTAATTAGCATTAGCCGGGCAGGCACCATAGTTTTATCAATACCCTAGTTCACCAATTTCATTATGACATTTTCATTCATTATGACGTAGCCTACTAGTAATGTTCCCATCCTTCTTAAATTGTCCTACACGTCATTTCCTTGTTGAATTGCGAAACTAATTAATACATTGAGTGAGAAACCTGCCAGCTCGTCGGTCTCCCCTGACGTCAATAAGCCTCTTTGATATTTAGAACACTATTTGGGTGTCAGAGATTATTCACTCGAAACGTAACATTAAAGTATGTTTTCTAAAGTGTTCAGGTATATATCTAGACCTTTAGAAAGTCACGGGAGCTCACACTATTATGTATGAGACCATGAGGCCAAAAGTGGACTAAAACATCCTATTTTACATCTTTGTAAATTAAAATATTTATAATGATTTTATGACGTTTATTTAGTCCACGCTTGTAAAGCTGGAACTAATGAGAGAAACTGTTTTTTTTTAATTTCATGCTAATCATTGGCAGTTTTAAACATTAGAATATCGACCATGGACTCGGCATGTTTGACTTAACATATTTTAACAGAGTTGAAATAAGTGGGGCAGTTTTTGGTTAAAATCATATTTTTTCAATTATCTTTAATAATATATTTTTCTTTTATCAGAACTCTATCAATAAAAATCTATTTTAGTGTGGTTTTGGAGCATTCCAGAAAATAATATTATTAATAAGGTTCAATTTTGAGGTGGGTAAAAAATTACTAATGAAACATCCATTATTACATGTTTTTGGATGGCTTATTCCTAGTTGTCTGCACCCCTTTGTTAACTGGGAATAAAAATTCCCAGTTGTCCGCAGTGTGAACAAATGGGTGCGGACAACTGGGAATAAGCCTTTCGGCTCGGTACATTTCGGTATAAATACCTACTAAAAGTGCATTCAAATAATAATATTATTCTCTTAGTATCTGCTTAGTTTGTCGGCGCATTTAGAAAATAGACATTCAAAAATATGTTTCTGCGAAAAGTATCATTTTTTTAACAAGTTTTTGCTGCCGACTGTTTTTTTGCAACGTTCCTTTCTGCTTATCAAGACTAAAATTATGAGTAACACGGTAGGTCAATGTTCAGATAGCGAAGAACCTGTCTCCACCCTTCGACTCCATCATCAGATCAGCTATTTTATACCAAAATATTGAATTTTCATCGGGTTTACATGTTTGTGGTCCAAACTTCAGCCCATTTCATCAACGGGAACTGGTTCAAAATTTACTTGCAAAGTTTGAAGCAAACAACATACTACATTACATACATACGAACAGTACAAGTTTTCTAAAAGCTTGTAAATAAGGTAGTTTTAAGCGATTGTTTAAAAGTGTCTTGACTGACAGACAGATTGGTAAGAAATTGCTCAGAACTTAAACAATTTTGATTTGTGTTCCGTATATTTCCATTGCATGCAAGCGGTGCCGGGTTCGATTCCCGGTATGAGCACATATAATAATCTGGTGCTTAGGAAAACCGCAGCGTTTTATTGGAGGCGTCTTTGTTATTTCAGTGGCGATGGACTAGGACTAGGCTTGTACCTATGGGTACTAGATAACGATACAAATACATATAATAGAGAATTACATAGCGAATCACATAGGAAACTAGCAAGACTTAGGAACAATTACTTGCGCTCACCACACAAATATTCGTCCATACCGGAAATTTACCTAGGACCGCTAGCTTCGTCAAAACATTGCCGGTATATGTGCTAGGTAACTGCCCACTGTGGGGTAAAAGCCTCCCTCAGTCCTCTCTCCACAATTCTCTATTCCAACACAGGTCACAAAATTTACTCCAAAACAGGTCAAGTTTTTCCTGCCATCTCGTACTTGCTCTGCTTTTTCTTCTATTGTAACGGTCGCAATATTTTTATCAGTTTATTATTGTCTCAGTTTTAATGTGTACTTTAAAATTTAACATGAGGTACCTGAGGGCTTATTGTCTAACGCACTCTCAATCACAACCGGCTTCAAAGTGGAGCAATTGTTTTCATTTTGTATGCAGACAAGCCTTCGATTTTCAAAATGAAAACGATCGTGATTGCGAGTGCGTTAGACAATAAGCCCTCTGTTCTATTGATTTATTTTTGTACATTTATTTTGCAACCCAACTAAATTACAACTATATAAATAACAAAAATTAATCTAATAATTCTATGCGGCAGTGTCCCAAACAAGGAACAGAAAAAACAGTAGAAGTGTCAAATGGGCGTGTAAAAAACCAGAAAACGTATGAAAATCGGTAACACAAAAGGAACTTTCCGTGCAAATATTTTGGGACACATTAGAATATTATTTAATTATTGCATAGTTTGATGTTCTCTACCTACCTGCCAATTTTTTTTAAATTCTGGAGATGTCACTCATAGTGGCAAAAAAAAGAGAAATGCTCAGTTATGCGGAGTTCCGCAACTTACCATACTTTTGCCGCGATCGCTTATTTCGATATTTCGATATTTCTTAAATAGGAAATAAATCCAGAAGCATGCCTTATTGTGCTATTTTGGGGTGTTAAAACGATAGCCGCACCAAAAAAAAATTCCATGGTGGCGTGTTGTTTTTATGATAGTGTGAGTATTGGCGACAACAGGTCTGAGACTAAGCCGTGTAATTTCTATTCCGTGGTCCCAAACATGCTGCTAGTATTTCCTTGCTGTAACTATACTGTGCGAGCGTTGAGCGAGAAATGACGTTTCTGTATATTGGTAATGTTCACAGCAGTAAAACGATGCTGTTATTAACTGATCCTCCACTCGCAATGAACAAGTTTATCATTGTTTAACTGCTGTCAACATTATCAATATTCAGAAACTTTATGGTTGTGCAATGTGTTAGGTTTGACTTTTTACCTGCCTAGTATTATACATATGTAAAGGGGTGCCTGTCGTATCGCATAACGTTTTTTGTCCTAAAAATGTTTGGCCGAGAATGTTTGGCATACTGTTGAATGGCATACTACTCATTTGTCCTAATATTTTTTGCGCATACTCATTTAAAGTCCTAAAGCAAGTTTGTCCTAATATTGATAACTCTAAAATCTAATTACCTAAACATAATATTCCTAACATGAATTGTCCTAAGAATTATTTTGCCTATTATTAAATTGGCTACAATTACAGCACCAAAAACTAAACTATGGTAGGCGTGAAGTCAGAATCGTTACGTATTCAACCTTCAGCCAGGTCAGATTTCAGTTAGATTAGGTATGACGACGAGCGGAGCGAGGAGGAGTGTTAGGTAGAACTGTGACCCTAACGAGCGAGCGAAACGCCAGAACCAACAAGGTTGACAAGATTAGGTTTTTGACAATTTTAGCACATTCAATATTAGGAATGTTACAATTATGCACATCAATCATTTGACAGTTGAATCTTAGCCACATCAAACGATAGGACAAATAATATTTAGGACAAACGATAATACGAGCAACAATTTCGGACAGTCAAAAATAGTAAGTAGGCCGCACGGGCACTTTTACACGTCAATAATCTACCAGCGCTTCGCAAGAGACGTTATGCGACACAACGATAGGACTAATAATTTTATGCCATCCGATATAGACCCATGTAAAGCGTATCTATACACTAGGCTGCATTATAATGTGTTATTCATACATTTATATTTTAGGTTATGTTATTTTGGACTTCCACATAATACTTGTTGAACAAAAAAAAAGGAAAAAATGTTTCACTTTACTTTTGTTAGAAAGAAAAAAACACATATCTTTCACAAGCTTTAATTGAATTTCAAGATTATGTCAAATTTTGACGGCTCCTTTGTAATTCTTAGTACAACTATTATTATTTTACCCAAGTCGCCAATCTCTTAAGTTTCGGTCAACCAATCCAACCTTTTGTACAGGTTGGTTTTTTTCTGAACAATACTGAGTTACTTGCACTTGCATGTCAAATTCCAGCAACAAACAAGGGATCTCAACCTCTAAGACTTTTACGTAACAACGTACAACCAAGGGGGAAAAGCCGACTCCTTTCTTATGTTTCTCAATATTCAGTACCAACCCATCATTATTGCACACTGTGACCAATTGGCGAAATATTTGGGGAGCCAAATATTCATCTGCGCAGCCCTGCAACAAATGGAGCAAAATATAAATACTGGTTAAGAGTCTTCCTAAGTTCCCATGTAATGTATGTATAACCCGTATGTCACTAATACACTGGTAAACATCATAGCCTAATTGTGCAAAATGTGGTTTCAGAATTATTAACAAATTTTTAGAGTTGTTGGTAATTCTGCTTACCTCACTCTGGGAATGAAGGCATGAGTTTATGTTTACAAAGTTTTGAAGATGCAAAAGCATCGTTTAGTCTGTTTTACAAAGTTCCAATAACAACAAATTGCGTAGGACTCGGAACGGTTTTAACTTAGCAGTTTATTAAGTATTGTTCTCAAAACCGATATAATTTCGTTCATCCCTTAACCGGTTGATGAAAGAATCGGTGTAAAAAAAAAGAAATTATTTAGGTAATTCGTAAATAGAAAGAACGAAATTACGTATATAATATACTTTAACCGGTTAAACTTAGACTTACACGGAAGAATGAACAAAGTCTAATTCAAGTTCGATTCCAACGATTTACGAATTTGTTGCAGTTTTAAGAAAAACTAGGTTTGCACGTTTCCGTTTTTTTTAACATACAGACCTAGTATGAATTTTTTTAGCTTAACAATCCCCTTCATGTAAACGGTTGCTTCAGCCAAATAACAAAATTAAACCCATTAAAAGCGTTTGACAAGAAATCACTTACGTTTTTAACGTCTATTGTGGTTTTCCATTTTCCAGTTACATTATAATTGAAGACGGTATATGGTTGATCAGGAAGGAGTGGTGAAACGCCATCTACAAGGAGTATACAAAAAAAAACTATAACATGACTAACTGTCTCTAGAGGCAATACCTCCATTTCCACCAAGGCTTGTATCTAATCAAGTTTGTAAACTGGCGTAGGAATAATAACAAAAATACTGAATTAAACATAATACAAATGGTGAATGAACATACATAATAAAACTACAGATGTTTTTAAAATATTAACAAAAATGGAACCCTTATAAAGATCACAGAGTTGAATCACTAACATTTTTTTACAAATATTCTGTTTAAGTATGGCAAGTAAGAAAGGAATTACTATTGCAAAGATGAAATAGCGTCAGTTTACAGTAACAAATTCTCAAAATCCTCAAATTAAAAAGAAAAAAGATGAGTTCATATTAAAAGAAGAAAGATGTGTCATTTTGAATGAATCAAAAGTTTTAAGTCAAAAGGCTTATAATAAAATCCGAACGTTTAAGAATGTAATAGAAATATAAAAGAAAATAAAAGAGTATGTTTGTAAAAACTTGATGAAAATGTTTTTAGTGGTACACAATACGGAAAGAAATAAAATTGACTGTCATGAAATGGCAATATCGTGGAATTAAGGAGGGATCAAAATCTTATAATATTCATGTAAGTTAGCAACGTACCAAGTTTTTAGATTACATGGAAAAAAATATACAAATGAGTTGGACAACATGAAATAATAATAATGACGAGGAACAGGCCCTCATCTTGCCTTTATTGGCCGGTCAGAGTGGAGTCGCAAGAGTTATAATGCTCGAAGGACGGATGTGTTCCATAAGTGGCGAGTGGGCACCAGCTTATGGTCATTTTTAGTGCAGAAGCACCTCTCCACCCTTAGCCCCTTTGGAACTGTTGCCTTCCAGCTGCTACGTATATCCGGCTATTTAGAAAAACCCATTCCATTGAGTTGGCATGTCACCGCCTGCCATTTCAATCAAAGTAATTAGCAATGACCAGGCTGGCGCCGTAGTTTCATCAATAGCCTAGTTCAACAATCCATATCAGTTCATTTATAGAGCCTTTTATTAATGTCCCCATTCTTCAGTCTTACACTAACTGGAGGTTGTCCGTGGGAGCATAATTCTATAGTTTGAACTCAGGGACACTCGCTGGTTGGTGTCCCATCACTTTACTAAATTAAACTTGTCTAAAGGGCCTCTGCGTATTGGCTCCGGCTCCATGTATGCCTTACTTATATAAAGGTCCGGGACTTCCATAGTCCCGTGATTGGTAAAGGGTTCACTAAGTTTTCACCGAAATATGTTTGACAAATGAGTCGTTTGGCAACTGCTTCATTTCCCAACCCGCTTATATTTCTGTAACTGTAAATATTTCAGAATTTTTATAAAAACTAACCTAACCTAACCTATAGGGTCTACACAATGGTACAAAAATAAATCCTGAAATATTTGCAGTTACAGAAATATAAGCGGGTTGGGAAATGAAACAGTTGCCAAACGACTCATTTGTCAAACATTTATGTCGGTCAAATGAACGGACCCCTTGGTAAAGACATACAAAATAATTATAATAATCATTTATTTCATAGAACAAAGATCCATAATTGGTGTAAAAATTAATCCACTAAAACAATAATAATATAAAAGCAATACTTACACAATAATCAAAATAAAATAAAATAAAGAGTCACAGAATATCAATAACATAAATTATTTACAATTAACAGATGTCATATTAAAACTAATAAAAATAATAATTAGATCTCTTTTTGACAGATACACTGCCTAGGTATGAATTTCTTAAGTATCAGAGCGAATTACAAAAGTATTTAATGTTTCCAAAAATAAAAGTTTTTTTGTAGAATTAGCTATTTCCATTATTTAAGGAAGATGGCGTTCATGGGTGTTCTTTTTTCCACCCTTTTACACAAATAGCTTATTTCCACTTTGTTGATCCAAACTAATATTTTTGAAAAAAGTATATGTAATAAAATATTAAATTGTGTATATCCGTACCTGAGAAGCATAACACTGCAAGTGCCATTTTCGTAATTTTACAGGAGAAGCGATTTTGTGTCAAAATGCAGCATACACGACATTTAGTAAGGTTTGTACTAAAACTGGTCAGATTTAAATAACAAAGACTTTTATCAATCAAAAGGATGGCTATTTGAGATCTATATTTGTTATATTCTGAGATCAATTTCTTAATGTAAGATATACCTATTATAATAAAATTAAAAAAACTAGCCCACATACAGTGTTCTGCTTCTCAACAAAAAATTAAATCTTTAGAGTTACCACAATAATTATACCCTTAGAAACTCTAAAACAATATTCGAAACTGTATTATATTACTAAATGTTGTTTTTATATAATAATAAATAAGTTTCTTGTATGTATGACAGCACAATTTATGTTTCCGTTTACAATTATTATAGTGTACATTGTAATTAAATACAAATAATACAATTTTAAATATTGTTTTCGATTTACTAAAGGTATATTATCGAAGTAAGTAACTCTGAAATTTTGTTTTTTCTTCTTTTAAAAAGCAGAACTTTGTATGTGCCCACAGATATATTTTTTAATGCAAATACAATATTTTAGATTAAAAAATTGATTTCCGAATGTAACAAATCTCAATTAATCTCAAATAACCACACTTTTGATTAATTAAAGTCTTTGTAATTTAAATCTGACCGTTTTATTTTAAAACTTCCTCATTGTCGCTGAATTTTTTACACAAAATTGCTTCTCCTGTAAAGTTACGGAAATGGCACTTGCAGTGTTATTCTTCTCAAGTATGTAATTAACAACCCCTTCCGCCGCCTAGCTAATGTATGGAGCACAATACTGTAAGTCCGGACTTACATTGAAATGCCTGATAACATGATACAGTGGCACCACTTTGATCATTCATAACACTGTAACTCTGGACATACGATAAAATGCAGTTTATACATACATTATTACACTTCACTTAGATTGAAATGCTTCGAAGTGACTAATGCTCTTACATCAAAATACATTTAAGAAACTCCGAAACTGTAAAGACTTCTGCAAATACAGCGTTATGGTTCGCTAGAGCTAAAAAAGTTATGTATGATACATTAAAAAACGAAAAATCTTAAAAAGTGGACTTTCAGTGTTATGCTTCTCAGGTACGGATATTATATCAAAATATGGTAGGTGTCGCTAACATGCAACTAAAAAAAAAACTATAACAGACAAAAATGTTGACTTCAAAAGAAGATAGGACTTTAATTTTTTTTTTATAAATGTATCTTAAATACATGTATAAAATATTCGAAGGACGTGTCAATCGATAAAGTAGTTTGGCCAATATAAATTAAAAACTGTTTTTTTTTTAAATATTTCGCTAATCGTAAGTATTTAAGGCTTAATATTCAGTAAAATTATATTTGACAATGAGGCAAATAAACGTGCATATTCAGTTTTCATATTCAGCCAGGGGCGATTTTACTATAGCAGACCGGCCAGACCCTTTGAATAATAACCATATTGGAAAAACTTACTAACACGGAGTTGACGGCTGGTAGAGATACGTGTAAAATAAAAAAATGTGAGGCATGGCCCCCATATTCTGCTGGGTAAAATCATAATTGCCTTTGACATGTTATCGAATAATATTATTTTCTCAAACATGCTATGGAATGTTGACGTTGTGTTCCTCATAATAGGCTTCAAAGTATCATGTTTTGGGCGGAACAACTCGAGAGAGCTGTAAAGGAATTTCATATAAAACTGAAGACCTAGGCCGGGAAGTACTTTTTTTTAATTTTAATATAAACATGGCGGCTGTGTTTATGAACAGGCTAATATTTAATAGCTAATAAATTGCTGTTTTTTTTAATATTCTAAGCCGTGCATCCAACCAAAGCGTTTGCATGTTTAAATAAAGTACCAGAAGCACAGAGGTAATTAGGAGGCTAGCACGGTGCGGCGCAGGCGGGCGGCGGGCGCGCACCCGACACAGCGCGTATGACTGAGCACTGTAGGTTACTTTTAATGTTTATGCACTCCTAGTATTTGAAGTTGTAATTTTTGTAATGTTTTAGTTATTTTACGTAACACCTGGCCATAATGTGAGTTTTATCGCACGCTGCGCGCACGGTAAAACTCGCATTGTGGCCAGGTGAAGACGTAAAATTGTGTACTCATCACGGGCAGTAAAAAAAAAAGCCCTCTATCGCATATTTACAACCCTCGCCTACGGCTCGGGTCTCAAATACCTGCGATTTCGGGCTTTCTTTCTTTTACAGCCCTTGTTAAGTAATGTACTATTATGAATTATATGTTTGAGAAAAGTACTATACATACCTCGGCGGGAAATATGGGGTTGCCCGCCTCAGACCTATCTATACGTCTTCGGCCGGCAACCCCTTTTGTCCCGGCCTATGTAGTAATGTACTATTTTAACTCGGCCGCCATTACTATAAAGTTAATACAAGCTACGTCAATACGGTAACATGTAAAAGACAATGTGATTTCACCCAGTAGAATAGAGGCCCTGCAAGCAGATGAAAAGACCAATGCAAAATTTGTTATTACTGCAATCGAATTTCCATCTACGGATTCTAAAACTTAAGTTTTAAATTCAAAGCTATATAATTTAGTACCTATTTCTATCGAGTCACATATTTTTTCCTTGCAAGTGATGCAGTGAAGGAACGCGGCGCAGAGCAGCGTAAGCAGCGTACGCGCAGGTGGTGACATGACAGGTTAATGAGTAGATGCACTTACGACGCTTTTATCCGGCGAATATTGGCACTTTTGCGCAGCCTTAACTAATTTAAAAAACTATTAATATGTACGATTTTACGCTTAATAATTTCAATAACTTGATTGGTGTAATTAAATGGCATGTAAACGATTATTCAAAAAAAAGTCATCAACTTCTAAGCTTCATTTTGTGCTGGAAAGATCTTGAGTAGGGTCCGTCGGAATCACAACCATCATCTTCATCATAAGATAAAAACCACTTTTCATCTCAAACCGAAATATTTTAATTTTAGCCCTCGGCATAATATTCCGCGCATGCCATACCGGGCTGAGCTGCGCGCAAAGGTTGCTCTAGCTTTGGCGATTTTCGGTTCCTCCAGTATCCAACACGGCAAATGCTAGTTAGTGATTAAAAGAAAGTGCGTTCATTAGTTTGTATTTACTCTTTAATATTTTTGCAAAAGAGCATATTAACTCTTTATTCTTTTTTGATGAAAGTAATTTAGCGGGTTCCAATTTCTAAGCTTTCATTACAAGTTCTTTTTTATTTTGGAACATAAATTTTCAATAGCTGTGGACATAATATATATTTGTTTTTATGTAGATAACTAAATATAAACTTATCTCCCTATGACTGTTTCTCTTGATTGTTTATTCAGTGTTATGTCGGTAGAAAACTTTAAGACGGTGGGAGTCAAGTCCGAACGCTTTATAAGAAGGTAAAACAAACAAACATCTTTAGGGCATCACAAGTCAAGCTAACAACCCTTTGGCTGATAGTGGCCTACCAGGTCAACGTTATTAAAACACCGACTATCAGTTTCTCTTTAGGTTTCATACATTTCTTTACAGATGTAGGACGGGCAGACGCTATTCTATCGCAAGTTCCAAGTTTTGTTTCAATACAATAAAATTGTTTATTCATAACTCTATAGTTTCCTAACTGTTACATTTGTGTTAAAGTTTATAAGTAGAAAATCATTTTTTTCTGAGCCCATCAACTTCTTAGAATGTTTAAAGATATTATACCTACAGACCCTTTAGGGCCGTTAAGGTTTGTTTCATAACAATTCAGAAAAGTTAAACAATTCAGAAATCTGACTTATGAAAATTTGGCTACGAAACGTTGGTAACTGAATTGGAATTCAATCTTGTGACAAACCTGGGACTACTGAAAAGCTCACATTCTAGAGAAGAGCCTTAGGGTCTATATGGGAATCCCTAGTCATCATTAGTCCTAATACATATATCGTTTGTCCGAATTTTCGTTTATCCTAAATCCACTTCCGCTTAAAGTTTAGTGTTGTTATAAATACAATCCTAACCAAACCCTAACTGAAGGTATTATTGAAAAACTTAAAAAGTTGTCCGAACCAGCTAAAACCCAGTATAGAACATACAATAATTCGGATAAACAATATGTTAGGACAAACGTTATTAGGGTTTCCGAAGGACACCCGAGGGCCCTGCCAAGATGCATTAAGCTAACTAGCATTTCTATTCGACTCGTTTTTAAACCAATCGCGTCACTGGTTGATGACATGATACGAAAAGTCACGTGATCTATCAGTGACGCGATTGGTTTAAAAATGAAACGAATAGAAACGTTAGTTAGCGCAATGCATCTTGGCAGGGCCCTCCGGAGCCTCTACCCATATATGCCTAGAACTATGTTTTCAATTGGTTTCTTATATGCTTTCTGATTCGAAAAAGATTAACACCGTATATGCCCAGAATTAATTTGGATGTGGTTCGTTTTCGAATCAGGGGGCCAATATGGGTTTTTCGCTACTAGCAACGCGCCCCGCTGCGCCGTACTCGAGTCGGCGTTGCACCTGCTAAGTGTGTCTAATGTAATGGCTAAGATCTCCTTTAAGTCGAAAGCTCTTTTACACTCGATGCTAGGTAACTCGATCCTTTTCTATAAAGGGAGTATAGTTTACGCTAGGCGAGAGCCTAACCAAGAAGAGTACTAAGGAGTAAGGATCACATCGTTTCAGTACATAATGACCGTGATTTCATTACATGGACGACGTGACTTAGTGGAGACTCTATCGACTATTTTGAGAGTAGTTACTCTCCAGCACTTACATGTCTTGGCTGGCATGGTGATGATGATGTATTTGAAATTAAATAAAAGTATATTTTTTCATTTCTACATATAATTATGTTGTGTATCCGTTGCATATTCCTTGTATTAAAAAATACAAAATACCTATTATCAGAATCAGAAAATGATTTATGGCCATTCACAAATAAAACTAGAAAAATATAAGAAAAAACCTTAACAACTCCTAACAAAAATTAACCATGTCATGGTAAAAGGCGCAGACTAGGCTATTTTCTTTCATTTCTGTCACTCTCGGTTTTTTGACATGCATCAAAAGAGACAAACATAGCAACGCAGGGAAACTGTCTTCAATAGCTTTATTTATCTTAATTCTTAATGACAAACATGAATTGTGATTTTGCTATTGGGATCCATGTATTGGTAATTACTATGAACGCAAAAATAATTGTCAAACTGACTGATGACTGACTTATATTATGGTGGCACTATATTTACTTGGTGTTGCGTATTTGTGTAGCCGAAAGTAATCAGATAAAACATGCAATGACACATTTTACGCTAATATTAATAAGAATTCCAGTAACTTGATAGTTTTAATTGAAGTGGCATATTAATTACAACTAAGTATGCGTTTGTACGTATTTGTGGTCATATGAGCCCTCAGACCACTTAGCCCGCGGGCTGAGTTGACCGTATTCATTTTTCTATGGGTGACTTGACCTACTTAATCTGTTAGCTGAGCCCGCCTAAATACGTAGATAGGTTTAGGTAATGTCAGTTTTGCAGCAGGCCCGGAGGGCTAAACCACCCGTCGACACTCTTAATTTCAAAGCGGGCCTAGTTATCCGATAAGTGTGGGGCGAGTCATCTACGAAAAAAAACAAAGTGGGCAACTCAGCCCGCGGGCTTGTAATTCATATAGTTAAATCATATATCGTAATGTTGTACGTAATAAACCGTTAATAATAATGCGGTGCACATCAAACGCACGTCATTATAAATTCGCTTCGCATCAAAATGTATTAAGATACTCTTACAATGGCACTCATACAAAATGACGTCAGTGACACACGTCTAGAGCATTAGATCCACGTGGCTCATGTGTACCTGGTACCTAAAAGTAAGGGCGTTGTAATTTCAGTAGTTTTCCAGCAATTTTGCTACAATTTAATAAGTACCTAATGTTGTTTGACTCATAATATAGAAATCTCATCGCTACCTGTGATAAACATATTTGAGGAGTATGTTCTGGTTGTCATCTAAATTCTTTATCATAAGTCCCAATTTACCAACTAATGCTTTTGTCACGCTCATGCATGAACGATTACAAAGCATTCTTTAGTTATATTTGTATGTGTGATCCCTTATAGATATCCCCACTTAAGAACCTTTGTGCCCTACTGGCCGTCGGTTCTTCGAGCTATGTGCCCCGAGCTATTGCTGGCTGGGTTAAAAAATCTTGTGTTAAGAAAAAGGTTTTGTAATAAAAAACAACATCCACTAAACAAGTTTTAAAATAATTATTAAATAATAATAATACAATATCGGTGTTAAAATCTTTTGCAATAATGAATGACTTTCACTTCCATGTTGAATGTTGAAAAAAAACATGGGAACTCAATAATCCAGAACTTTCGGTGACAACGCACTTCCAAAGGCGAGAAGTTGTTTGCTTTAGGTTGTACGATTTTTAGTATTAGCCCATTATCGTTACATACTGTCACATTTTCGTATATTAACGTAGTGTTCGTCCAATTATAACAGGTCTGCCGCACATGAAACAAAATATCACAATGGGTAAAATGATTGGGAAAGCACTTATTTCATTTTTTTATTTCTAAAAATATAACTATAAATGTAAATGTTAAGTAGTAACTTAACACTGCACTAGGCACTGTGAAATGCATATCATTGAGTTTACACTTTCCAGTACAATTACAGTTTTTTATTACGTACATTAAAAAAAAAATTGACTGCAGACGCACATTCATCACCTCGCAGAACCTCAAACATTCATCACTGAAAACCACCCACCTATAAGCAAAATCATCGCAGTCTGGTAGCGATATGTGAAGAGCGTATTTAGAAGCTTCAGACAAGTGGCGTTTAACTTGGCGACACAGATCGCGCGGTTGGACATTCTGGCAGTAGCACTTCCCAAGGTATAGTATCTTCAAACTACGAGGACACGCCACGCTACTTGTTTTTCACACATTTAGGTAGGTACCTACTTTGTATGTTTTAATGACAAATTTAGCAGCAGAGATAGAAAGTGATTAATAATTTTGAGCAGATTTCAATCGACTGACCTAAATGTTAAATAGTCCCATAATGCCTAAATTTTAAAAGTATTATATTTCTTATAACTTTCGAAATTTAATATTACACGTTAATCCAAAACGCCTGATTCCCAAAATACCTGAATTCTCATACGGCTGAATCTTATAATGAGTTAAATCCAAAAAGCGTCTGGCTCTAATATTCATGTAAAATAATTAATGATAGGATAGTGAAGCAGTCATGAAAGAAGGTTAGTTAACTTGTTAGGGATTGGATAATGTTGAATTTCAAGCATTTTAGGAAAAAAGTGTCATGAATTCAAGTCAAGATAAGGATCCGATGTATAAAGAACAAAAAACAAGGAATTTCAGAATTGAATAATTATGAGACAAAATGTTTTGAGATCTAGACGTATATAATGAAATTAAGTCGTAATGAAACCTTCTCTAATTTTTCATAACATTACATAATAAAAGATTAATTATAATATAACTCTCTGGATTAATAGTTAATAAGTGACGGTTAATAAATCTAATATTGAAATAGCAAAATTAATACAAATACCATGATTGACAATTACTCAACCGTTCATTCTCTAATTAATTAGTAAGGCTCTTTGGTATTGATTGATTTTATTTACAGATTAGTAAATGTATACAAAAAGGAAAGGCCACAGAATCAAGAACAATTCGAAGCCGAACGTCAAATATCGTTGTTGCGTTTGTCAACTACATCAAGACTTGTATTCCACTACATTACCCCTACATTGCAATCGTATTGTTTAAGATTGAGTCGCCTCTTTAGTCAAGTTAATTAAAAACTACGATAACGATCACAATTGGATAACGATAAGGGTAAAGACAAAGTCCAATAAAGCTAAGAGAATTTTTATCACTTATTTTTTTTAAATTATTAGGTATCTATCACACATATTGAAACATAAAAACTTACATCATTAATGTCCACTGTCGTTTTCCAATTTCCAGTTACGTTATGCGTGGATACAACCTGCGGTATGACAAGATTCTGGTCATCACCTGCAAAGTGCAAATAACAAGTAAATGTGACACTGCATAGTGCATTTTGAGTACTAAATTGAGAATTTGACACACATTAAAATAATAAACCAATATGTTGTTTTTAAGCTAAAGAAGACAAGTGAGGCAAGAGGGGTTATCTAATAGAAAGAGATCATCGTCGCACATGAACACCTGCAACATCAGGAGATGCAGGTGGAGGATTTTATGATGACCACGCTTGATTTCAGAGTGAAGGGGAAAAATCTTCAAGTACTGTAGACTGTAGTAATGAAGTCGGAAGACGCAGCGTGGGTAAACCTCCACAAGGTGAACCGAAGACGTGGCTAAGGGTGCTGGAAACCGATGCGCTGGACAGACCGGTTCTTGCGGCAAAATTTGGGGGTGGCCTATGTCCAGCAGTGGACGTCTTTATTAAGCTATATTCCTCTCCCTTGATGTGATATTCTAGAGCCGCCACATCCTGTATAGTATTACCTATCCCAATAGTGTGGCATATCCTTTCTGTGCACGTAGCAAAGTGAAACAACGCGGCACATGCCAGCGCGAGTAGCGTGCGCGCAAGTGGGGACATAGCGGGTAGATGGCAGCGATGCGCGTGCAACGCTTTGATAAGGCAAAACAATTGAAATATGTAGTATTTCACGCCTTTATTCGTGAACTAAATTATTGAAATTGAAATTCTATGTCATATGTGCAATATCTACATTGTTTCTTTGTTGAGTATGGTGCCAAAGATATAAAAGTTACGACGTAACGCTAATGCCCAATAGCATGTCCTTATAAAATAAAATTAAATATTATATAATGTAATATCATAAAATATGACTCATTGGACAAAGTCGGGGGCAGAAAGTTAGTGGTGATTTACCGGAAACAAGATTAGGCACATTGATTTCAAACAAGTTCGAGTAGGTATTTATTTATACTCATTATTGTACAAGAATAAAAAGAAATACAAAACACAGGCAATATAACAGAAAAAAACATGTATACAATAAATACAATATTCCTTTAAAAATTTGAAAATTATTAAATTTCAAATTTAGCAATTTAAAAAAGAATCCAGCCTCCTAAGACCCAGACCTTTGAAAAAAAAGTTGTCATTAAGACCCAACTTCCTTTCTATAGAACAAAATGGATATCATCATTGAGACCTGGCGGTTCTGTACTGTAGTGGGATTTGTCACTATGACCTTACGTTCTATGAGTAGAACAAAATGGTTTTTTTTATTTATTTGCATATTTGACTGTCCTTGTCACACGAGTCATTTGACAAAACATTAACTAGCCATAATTTTTATCTACGGCAATAAACTTGTAAAAATGGCGGGTGGTTGTAGACACTGTAAGTAAATCCAACATTATCTTGAGAAAATATCAAGATTTTTATGCAATTTCCTTTATCCTTGTACTCCTAAATAATATAGGTATTTAAAGCCTGTGATGTTTTATTTTTTCAATATATGCAAGGAAAATTGAACAATCAGGGAGTAAATGAATTTGTTCTTTGTAAAGTGCGTTTGGTCTTTACACGGTTAATTTGCTACTTTCAGATATTCTTAGAAAATTACTACTTATATGAAACAAACGCGGTAATTTTTAAATCTCAATTCAAAAATACAATATGTAAACGAGGAATTATTGTTATCTTCAAAACCATGAAAAATAAACAAAAATTATAATCATTCTCTCCAAGTTTTATTTATAAACGCTTAAAATACACTTCTGTGCACATTAATGTTAATTTTGCATGTTTAAAAATAAATTTGTTTTATTTTAGCATCATAGTATAGGAAAATAAATCAGCTATTAAAAGTCTGAAGCAGAAAATGCTGCAGACGCTAAGCATTTGGCCAGTTTTACAGTAAAACTTAGGTGATAACAAATTAAAATGTGGAATTTAATTAAAATTAACACAAATTACTTTAAAAAATGTTTGGTTTAAATATTTTATTTATATTTTTTACTACCGACTAAGATTCTTTATAAAGTACAAATATGTTAATAATTTAACCTACCGAAATATCATCCTTTCATAATAGTGAACAAAGTTTGTTCTGGCGAAAATCATATGGAATGGTCTAATGTAACTTAAATCGACTCTAAATGTTCAGGACTCAACGAAGATGTTTCATTTGTTATTTTAAAGGGACGTTCGGTCGTAATGACATCTTCCATTCCGCCATACCCAGGTCTCAATGATGAACTTCATTTTGTTCTTTAAGAAGGCCGCGGGGTCTTAGGAGGCTAGAAATGGTCGAGCGTGGGATGGGAACTTACAATTATCATAGCATTCTTCTTTAACCTCAAAATAAATCAAACTATTTTGTACGTTGTGCATTCACACATGGTTTTATTGCTTACAATTATTATAGATTTGAAGGCAGTGTGCATTACAATCTACAACCGGAAAAATAAAAAAATATTCAATATAATAAAGCATTGGTTGGGTTTTGTATCATTAATGGGAGCCTTCCATAAATAGGAGCTCTGCAATACTAGCAGAGCTCCGTCGACACTATCGAATTGCTGTTTGGAATAGGAATAATTGCGACAGATTAAAACGAGTCAGTGGACAAACACGACTGTTCAAACTTACTCTGCCACTGAAAAATATTTTGAGGAAATTGATCTAAAAAATTGCAACGTTACATACCTACTTACTTTCTTAAATTGAAAATTTTGCAATGGAAATCCTATTTAATTTATGAATTATTCATGATAATAGAAATTAAAATAAGAAAATTATATTTAGGACTTTGCGTACATCATGATTTAAAGACTTTTGACTGTATAATAATAACAGTTGAGAACTTGGCCTACACACTAACTATTATTTCTCTTTCCTAACTAATCTTTATGTTACAATTAGACATGGGTATGCATGAACGCATACGATCGTGATGAAGTTAAGTACATAATATTAAATTAAAAACATAATTTCATACAAATATAAATTTAAGGGATTTGAATATGCGCTGTGTAAAATAACTAAGACAAGTATTTGCCGATGCGATGGAGTCAAATTATTTAATGTAAAATATTACCTTGATTCGAGTAAAAGGATAAGCTGGTCATGGATCTGAGAGTTATATAGTATTATTACCCCGTGTGGTTGCCGGATTAGAATAGTGCCACTCCATGTCTTCCCGTGGGTGTCGTAAGAGGCGACTAAGAGAATATAGGCTTGTAGCACTGTTTGGCGATGGGCTTGCAACCTGTCACTAATACCCTGGTAAACATGTTAGCCTAATTGTGCAAAATGTTGTTACTGAATTATCAACAAGTTTTTAATGGTGTAGGTAATTCTGTAGCTCTACCCTACCCTACCCCACTCTGGGATTACAGGTGTGAAGGTATGTATGTATGTATGTACTGAGATAAATTTACGGCATTACTTGTTGCTGTGTGTGGTTTTGTATATTATGTATGGATCTCAACTAAAAGTCATCGTTTTTTTATTATTTCCAGGGGGGCTACCATGACATACTACAGTAGTTCAGTTTTGGTTGAGAGAAAAGGACAGAGCTATAGCAGTTATACAGCTGCTCAGTTCCTATTTCTCAACCTAAACTGAACTACTTTAGTAGGTAAGTCATGGTAACCTCCCAGGAATCGTTTTCTACTCATAATAATGTGTCGGGATTAAGTGGTTATAAATAGTTTCTTGATATGTTCTCTTTCTTCTTCGGATCTTTATACTTACCCCTATTAAACGTTTAATAGTATTAAATCAACGTAGAAACGATGTTGACTTTTACTCAAGCAAGATACATTATTTTGCATATACCGCGAAATTAATATTTGTCACAATGTTCAATTTAACAAAGTAATTCGTCTGTTCATTAACTTGGTGTGACGTCACTTTACTTCATAACTCAGTAGCTATCGTTTTGACCGCAAAAATAACTGATTTGACTTAGCAGTCAACTAGCCCATTGACTCAAAATACAGATTTCAGTTAATTCTAAAGTAACAGCGCTTGTTGCAGGTGGAATATGAATTTAAGACGTCTGGAGCAATTACTCACACTAACCTAGAATCTCCGTCTAGACACCGTCTGTAAGTATAAAACAATCTTATCTGTTAAAGAACTTGGTGAATTTCAAATTAAATGAGACAGGTCCGAAACGAACCCGCATCATGTGGTCAGTCTACAAGTGACAAGGGTGACCACAATGCCAGCCATTTAATTATAGGGCTAAATGCGGGTACAGCCGCTGCAATAATATAGGCGATGAGCAAGGGTTTGGGAAGTTTCGAGAATCTATTAAAGTTTTAGTAATAATAGACTTGAATGTTTTAGTTTATTTTAAATGGATTTATATTGATCTCCTACTGTTACAATATTTGACTTACGACAAAATGTCCATTACGACATTTCAAATTTACACTGTCGATATTTAAATTTTTCTTAATACTTACTGGTATCAATCCCTGCTGGCGGGCGCGTTTTTGTGTATTGAAAAAACTTTATAAGCTTTATCGAGTTGAAAATTTGCATTCATAATGCTAGTCCGATAAGAATAAGAAAAAAAAAAGTAACTATTAACAATACCACCTCCTTTTCGTGTCGTCACATCTACGTATGTACGTACCTACAGTTTTCGTAAAAAAATAAAAGAGTTTACTTTAATGCGACAGATGGATCGAGTTATTTTTTCTTAGAATTTTGAATTTTGAATTAATTAATTTGATTTATGTGTTATCTATGAGCGCAATATTGCTTTTAATATGTATTACCTACTTAAGAACTCACTTCACAAGCTGTTATTCCATTGTAATTTTTTAGATATATTTTTAAATTAATTTTTACTCGATGTTTTTGGCTGTTTACTTTTTGTAGTTTAATTGTTTATGTTTGATATAAGTAATTATGTAATCTACTTCTATCTCAGGCTCCAGCTGAAAATCAGCTCTGAGTCTCTGCCCAGCTAAGCTGGTTGTTTTAGAAATAGTTTATATTTTAAGTTCATTATTGTATTTTTTTTATTGAATTATATTTGTAATCTTCGACTATAGTTGAATAAATGTTTCAGTCACTCATTCAATCAATAAAATAGTAACTTCAAGCAGGTATGACGATGAGAATGGAAGGTATGTTATTTCATTATATAAACTTACCGTGACTGAGTGACAGCCCACGCACAGCCTAAACCGCTGGAGCTAGGGACTTGACATTTGGAGGCAGTATTCCTTGGCTACTCTAGGAGTGCACTAAGAAAGGATTTTCCGAAAATCGATCCCCAACGTGAAGAAAAAAAGGGGAGGAATGGGAAACTAATTTTAAGCGTTCAATGTCGTGGGCATTCTCTATTCTACATAAAAAAGGAAGATTTTTACGGATAGGTGTCATCTCAGTAAAGAACTTTTATGAACATATTTTAGGACTGGATATTCTGTCTTTTAGTTTTTGCATCTGGCTATCCTGACTTCTACATAGACATTTTCAATATAAGTAATTTACATATAGATGTCCAAACTAAAGAACGTAGTAAAATGTGAGAGGACGTTTACCTTTCGTATAAGACAAGGTTTTCTTTTATTGCTAAGTTTTGGTCATATGAGATGAACCAAAAAAGTATGGCATTTGTGTATGATTTTATGTAGATATCATTATCTCTACATACGAGTATTATTTGAAGATACACATAACTGTAATGTTGGGATCAAATAACACAAAATTGGTCACTGGATATCAGATTTATTGCATGTCAAATGAAACAGTATATATTAGTTAAAAGGAAAACCTGAGAATATACTTGTGGCGTAGCCTTAACCGACAGAATTAAACTAATGTCAATGTGTAATTATTTAAATGATCCTCTTTCTGACACAGTCGGCAAAAAAGGGTTATTTATGTATCTTATTTTGTTAATTTGCAAATGAATTGATAATCATTGAAATGCCTAATTAAATATGAAATGTATGTAACCAACATTGGTTTGGTTCTGATCAAAAAAGAATTCATAATCGGGAATGATTTACATGGTAACCCATTATTTTGCTGGGCGCTTTGGCTGACGCTGTAAGTCCACAAGACATTGTTTAAATAAACTAATTAATAAATAAATTTTATCGAATTCCACTTCATCGATTGCATTATTTCATCGAACGCTGTTTTCTACTAGAGTTGCGCCCGGTCGGTCTTTGAAGGGAGCGCTCCGATCTCGGTCAATCGGTCAAAGGAACTTGTTCGATCTTTTAGTTCCAAAGTCCGGAGCAAATTTTGACATCTGAGCAGGACACGCTTTGAAATAGGTACTATTTGTCACGTTCACATCGAGTGCCGTGTTGTTAGCTCTTTACTCGTTTGCATTGTTTTGCTCATACGTTCAACAATTGCTAGGTACTGGCCTAAAGGACCGAAGACCGATTAAGATCGTTTACGAGGAACTAGTTCCTTTAGGTCCGTGACGGGAATTCATTCCTTTTAGTTCTTAGTTCCTGACACAAGCCTATTTTCTACTAAAACCATGATGTTTTCAGGATATATTAAACACTTAGTGACGTGTAGGTTAAGATAGGTTAGACTTGTGCCTACCAAAAAAAAAACTCACGCGGCAAGAAATGCCCGTAGGTGAAATGAAAATTCTGCGTAATGATACGTTCATTGAAAGGTGTTTCGATAAAATAATAATAATAATAATAAAATAATAATAATAAAACTCTTTATTTCAGACGTAAAGTCCATAATAGTTAGGTAGGTACCCGGTTTACATTTTGTGTGTTACGCTCTGTTGTACATAATGTTAAAAACCTTTAAACTAGTAATTTGTAACGAATGAACAGCAAAACCAAAAAAAAAATGCCAATATAGTGTTTGTTTCACAGCAGTTCATCTGATGCTTAAAAACAGTTTGTTTTAAACTATGGGTAAGGTGTCTATTCTACCCATCTCCTGTAGCTTGGTTTTATCAATAACTTTATTTTCCTTTTTAGGTAAAGGTATGTCCTAGAACTTGAGGTAAATATATTTCAGTATAAAGAAGCCATGTTTAGACCGGTCCGCAATATAGTTTAAAATTTCTAATGTGTGTGAATTACTTTAGGAGTTATAAGGGTTTGATACTCATTAAGAATGCTACCTTGCGTTTCACCTTTGGTTCCGGATTACCCGAAAATAACTATAATTTGTTTATTATAAGCATTTATTTACTAAATAATTTAATATTTAATTAGGTAAGTATTCGGTGACCCAGGTAGGTAAGTATACAGAAAAAACTTGCATGGTTTATGTTACATTTGTTTTAATGTTTTGTAACTCTATGTTAAATAAATGAATAATTTGTTTATAATGTAGTATTTATAAACTTAACACGTTAAGTTCTTAAACACCCTGTATATCAGAAATAATACTGTTAATGCAATGTTAAATAATAAGCCCTTTATGTGTCTATACACATGCACGTAAAAACTACGATTCTCGCCCCACTCTACTTAACCCTTAAAACGACTTAACAGGTACCCGTCTAAGACGTTTTTATTCTCTCCCAGCATTAGGTTTGCACTAAAACGTGCGTTACCGCATCCCAATAAAGATGGTGGGCACCAGTAAATCTTTCACACACTCGTAAAAGTAGGACTTTACGACCAGCTTACCGCAAAATATACGGGAAAGGTCCTTAATCTGGGAAGGTTAATTAAGGGAGCTGTTTATTGATATGCTTAGAATGAACGCTGAGATTTAAGTGAGATTAAGATATATGAGCATGTGTGGTAAAGGCAACGTCATACGTAAATGATCACTTTTGTGACTTCTCGCTTTAAGGTTGGGTTGGAACTGCTATATGAATTAGTCTGACAGGTGAAAGCGACATGGTACAAAAGTCGTCATCTGTAATAGTTTTGTGAAATTCACTATACAATATATAAATAAAATTGCAAATAAAAAAAAAAAATTAAAATAAATTATTATAAATTGTTTTTATAATATGCATTTAGATAGAGTAACGATTGTTTATTTTTAATAGAATAGAGCCCTTGATATCGATTTGTCATGTTGTCATTTTGAGTCTCCGGTCCCGAAAACCCGTTCCATTATTATTTAAAACGTTATTTTAACAAAAAAATTATATGTTTGCTTATTAATACTTTATTCCTCTTCTGTTTATGCGTATTTTTTTCTCATTAGAAACTGTCATCATATTTAATTTCACACGACTTTCCTCTTAACATTGTCACACGTTAAACATTAAACATGATTATCCACTTAACACACATTATATTTATAATACAAACTGTAAATCACAAGTCTTAGATGACAAAACAATGTTATAGAGTACTTAGCAAAATCAATTAATGAAATTGAACATCTAAAACCTCTTCATAAAATCAAGACGAATGAAGTATACCAATCAGCAGTAGAACCCAGCATTGTCTGTTCGGCCAATTAAAAATTTATGGCTTCAACTGAGTAACGTTATGTTTCCATTTTTATGATTATCCGTTTCATCATCATCCAGAACCATTTTGTTTTATGGCATCTTTATTATTGCTTCCGTGCTGAGTTTTATTTCTTCTTGAATTTGATATTTGAGGAATTGCTGTTCAGTCAATTATTGAGGAGTTCTGAATATCTTTATTTGTAAGTGTCTGGAAATTTTATTTCTGGTATCATGAGCGGTAATAAGAACAGGTAAAGCTATGCCTTAACTTGACGTCATAAATACAGGATGTTTCAGAAATTGACGTAAATATTATGGTATAAGAATTTAATTATGTATTTATTTAATTAACTAGTACGGTTAAGTAGTAAGATAAGGACAAAACATTATATAGCTATACCACCGTTACTCAACGTTTATTAGTAAGGGGGTAAATATACAAAGAAAATTACGTAAGTCAAACAAGCAATCATAACACACAACATTCGAAAACAAAACAAGTTACATTCCACAAAACTTCACAAAACCTTAAGCATTCACACATAACTATCCTCCACTGATCTGCGAAAACTTCGCAATGTGGTTTTTTTTTCCAACAGTTCGTTTAAGCAGTGAGGTTGCGGGGTAGCGAGGAATTAGCGTGAGCCACAGTTCAACTCTGAGGTACTGAGAAAAGCCTGACTACGACTGCGAATATAATTGTTACGAAAACCCTTTCTTTTCCTGTTCAGAATGAACTTTACAATATGTCAATTAGTTTACGTTACTCAAGGTTAGCCTGTATTAAGTTATGAAATCACAAATTACGGCTATTTTTAGCCAAGGGAGGCAAAGGTATACCACAGTGTAGCGTTCTTTACCAGTATCATTAAAATCTGAATTATTCCTAAACTAAATCATATTTTGGAAAGTCGAAAATATTTTCGGGACCGGTATCTTCGGCTATCTTACCCTTAATATTTTCGTCAAGTTGTTATTTGAGACCCGCTGTATACACGGTTTCTAGAAATGTATTTCTTTCTTACGCAGGCATTACTGGTATTAACCACTGTGTAGAGTAGAGTATAAAAGCATATTAAACAACCTTTGGATTTGTACTAATTTCTCACTCGCTCTGATACGCTGTTATGCTAGTCTGAACGACTTTAACCCGAAATACTTTTATGACCTCCTGCATCATGCAATGAGGTTGGGTAAAGTAGAAATTCAACTCCTAACCTAAAACCTAAAGCTAAACCTAACCTAATTGTTTTTGACATAGTATCTTATTGTTTTTAAGTCAGCGGCTATTACTATTATAAGTAACTGGACGACCGAGCTTTCCTCGGTTTTTTTTTTGGTAATTATTTTAAAAATGAAACCTAGCTAGATCGATTTATCGCCCCCGAAACCTCCTGCATACTAAATTTCATGAAAATAGTTGGAGCCGATTCCGAGATTCAGATTATATATACACCGTGCCCGGGACGTACCCGAAGGATTTTAACCATCGATTCTAGACCCTATTTGGAGTATATAATGTAGTATAACATTTTTATTATTTAGTTAATTTAATTTGAACTCTGAGAAATTGATTAAATTAATTTTGTTGTACGTTGATGATATTGCTACTTACAACATGAATCTTTCTTAGTAAATAATGCTTTAAGTTAAGGTGACAGAGTTCAAATTAAATTAACTATGGAATTGTTTTTTAAATAATAAAAATCTCGGAAATTATGCGATATTGGACTACATGTTATACCACATTATATACTTCAAATAAGGTCTAGAATCAATGGTTAAAATCCTTCGTGTACGTCCCGGGCACGGTGTATATAATTATAAGAATTGCTCGTTTAAAATTATTAGATAGATTTAAATAGCTATCATAACGTTGACAATACGATAACATTTCAAAAGCAAACAGATTAGACTGACTATAATATTGAGCTCCTGCAGTAGTTTTCCTTGTTGCAAGTTCAAGTGAATTTGCTCAGTCTTTGCTGACAGTTTGCTTACGAGTTTATTAAAAAAGAGTTATTTTATTTAGATCATGCGTTTTAGTTTTAAAATACTTAGGCCAGCTAGCAATGAATTTGAATTTAAAACACATTAGTGGTTCGTTTTTATTTTACAGACTTAACTTTTACTATTTTTATATTAAAAATGGTTATAGTGAGATCTGTTCGTTTTTACGCTATTACTTGAACCAAGCTCTTTCAGTAACATTAAACGTTTTATAAAATATCCGAAAGCAACGCCATATTACGATTTCTCTCAAATTTCACAAAGCATCTACGTAATGGCGTCAGTCGCAAAGTGCAAACATATTCGCACCCCGAAATCTTGTAACATGAAATCGAATTTATAAGAAAAAATGTAAAAATGTGGCGCCATATGCCGCCTAGGTCGGTCGGGATACGTTCCATCGAAACTCGCTTTGTGGGATCGGGTGGGGAAATGTTAAATCAAAATCATGCAAAAGCAGAATAACCACTGGTTCGCTTATTATGTTAAGTTTATGAATTGAATAATGGGTATAATTTTGTGGGAGTTAAGTAAAGTAAAGTCGATTTTGTACCTGATAACTGATATTTGCGACTGGTATTTATTATCACTATACGTTATTAATTATAGTAGAGAGCTTCGTTTAACTCAACAGTTTACAGTTATTTGTTTATTACTCAAGTAAATTGTTTGTATGGGTTTTTTTTTGTTATGCGATATCGCAAATGATCACACAGGCCACCTGATAATAAGTGGACTCTGAAGCCCATAAATATTTTCAATCTCGAGATGGAGATCTTAGAATGATTATTTCAAGTCTGGAAATGCGTTACCAACTCTAAGGACTTAGATGAAATAGAGGCATCTCTAGCTAGTCGTTTCACCGGTTGTCTTACCCCGCTCCGGAACACATCAATGCGAACACTGCTAATTGGAGCCAGTTAAAGTGGTTCTTCCATCACTTTTAAAACCGCAGGATGGAAAACAAAACAAAAATATGTATCTGAAACATGAAAAACACTTCAACCTTATTTGATCTAGAATATTTTTACCATTCAAATTTTTTACCCCCAATTTACAGTTGAACGGGCTCTTAAGAAGAACGCTGCGTTTTATTGCAACTACAAAATTCCCAATATATTGGCAGTTTTCATATTTATTCACAAGCCTCGGTTCAACAAGTCCATGTTATTATTTATTGCTTTATTGATAATAATAATCATATATGTGCTGTTAGGCGATGGGTTTGCAACCTGTCACTAATACACTGGATAACATCTTAGCCTGGTTGTGCGAAAAGTGGTCACAGAATTATCAACAAGTTTTTGGAGTTGTTGGTGAGTCTGTGGCTCTGCCTACCCCACTCTGGGAATGAAGGCGTGAGTTTATGATTGATTGATTGATTGATAATATCACAAAAATATAATATTCAAAGCTTTTGTGAAATCCCCATCTTTTCATTATAGTTAGGGAACATTGATTTGAATCATCCTAAATTAAACCTTCTTTTTCTAACCTCAACCTAACTTAAATTTTAATATTTCGGTCCATTCTAAATATTAGACAGGTACAAACATCAGTTAGGAACATTTTAGAAAAGATCTGAAAATATTGGTACCAACTTAAGTCAGTTAATAACAATTTAATCGCTCCTTAGTGATGATTTTCCCGACGAATTTTCCATACACAAGTTTGGAAAAGAAATAAGTTAACTGTCACGAAAATATCTCTGTTTAGCTACGGTGGTAACTCACTCACTTGTAGGTGAGTTTACGACTTTATAATATGAAAGTTTTGATTTAAAAAAAACATTTGGATGCCAAAATATAGCCCTATGGAATATCTTTGCATTTTCAAAACATTCCTAGTTTTACCAAATGGTTATAAATCCGAATATTTGATGTACGACCCTCATGTTCATGGTCTGCTGAACCCAGTATGCACCAGACTAAAGTGCTGAGTACTTGTGACCCGTCGCTTGAATGAAAATCGAGCGATTTTTATACCAACCTTTCAATGCAGTTTGCTAGGCTATGGATGATGGGTTAGTATGATACGATTAGATTTAGAAATCAACAGTTTGAAAGGGAGTTTTATTTGTATGACGGGAGAGGTTGTGAGGCTGTTTCAAGTGTTTAGATGAAGGGTTTATTTCAAACGGTTGGCGAAGCTATGTTTGTTTTATCATTTATGGCATAAGCAAACATGGGAATATAGAAATTAAAGTCTTGAGTAATCCTTTAAAAAAAATACGTATTTATTTTTCAATGAATAGGTAGACTATTTAATGATCCCATACTTACGTCCTATTTGATACTAACTGTTCTATCCATGCAACGTAGGTATCCTTGAGGCTCACATTGCCCACCATGCAACGAACGAGCCTGTGTTTGAGGCAAAATTGCATGTGACATAATTTTGAGTCACGAATATAAGGAACTTAAAAGAGTAAATTACGAATTGCAGTGAGGTAACAGCTGTCTTATTAGCTTTTAAATTCATTTGATTGACATTCATAAATAGGTGCATTATATTGTGCCTAAATTGAAGAATATACATATCTTTGACTTTGACTTTGACTTTGACTTTGAATAAAATAACTGATCCTTTTGTTCGCGGAATACCTGCAAGTGTTTCATAGATTTATTTGATCTAAAACGTCGTATCCATAACATCTGTCGCTTGGAGACAGTGCACCACGGAGACAAGTGGATCGTTAAAGTTGAACTCATCGATATTATGCGGACTCGGATCTGCCGGTTTGTTTTCGCGTTAACAGAGATCATCTCGATTACGAGCATCCCAGAAAAACTATTTGCTTTAAGCTTTATTTTTTTACTTTCTATGTTATCATAGATATTAATGCTGAGCTCCTATCGTTGAGCCACGGTAGGACATCTACGACGATGAAAATTTAAGTATGGTTCGGTTTTTGGAATTTTGTATTCAGTTGAAGGGAAATTTCTAAATGAGCGATCACGTATCGAAAGATGACAGGTTCTCCAGGTTTTACTTATGTTTTTAATTTTATTCATTTGTTTTGTTTGTTTACATATTTTTGTGTTTATATTATTGTAAAAAAAAAAATTGGCCACATGATCCAATTTTTGTCTAAGTTTTTATTATTTTTTGCCAAGTGACATAGTTTAATGTTTTGTTTTTTTTTGTGTTAATTTTTGTTGTCTTTTATTTTATTTTTTATTGTGTGGCCTACCGTTTACCAAATATGGTTCCAACGGAAGACCAGCGCTGGTTTTACAACTAGTAACATGCTGAGCTGGGACCATTTTACGTCATCTGACATCAGATCAGCCACATGATTTTGTCTCTTTTGATATCTAAGTTAGTTGTTTTGTCCGTTTGTTAGAAATCTGAACAATTTTTTTCTTTCTTTATCTACAAAAAGGACCAATTATTTAGTAGGTTGTGGAAAACAGGGGTGTGATTCTCTTAGGGTGTTATTCTCAAACAAAACACATTTTAGCGCGTGCATTTTCAATTTGGCAGCACGGCTTCTGTCGATAAGATCGAACGTATAAGGCTGCCTAATTGAGAGTGCACGCGCTAAAATGTATTTAAAATGCGTTCGGTCGGGACTACTTAAACTCGCCGCTGCGATTTCACTCGTTCGTAGGGCCCGACGGACCGACGACCCCTCCGACCGACCACCGTTTTTAAGAGAATAACACTCCAGGTGTAGCAAGTAGCTAGACAAAGTAAATGCGTAAGTCAAAACCTTCAAAACCTATCGAATTGTCAAAGAAAGGTTTTGGGTAAAGATTGGCTTGAAATTAACATCAAATTTAAAAAAAGTTCTGATCCGGGCATGTTTACATTTTGTATTAATTTGTGAAATCTTTTTTAATTTTTGGTAAAATTTAAATAGTAAAAATACGCGTAAAGGGATTAATTATAATTTGATTTATTATAGTCAAATAGAAAAAAGGCAAGAGTTAAATTAACTTATCACGAAATTAGAATATCTTATCACCGACATTTATTTTTTACTTATAAATGAAATTAAAGTAATATTCTATTTACTTGTCGTAAATTTCAACTACTCTCATTAATATTCGGTCTGAATAATATTTCATTAGTGGTGAATGGAACGCCTTGGCAATCTAGCGGCTATTTTTTTTCACTGAATACAAATAAGGTTGTATTAGCATTTCAAATTGCTAACGGTAAAATTGTGTGTGCCTCAAATTATGGACGCGTTTGGAATGGAAATTGCTTAATTTGTACTTCAAATTATTATTTTAAATAGAACACGGACCGGGATAGTGCCGTTAGGGACCTTTATCCGAATTTAGAATTATTTCCACCACCGGCTGATTTCAGCACATTTGAATCCAGTATGGAAAATGTGTTAAAATTAGCATCTAAAACCCAAAAGCATGTTATTGTTTGTGGAGACTTTAATGTTAACTTACTTGAATCGTCAAATAATACTATTAAAATCTTAAGTTTATTTAAATCTTTTAACTTAGATAATTTGTTCTTTGAACCTACACGGATAGGTGTTTCAAGTGCAACCTGTTTAGACAATATTTTTTGTAATTGCGAATGTTTGGATAAGGAAATATTTAATTGCTTTAATTCTGATCATAGTGGCCAAAAGGCTTCTTTTTTAAATGATGTTCATCAAGAACCACAGACAATAACATACAGACCCATAACCAGTAATCGTTTGGATTTATTTAAAAATAAAGTTCAGAGTAATATCTGTGGGTTATCCTTTTCACATAAGGATTCTAATAGTATTTATAATGATTTGTTCGGTGTAATTCTTCACCAGTTTGATAACAATTTCAAGATGAAAACTGTTTCTGGGTCAAAAACCAAGTTTAGTGAATGGGCTACTGTAGGCATTCATAGAAGTAGAAATAGGCTTTATGAACTATATAGAGAGAGAGAGGAGAACAAGAACGATGACTTCGTAGTTTACGTTAAGAATTATTCGAGGACCTTTAAGCAAGTTTGCTTAACTGCTAAGTCAAATTTCTTAAGTCTTAAACTCAATGCTTCTGACAATAAGGTAAAAACTGTGTGGAAAATTATAAATAGAGAAACGGGTAATACAAAAACTCGCGATAATCAAATCACCCTAAACAAGGGTGACAAACAAATCACATCAAATAAAGACGTGGCCTTAGCGTTCGAAGATTTTTTCTCCACCATAGCCATTAATACCACGAAATGTCTTCAATCATCTGCGATTGGAGCTCAAAAATTACTTTGTGCTAATGTGACTAAATGTAATATAAGCTTTGATTTTACCCACGTAGATTCAGTTTCTATTATTAAGGCATTTAAATCGCTCAGTTTGAAAAAAACGGAGGATTTATGGGGAACGTCAGTTAAAGTCATCCACCATGTCATAGATATAATTGCACCTCACTTAGCTTTAATCTACAATAATTGCATTTTAGAGGGGGTCTTTCCAAATCTTATGAAATATAGTAAAGTCCTACCACTTTTTAAATCGGGCGAGAGGAGTGATTTAACGAATTTCCGACCCATTTCTATTCTACCTGTTTTAAGTAAAGTTTTTGAGAAGTTAATGTTAAAAGATATGTTAGGTCACTTCAATAGAAATAAACTGCTTAACAGTAATCAGTTCGGCTTCACCAGAGGACGATCCACAACTGATGCAGCATCTATACTCATTAAATATATATACAATATTTGGGAGACATCTTGTGATGCAATAGGAATTTTTTGTGACCTTTCCAAAGCTTTTGATTGTGTAGATCACGCGACTCTTATATTAAAATTAGAACATTATGGTCTGTCAAATAATTCTCTAAATCTTATGTCTTCATATCTTAGTGATAGAACACAAACGGTTGTTGTAAACCAAACAAAGTCCATTGGAGCGGCTGTTAAACTGGGTGTGCCACAGGGCTCTATATTAGGTCCTTTCTTATTTCTCGTTTATATAAATGACTTACCACCCGCGGTAGTTAACCTTTGCGATATTGTGCTATTTGCTGATGATACATCATTGATCTTCAAGGTAGACCGAAAATCCGTTGATTATAGTAGGTTAAACGCGACGCTAGGTAAAGTACTTAATTGGTTTACTAGTAACAATTTGCTACTTAATGCTAAGAAAACTAAATGTGTTAGGTTCGCTTTGCCTAATGTTAGACCGGTAGAATCTAGTATTTTTCTAAATGATGAGTGTTTGGAAATGGTGGATAAGGCACTTTTCTTAGGAATAACTATAGACAAAAACTTGCAATGGAGTCCCCATTTAGCAGTACTAGCAGGTAAATTAAGTTCGGCAGCTTATGCTGTTAGGAAAATTAGACAACTTACCAATGTTGAGACAGCTCGCTTAGTTTATTATAGTTATTTTCATAGTGTTATGTCGTACGGTATTCTTGTTTGGGGAAAAGCTGCTGACATACAAACTATTTTCGTGTTACAAAAAAGAGCCATTCGTTCTATATATAACCTAAACTCCCGTGATTCCTTAAGATTATTATTTAAAGAAATTAATATTTTGACAGTAGCATCACAATTTATTTATGAGAATATTATTTATGTCATTAAAAATCAAGACTCTTTTATTAAGAATTGTGACATACATAATTTGAATACAAGAAATAAGAATAAAATTGCTATTAAAAAATTTCGTGTCCGTAAGGTATATAAATCATTTGTAGGTCAATGCATTCATTTCTATAATAAATTACCTGACGAAGTTTTAAAGTTACCATTTCCAGTACTTAAAAATTACTTGAAAAAGTCCTTGATGTCTAAAGCTTACTATAGGGTCGAAGACTATCTAACAGATAAAAATGCTTGGCCTAAATTAAACACCTAAATATCTTAATAATAACCTAATCATACCAATATATAAACATTGTGTATTGTCTAGGGGACACGGTTTCTGTAGGGGAATGTATCGAAACTAATTATGTGTTGTTTTGCACCGTCATAGGTAAGTATAATTTTTAATTTTTATTTATTTCTTATATTTACTATTTATGAGTTCTTGTAGAAATTTTGAGTTTTGACACATTTTCCTGCTCAACTACGCATGATATATATAGACATATTTTTGTTACATTCATTGTTTTATATAATACTAGGTTAAGTTTTATTTTTCGTTGTATAATATCATATCATAAGAAATGTTTAAAAAACGACTGACTGTTGAGTTTCTTGCGGCGTTTCTTCTCAGCAGTGGTCTCTTGCGAAGCGCTGGTAGATTATTGACGTGTAAAAGTGCCCGTGCGGCCTACTTACTGAATAAACATCTTTTATCTTTTATCTTTTTTTTAAAAATGTTCTTTATTAAGTACCTGAATACGAATCTAATATACCAACTTGAGTTTTTTTGAGCAGAGCAGAATACGATGTAAAAATTATTATCTGAATTAATCATAATAAATAAATAATGTATTTTTCTACATTTATTTTGACATACGAATAAATTTTACGAAATTTTGATTTTCCTTTCACGGTTATTATTAATTAAAAATAAGTTAAAAGAAACAAGTAAAAAGAAAGGTGACGGGTCAGCTATTCAGTATAGTAAACTATATTAAAGCGAAAAAAATTCTTCGGTTTTAGGCAGGATTCGAACCTACATCTCCTCTGGCTCTCCGGGCCGATGCAGGCGCATTACCATTTATGCCACCAAGACCCTACTTTAAGATCCACGAAATTAGTAATCGCTTTCTTTTCATACTCGGATAGTATTTTATCGTCGGTCTTTTGAGACATATTTTTGAATTTTAATTATTATTTTAAATAGAACTCGGACCGGGGCGGGATCGTGCCTTAAGAACCTTTGACCGGATTAAGAATTGTTTTTTAACAGGTTTTTTTACTAAGTACTTGAACACGGATTCAACATGCCTACTAGTTTTTAAATGCATTGCAGTAAAAAAAAACTACCCGGGACTTTATTTATGTATTTCGATCAATTACAAATTTTAAACTTAATACAATTAATACAAATTACAAATAATAAAATATTAAGTGTTAAAAAATAACGATATTTTTTAATATTTTTTTTATACCTGTAATAAGAGCATGTAACTAGAAATAAAACAAAGCTTGTAAGGAATCAACCGTTAACTATTTTGTTGAAAAAAATGTGCTGATCAACAATTCAGAACATTTTACTGTCAGTCTTTGCTTCGTATTTTTTACGTCGAAAACATCTAAAATACAAGAAGAATAAATACATCATTTTGTGTATCATTAACTCAAAAAATATTGATTGATATTCTTATCGTAAATTAAAATGTTCTCAATGCATTACATTAAAGTGGCTTCTAAACGGGCCATATTTTCACTGCAACATGTGACCGGCAACTATTGGTGTCTTTCTCTAATATACGAGTAAGAGAGGGACACCAATAGTTGCTGGCCACATATTGCAGTGAAAATATTGCCCGTTTAGAAGCCCCTTAAGACTTATACAGATTATTCGACTCATTTAAAAACGCACCACGATTACGCAACTCATTTAAAGTGACACAGGGTGCCCATGGCGTCTGCCAAATCCCATGTTTCCTGCGTAGCATGAGGGCCTATTCTGACAGTAATACGAGACTATACTAGTAACTAATAAATTGGGCACAGACCTTTTTTTAAAATAAGTAACTGTACTATTGGCCGTTCTAAATATTAAAAGTTTTGTGTTGAAATTTCACCTTCAAAATGTGTCAAATTACACACACTTGCATTTGCATATTAGCTGAGTCCATTCAGAATTAAAATAATAAATCATAAATAATAAGTACATTACACATATTGTTCGTAAAGTAACCAGTTAAGAATAATCTGAGAAAGAGCGAGACTGACACAGGTATTGTTATACTTACTAGGAGGCATCAAGCTTGTGCAGTCGAGTTCATGAATATGTGTAGGTACTTTAGTACCTACTCAATTTAATCACTGTGACAACTCATATAATAAATGGCAGTTGAAACATGACATAAAATAGACAAGGTACTAAAGTGTACACATATTTATGAAGTCGACTATAAACGTAGTCATAAAAAACAGTGAGTTTTTAATGTCCTAAGATTATAAAGAGAGTACGAGTAAGAGAGTGTTCTTAGGCACAAAAGATATGAACTCCTGCAATTAATAATGATGGGCAAAGTTGCTGGAAGAAGAGCTGTCGGGCGCAGAAAGAAATCGTGGCTGCGAAACATTCGGGAATGGACTGGAGTCACAAGTGCAGCGGAGCTTTTCAACCTGGCTAAAGACCGGGAGAAATATGCGGAGCTGACTGCCAACCTTCACTAGTTGGAGAGGCACTATAAGAAGAAGAAGAAGAAGATTATAAATGTCTATGGTCGTCCCAATCAGGTGGTGGAGAAACATTAACAGTGCGATAGCACTTAGAAGATGCTTCGGGTTTGTACGTGTCTCTCACTCGCTCTCATACGCTCTTATTAAGAGCGAGTGAGAGAGAAGTACAAACCCGAAGCATCATCTAAGTGCTCACAGACTGTACTTGGCATGATGAAATATATGACTACTTAATTAGCATACTATTAGGCCACAGTTCTTTTTATGAGCTAAGATATAGTTCTATCCATTGGCGTTATTGATATAAAATATAAAAGTAAAGCGATCTGAGAGCGACAGCTTTGTTTAATTTAATATGCATAATTACGTACCATTAAGACTAATTTTAACTGCCCAGACTCTTTCGTTCTAAATGAATGAATAGAACCTTAATAACATTGTTTTGTGTGAAATTATACATCTACGTAACTGTCTATTGTTTTTGCCATATTATTTATACACATATATATTTTTAACGTTAAATCGAAATAACAAATTCCGTGTTCCAGCGTAAACCCCGGGATCGCTTACATTACGAACCGACGTTCAGAATATGACTTAAAACAACGAGCTGCTAAATTTTACCGAATACATAAATAACCAGCTTAATTGGGGGTGAAATCACACTGCATTTTTGATGAAAAGCTTGAATTTTTAAACGATACCCCGCACTTGTGTAGAGTATCGGGTTTTGGCACAGCAACGTTCCAACTTTGCCCAAAATATGAATATGTATTAGCATATTAGGGATATATTTCATTTGGAGGCGAGATTTACATTTTTGAATATTTGGAGTACCTATTGTTAAATAAAAATACGTTGCGTTAGGCGTTTTAATTATGTTTATACAAATGAAAAACGAGAGTTAAACTGGCTTTAGTATGATTTATTAAACGTATGCTTCTTACTAAGTAGGTACAAAATAAATAAAGAATTAAAAAAAATACAAAAAAAGGTTTATGTTTTTACGTCAGTGTTTAATAGAATAGAATAGAATAACTTTATTTCAGGCTACAAGGCCCATATTTACAAATACCTTACAGACTATCATACATAACAATATATAACATAAAATTATCACCACTACTAATACACTTTCGCGGTATCCACTAGCCGGCGGCCACGAAAACGCCGAAAGATGACACCCCTCGGCCAGAATTCCTCCTTTAAAAAGGTCGACAGATCTTTGGTCGGTACTCTCACCACAAATGACTTAAAATTAACCTTGTGGCGGGGCTCCAACCACTCGACCCTAAGGGTAACTCCGGTCTTAACTCGTACATACTCTACGAGATCCTTCGCCTCCGTAGAGTAATGTAATTGGGACACGTACAACTGCGTCGTGGGCGTAGCAGGACACGGCAAGTGGTTCGGTTCGGTCGGTGCGGTACCGCACAGGTTCCTCGGGGCAGGCTTCTTCTTCCTCTCCACCCTGATAAAACCATATTTGTCCTGCTTGGGACACGTCGGGGGCAGCACCTCGCGAATGGATTTACTGCGGTTCTGCTTCACCTCAGTAGGAAGCTGTGCTGGTTGCCGAGCGATTGGTCGACTGGCAGCAGCAGCATACGCGCGATTTGAGGTCGTCGACCGCACGCATGGTGACACCTCAGCCGGGACAGAAGAGCGGGCGGCGGGGCGCGGAGCGGCGCTGTGTATGTACAGCGCCGGCCGGTAACGCATCCAATTTCACCGACTCAATCTAAAACACCTAAAACACATAGTACGACGAGTACCTATATGCTATTTCCGTAGTTAGTGCCGTAAATGCATATTTCAATTTCAAATAACTATTAACTTCTAAAAGCGCCTATTTGAATAAACTAGACAAATGTTTCGTAAAATTGTAAAAATGTACGGTAATAATTAATATTTTTTTTCATGGCGTGACGTGTAAAAAACCGGGCAAGTGCGAGTCGAACTCGCACACCGATGGTTCCGTACCGCCGCACAGTATGTACCCATAATTATATTCTGATTTGAATTCGATTTCGAATGAAGGATAACAAAGATTAAAAAAGATTAAATACATATTCGGTAAGTACACCACACGGGCACTTTTACACGTCAAAAATCTACCAGCGCTTTCCAAGAATAGACCACTGCTGAGAAGAAACGCTAAGAAACTCAGCAGTCAGTCATTTTTTAAACATTCAACATAGTTGACCATTTTTTAGTATTTGTTGGTTGTCTTCAGACTTTCAGAGTTTGTACCAAATTTGAAGCTTGTCTGTTATACCGTTTTTTTACAATACTTGTTTACAACAAAAATAAAAATACTTTGAAAAATAACTTTTTTTGTATAGGGTCCTAATTTATAATTTCACCTTATTCCTATATATTACGATTCAAAGATACAGCTCTTTATAGTTAGAACGGACGAACAGCGTAGACATATTAATAGGCTCCCATTGGGCTCCCTTCGTGTACGGCACACTAAAAACAACCTTACGTAGTAAACACAACAAACCCTAATCTCCAGCCAGTTTCTCAGCCACTCCCAACATAATGACTTTCGACTTGCGACATTAATCGCGCACTCGCAACTGAACTCGCCAACTCTACTCGCCGATCACTCAACTCGTTGACAACGACTCGTTTAACTTTGACGATTAACTTGCTCTTTTTTATTCCAGCTTTCACTCTCTTTTAAGTGAAAAACAAGTGAATATTTCAGTGCGTCGTTTGTTTTAGGACTTTTTATCCTACTGCCGATAATTGTTTCTAAAATATTTAAGCCGTCTCTCTCTATTTAGTTGTTAAAAAATGATAAGATTAGAATAGAATGGATATAATTTTACTACCGGAGATTTATTGTTATAAATACTTACCTAAGCAGATAAAAAAGTCGAAAAAAGCGGATGATTTCCCTTCGAAACGAATTTGCCCTATTGTTTGGTTTGAAAAATATTGTATCATCATTATTATATTAATCTAATTGTGAAGATTAGGTATGGTTATTTTCTTGTAATAATTAAAAAATACAATTTCGATTGTATTATCGCTTTTCGACAAAATGATTTTCGACCAATCAATACATTAGAACCATATAGATTTATAGACCCATATTGCTGCGAGTGCGGAGAGGCCGCGACTGAACAGAGCGGGTTCACAGCAGGCCCCTTCTTCACTACTTAGTTACCATTTTTGGGTAAAAACTCAACATGACCATTCATAAAAATATAAAACACAAACTAATTCCCTAATAAGTAAGTAGTATACATTTGACTAATAATTATTGCCTAGGCAGGGAAGTAGGCAATTGCGGGCCGAGTATTGGTTTAAATTAAACAAAAAAAATACGAAGCCCGCAATTGCCGTTCCTGCCAAGGCAAACAAATAAAGTGCTTTTCTCAAAAATTGCGAGAAAAAAAATGTGTTGGAGTAAAACTTTCATCGCTTGAACTCATTTCTTGAATTGCATACAAACAGAAACTTCACGTGAAATGACAAGGAGAAACGCAAGCTTTATTTAAAAAAAACACAATCTATTCCAGACACAGATAAAAAAGATAGGTTTCGTATAAAATATGTATGTATAAGACTTGTGCCCTCATTTTATTATAGCTCTTTTCACTGTTTAAAAAGTTACAAACTAGACCGTAATGAAATTTGTAAGCAACATTGCGGGCTTATGTAGCGAGCCCGGAATGTATTTTTTTAATTTGTTTAATTTGAGAACTGTCAGTAAACTATGTACTTCGCGTCTCAATATGTAGATAGTAATGTCAACTTTTCCGGTCATTTTTGAGAAATGTAGGTACCTATTCTATACCATTATACTCATTTATGAAAAAAAGTTCATGGAAAGTTAAAAGAGACTATCTATAAGATAGATAAAACCCCCGATGTAATGGTGACCCCGTCTTTCATAGCTGATATCTTTTAAACGGCTCAACCGATTTTTATAAAATTTAGCTGTTAACCACCGCTAGATAACCTGCATTTAAATTTTAAAAAAAACTTCCGAATAGGTCCATTCCTTTGGGAGCTACAATGCCACAGGCAGATACACAGATACACCCGTCAATCTTATAACATGCCTCTTTTTTGCGCCGGGGGTTTAATAATTATTGAACACTTCTTTAACTAGATTGTGTAGCAATGCAATTTGTTTTTTTTTCATGGCAACAAATATAATGAGCACCAAAATCAGTAAACGATCACCAAATTGGGTTAGGTTAGGTTAGGTTTTGGTGATCATTTACTATTTTCGGCAGTAAAAAGTGTTTTTTTGGCGTTATATTTTACTATATCTGGTGATCCGTCAAACATAAAGCCTTTGTTCATAGTCTGTTGTGCTACATATTGTGGGGCTTTGTTTGTTGCTTTAAGAATCGTTATGGCATAAAAAATATTAAACATTGAATAAATTTTAGGTGAAAAATAATTCATCATTTCAATAAAATTCTCAAATGGAATAAAACTTTTCCATTTCAAATGTCCTCTGCCCACTTTTTCTTACTTTGAGAACTCGAGATCGATTACTTGGATCCGCGGAGTTGGGCTAATTAAATGTTTTATTTTAGTTGTTTCATTTATCTTTCCCATTTAAGGTGGAGCAATAACTTCACCTGAAGAATTCACGCTTATTTTACTTTTACTTGTTAGATACTAAAATTAGATTACGAAGTAAGATAGTCAGAACTGTAATTGGGTTTACAAAAATATAGTTAACATGTCTGTAACACAAATTGCTACAAGAAAATTACAACATAACATTTTTCGATTGTATTTAAAACATTAACGTTTCTCCTAGGTCCTCCTTTGTAAGATATAGTAACAAATTACGAAACTTCAGATACATACATTTTTTTTGCAGTAATTTGCGCGTATGTTGAACCTTAAATTATTTCCCAATTTTTTTAATATATCTTAAACTGTACACATTCATCTACAATTAATTGTTTTTAAGGATTAAAATATCGACATATAAGGCAATCATTTAAGACATCGAAGCTTTATCATAAACTTTAAAAATATCATATAAGTAGGTTTCTTCATTATGTCAACAAACGTGGTAAAACTATAACCACAGAAGGAACACGCGGGCTACGAAATCAATTGATTCAAGCGGAAAAACTGAAGGCTGGCTCATGGCACAGATGTGTGGAACGACCCCCACGACAAATTGTTTTATCGAAAATTACTTTCTCGAACGCGAACGGGATAAATTTCCATTTTTCTAATCGAACGGAATGGAAACGATTCGGAGAAGTGAGGCGTTAGTCTCTAATTTGATCCTTTAAGTTGGTGGACTAATATTAGTTCACGTTTCGAACTGGAACACGTTGGTAGGAAAATCTTTAGTTTGAATTTTAAAGATTAACTTTTTTGTAGATTTGATTTTGCACGTAACTGATTATCAAGACCAATTTAAAGATCCAGATCATGTAGCCGCTATTCGACTCGGTCTTAGAAACATATATTTTAATCATCCAGATACGACGCGTTGTCCTAGTTGGTAGCCTAGCGGTCCTGGGTTCAAATCCCGGTAAGGGCAGATATTTGTGTGATGAGCGCGAATATTTGTTCCCGAGTCATGGATGTTTTCTATGTATTTAAGTATATATTTCTCTATATCAGTTTTATATCGTTGTCTAGTACCCATAGTACAAGCCCAGAGCTTAGTTTGGGACTAGGTCAATTCGTGTGACCAATGTCCCCCTGATATTTATTATTTATTTATTATATATACATAGTCATCGAGAACACATAAAATCTAGGAAATTACCAAATTTCGCCCCATTCTTATTACTGGTTTAAATTTGACTTACAAGACACTTATAAAAATGACAATTATAAAAAATGTACATTTCTTAAACGTACATTTAATGTAAAATTAAATTAAAGCTTTTTTTTAAATTTATTATATGTATTGATACAATTAAAAGTTAAAACTAAACTTATTTAAATTAAAATAAAAACTAAGTTACTCAAATATTAAAGACGTAAATAATGATCACAAATAATGCAGCTTCACCCAACATTTCGGTCCATTCAAATTCATCTTTAACACTATTAGGTTCACCGATTTTTGACGAAGCAATCGATCCCATTATAAATTGTAAATTAAATCTGTTTAAAAATACTTCTAACCTTTTGTACGAAATAAACCCCCATATGGCGCTTTTTATTATTCGTTTTTGTCTTTTCACTCCAAAATTCATGTATTTGTTACGGAGTTGTCCAATTTGGAAATTTCCAGACATCATGGCTTCTATAGACATTACCCTTCAATCAACTCTGTCTAAATTATTAAACATTCATTTTAGTTCAAGGCCTTGGACTCAAGCGGTTCTCCCAATTCGTTTCGGTGGACTTGGTATTCGATGCTCTTCTAGCGTGGCACTACCAGCTTTCCTGTCCTCCGCTTATAGTTCGTTGCCTCTCGTCAGTATTATCTTAAATGTCCCACAGATACTTGACGTTGAGATTGCGAACCTGGTGGAGGCCAGGGATGCTTGGTGTGAGTCGTGTCCCGGAGTGGATAGGCCAGTCAAGAGGCATATCCAAAGAGCATGGGATACTCCTCGCCTTATATCAATTCATACATCTGTCATACAAAATAGTCCGGACGATTCAGATCGCGCCCGTCTTCTCGCTGTCTCTGCAGGCGAATCAGGTCACTGGCTCCATGCTCTTCCTTCCCGCAATATAGGCACAGTCTTGGACCCAAGCTGCTTGCGCATAGCAATAAGCTTGCGGGTTGGAGCTAGAATCTGTGAACCTCATACTTGCACGTGCGGGAAGGAAGTGAGTGAGCTGAGACGACATGGCCTTTCATGCTTTAGAAGTGCCGGCCGTTTGTACCGCCATGGCACAATTAATGATCTGATCCGTCGTTCGCTTGCCACTGCCTCTGTACCAGCTGTCCTGGAACCAGCAGGTTTACATAGAGACGATGGCAAGCGACCAGACGGAGCTACATTGGTGCCGTGGAAACTGGGTAGGACACTGGTGTGGGACGCGACGTGTGTTGACACATTCGCCCTGTCCCACGTCCAGTCAACCCGTAATCGGGCCGGTGCAGCAGCTGATCAGGCCCAAACCATCAAGCGCCGCAAATATTCATCATTATTAAATAATTATGAATTTGTGGCGCTTGCAGTGGAGACCATGGGACCTTGGTCAGCTGATATGAAAAGCTTTATTAAGGCCCTGTCATCCCGGCTCATAGACACCTCCGGAGATCCTAGAGCTGGTGCTTACCTCTCTCAAAGGATTGGGCTAGCTATCCAGAGAGGTAATGCAGCCAGTGTCATAGGGACCATGCCGCGAGCGGACCTGCTAGAGGGGGTGTTCTTTTTATAGTCGTGATTATTATTTACGTCTTTAATATTTGAGTAATTAAAGCTTATTTTAAACAAAACCAAATTTCTCAGGATTTTATTTTTATATTTAATGTAGTGCGCAAGTGCTTTTAATACTAAAATAAAATAATGGCAACTCTTGAGATTGGAACCCACCAAGTTCGAGCCCGCGAAAGGGATAGAGCTAATATGTGACGCTTTCACTATCTCCCTTCTACCACTGGTACCTACTTGGCCGGTGTAGACAGCTCACCAGACGGTTTCAGGACGGGATGAAAAAAAAAATTTGTAAAATATAATTTCCTTTTTAAAACAATGTTTTTTTTAGTTTCTTTAACCCCTCGGATGTCGGCGACAATAATGTCATTACCACACGTAAATCTGGGTTTAAAAAAACCCTACAATGACTAGTTTTCTTGACATAATTAACCCACTTAGTAGCACAAATTAATTTATTTAAAAACTCAAACGTATCTTCCATAAAACACGTCGTGTAACCACATACCTTAAACAATAAAAAGCGGCATCCCCATCTATCGGCCTCAATTCTCATTACGCGGACCCTCCGAGCAAATATTTGTTTTTCCTACAAATGCCTAAAGTCTTCCCGTTAGGCAGTGGTAAACAAATAAACGAATATTAGCTACATCGATTGTTGAGAAATTCCTGGTTATTGCCAAAGTTTGGGTAACGTTTTGACCGTGCGACCTGGTAACGATGTTTGGACATTGATGGCTTGTGTGTAGGGGTTTAGGTAGCTGTTTATTGGCCTTTTTAAATGTTTTCGGGTTTATTAATAAAATATTAGGGACCCGCCCTCGCTTTGCTTCGGTTTATGTGAGTTTTCTGTAAAACTCGTACCAGGATTTATTTTACATAAAACACATCTGTGAAAAAATATCGAATCTAACTGATGGTTAAAACCGCATAAAAATCCGTAACGTAGTTTAAGAGTAGTTAGCGGAAAGAAGAAGATCTTATCCGGTGACTACAGCTCACCAAAATGGCATAAGCTGCCGAACTTAATTTACCTGCTAGTACTGCTATATGGGGACTCCATTGCAAGTTTTTGTCTATAGTTATTCCTAAGAAAAGCGCCTTATCCACCATTTCCAAACACTCATCATTTAGAAAAATACTATATTCTACCGGTCTAACATTAGGCAAAGCGAACCTAACACATTTAGTTTTCTTAGCATTAAGTAGCAAATTGTTACTAATATTATGTAGATTTTGTTTACATGACATCGCATTGACAGCATATTTATACGAGTGGAGTGTAAATCGTCGTGACTTATCCGCGATATTATTGAGAGAGACGCCAATGTAACAACGAGATCACGTGTCATATTTTAAAGAAAACTTCGTTATACTTTAACTTTGCATCTATACTTAGCATTCATTTAAAACTACATAAACAATATTGTGTATGTGGTTGCCGGGTTAGAATAGCGCCACTCCAAGTCTTCCCGTGGATGTCGTAAGAGGCGACTAAGGGAAAGGCTTGTAGTACTGTTAGGCGATGGGCTTGCAACCTGTCACTAATACGACTACACTGGTAAACATCTTAGCCTAATTGTGCAAAATGTGGTTACAGAAATTATCAACAAGTTTTTAAAGTTGTAGGTAATTTTGTAGCTTTGCCTAAACCACTCTGGTATTATAGGCGTGAAGGTATGTATGTATGTATTATTTAAAGTATTTAGTAAAAATATTTTTGGAAAGGATGAATAACCACGATAGATTAATTTAAGTGAAAGATTAAGTGGTATAGTCGAAATTTTGTCATCACTTACTTGCTTCTACTTTCTTATAAAATAATAATAATAATAATAATAATAATACTTACTGCTGTAGACATTTTAGAGACAATGAACATGTTCCTTTTTTAAACTTATGTATGAAAAATCAGATGTATGAGACTTATGTATGATATTTGTCAGGATCGTGTAGCAGGTGGAAAGAAGTGGTCTCTGCCTACTTCTCTGGGACACAGGCGTGATTAAATGTATGTATTTATGTATGAAAAATCGTTACTAAGGAACAACTTAAAATGTCATATCTATTTTCTAATAAAGTAAGAGTTTATAAAACGAGATATATTTTAGAAAATTTACAGATTTTGCTTATTTATTGCGAAGTTTTCTTCAGTCTTAGATGTTTTCTATGTATATAAGTGTATTATGTATTGTCGATGTGTCTAGTCTAGAGCTTAGTTTCGGATTAAGTCAATTTGGATGAAATTGTTCAGTGACATAATTTTTTCGCAGTATAGTTTCAAACAGGTTATTTAAATCAATGAGAGTTATGTATTTTTAACAACGCGTTACAGAAATTCTTCCAAAGCTCAATATAAGCCTAACGTTAAATAACAAACCGCAGAGCCGCGTCTGAGTTCACACGAAGGACCTCGTTTCCCTAATGAAACGGGTGGCGTTATTGAATATTGCCTTAGCTCCAGATTTATTCTTCTCGTATAATTTGACGTGCCGAGTTCCTTCGGTGGTGATTTCGAACAGTTGGGTAAGAAGGAAAACGAATTTTGCAGGTTTAGAGGGCTGTTGTAGTTGTAAATGAAACGTCTGCGGGTAAGGAGTCCTTTATTTTAAATGATATTTGTTAGTTTATAGGTATTTTTATATCATAACGGAGCTACATTATTTATATGTGTTTTTTTCGTACCCAGGAAGTTAAGAATGTCTTGGGGGTTATTATGATATAGATATGCAGTTAGTTAAAACTAAGGCGAGCGTAATGGACAGAGCTAAAGCAGTTATATATCTCTGTCCTTTTCTGTCAGTGTGAACTAAACTGCATAGTTATGTTATATTTAATAACCCCCCTGCAGGCCCATTATGGTCGCATTTATCGATGTGGATAATCGTGGACAAAACATCTGTCACTTTCTAACTAGTATGTAAGTGCTAGAGTGACGGATGCCTTTTCGACCATAATACGGTTCCAGGGGGTTTATTGTGACGTAGCTCAGTTCAGTTTACGCTGCGAGAAAAAGACAGAGCTCTATAACTGCTATAGCTCTGTCCTTTACGATCGCCGTGAAATGAACTGCATAACCGTGTTATAATAACCCCCCTGAAATCTTTAAAATATTATTATTGTAACACCGCGCCAACTCTTCCAAAATAATATTTCTGAAAAGAAAAACGTTGAATATCGGAAAAGTGTAAAATCTTTGATGGATCGAATCATTTTAAAGTGCTTACGACGGAACACAGTTAGACACTTTACGAAAATGGATTTTTCCTTTCCCACCCGCCCATGTCTTGAATTGTGAGAAGAAATTTCAGGGCCCTTTAGATTTTTTACTTAGCAAAATTTAGTAAAAAGGTAAACGACGCGCAATGTATGGTTAAACCACAGTAGGGCCTGCCGTAAAGATAAGGACTGTTGAAATCTGTGGAATTGTATACAGAATGTATATTGCGCATGTATTGAAAATAGAAATGAAAAGTCTTTTATTTTAAACAAACACGTGCATGTGTCCAGGTCCAGGCGCGTGTCTAGGTGCAGGAAATAGTAGTTTTAGGCCTTAACAGCTCGAGGATGAAACAAGTTTTAGGTAAAATATTTTATTCGATCACTCTTCTGCTGCTTTCTTTTTAGCTGTTTTGTTGTACTGGTTTCTTCACAATGTTTTAATGGGTACTAGATAACAAATATATTTATATAGAGAAATTCTTACTAAAATACATAGAAAACATCCAAGACTCAGGAACCACATACTCGCGGTTATCATTCAATTATCTACCCTGACTGGGATTAGAACCCGGGACCGCTAGCTTCGTAGGCAGGGTCACCACAAACTAGGCTCACGTGTACCATCCACATTAGGCTGCAGACGCTCTTAACCTTGTCTATACATGGCTAACTTCGAAGCAGCGTCTGCCAGATTTTTAACTGTGATTCTATATAATCTTTTTGAACTCCTAAATGAAAACAATCATCACCTTCCTAGAAGAAACCTCTCTAACTACGATACTTACTAAGCAAACATTAACCTACTAACACATTCCAATATTAATTGGCGGAAGTAAAATGGCGTAATAGGACCTTAACCGATATCAATTAGGGCTGGATTTCCATCAAACGGAGCTGTGAAGTTTTAATCAGAGCATGTCATAGCTGATTACTCTGATTAGTGGGGGTTTTGGTGTAATTGAGGTGGAGTAAGTCGGAAACTAGGGGTTTATGAAGCGTTTAGGAGAAAATGCCGCAGCTGGTTTTGCAATTTCGGAACGGATTTCACAAGTAATTCGTAAAAATCTGTCTTTTTGAAAAGTTGGTATTTGCAATGAAAATGAGTTGCTTTGGTTTGCTTTGCTTTGACCCTTCTTCTGTTAGTTTTATTTCCTTTAAAATAGATATCGATTCTGCTTGTCTTTCTTATCCAGAAATATCGATTCTGGGTCGTCGGTCCTTTTGACATTAGACAAACATTTATGTAATCTGGAATGTAATCTGGAATGTAAAACGCTTATGTTTTCTATTTTGTCCTGGCATTTGTTATATCTTTAAAATTAAGATCTATCTTTGAGAGTTGGAATTGCGATAAATAATAGAATTAAGGGTCTAAAGTTTTATTTCTTATATCCGACATACTGCGGTCACTTTGTCCAGTTGTGATTAGTGTACTTGTATCAATTTTAATAAAAAGCTGTTTGATTTAAAAGGGCGCTACTCTACGGGATGTTTAAAAAAAAAGGAGCATATACTGGAAAAATGAATTTGAAGGTAAATGATCTTGAAAAATCTCTTAAGCTGTTAACATTTATTCAAATCAAATCACTTTTTCAAACTATCTCTGTTATAACTTAACACATATATAATTATAAATGGGTTCTCTCCCGATCCCATAAAAACACATTTATCATTATTCTTATAGTGTCATAAAAGTCTGTTATAACATTTTACAGATCCATTTTCGAGATGCTAATTTATCTAATTATACCTAAACAATTCATCAGATTTATCATACTGCATAATTTTGCACGAAATGCAGCTTTTGAAGCCTTTAATTAACCCGTTTCGTGAAAAGCCTTGTGAAGTTTAATCAGACTCAAATGTATGAGCCGGGAAACTAATCAAAACAACTGATGGGTCTTCATAGGGGTAAATCCTTTACATGTTTTTGAATGTTGAATGAATTATTACATCATAAACTAAAAGAAAACCTAACTCATAACGATTTTTTTATTTAGAAACTGCTCGGTTGTTTTTATGCGCCATGCCAATTTTGTTATTGTTAATTCAAAAATCACGGCGAACTTCAAAACACATTACTTCCCTTTTCGGGTAGTTGGGTAAACATAACTAATTATTATTCGTCAACTCAAATAATTTCACAGACAAAGGAAGGTTAAATAAAATACCTAACGCAGACACAATATAAAAAGTGTGAACCCGTAGTATGTAGGTAGCTAAGTTATAATTATAATAAATCGTACAAGTTTTTTAATTTAAAATCATTTAACCGTTTTAAAACGAACAACCAAACATTTTCTGTAATAATAATAACTTGCTATTACTTAAAGTATACCTCTACTATCAGTAGGTAATCGTAGTACTCGATAAAGTAAATAATATTAAAACGGGTTTTACGAAAATCTACTCTGAGCGAGGAAAAATTTAATAGGAAAGCGATATATACATATAGTTATACCAATTCCCGAGTCCAAGTACCCACTTCCCTTGTGTTTACTTACTCGGCGTTCAGGGGCTCTCAACCCTGAATCCAAAATAACTACAGCGAGGTACAATTAATCACGAATCAACAATCCGCGCAAAAAACTATCCACTGCACAAATCTTTTCATAGAAATACTCTAGAATCAATAGAAATACTGCAACCACTACAAATCGAGAGTTGAAACTTTTCCCAATTCCCTTGGATATTCCGCTCGAGAATTTCATAGCTTTAGAGTTTCCAATGCGGCGTGATTGAGGACTTGGTTAGTAACCGAGACAAATTTTTGCTTTTTCCTCACCGATATTTGCCGTTTTGCCGAACTTTATGCGTTTGTTTTTCTGAAATCGAAAGGTGACCTAATTCGGTGTAAGTTTGGTGAAGTTGGACTGTTCTCGCCTTTAGCATTAACAAGATTAGTTTTCTAACTAAAAATGGACAGTTAACGTAAACTGTTTTGTGTTATATAGTAATTACTTCAAAGAGATGCTGAATCTCGATAGATATCTTTGAACGATATGGATTTAAAGAAGATGTAGTGACAAAAGATCAAAAAGGATATGCTAAAATGGTTTGGTCATTCGGAAAAGATGGATGAAAGAAGAGTTACGAAAGAGGTATGGCGAGCGAGAGTGAGTGGAGATATCGATAGGAGACGCCCCAGATGCACATACAGTGATCAGATTCGCGATGTACTGAACGAGGGCCAAATCAAAAGCACCCGGAACGTGCAAGAAGAGGTATGGTGAATGCAGAGGAAGCGAAAGTTGTTTGTTTAGACCGGTGCACCCGGCGTTCCATAGTCTCTGTCTACCCATTGGGAGATAGGCGTGAAAGTATAAGTATGTATGTGTGTAGGTACTTGTATCTTTTAACCGTTAAGGAGAAGGTAAACAAAGCACACTGGTCATATGATGGTAGATAGAGTTTGGAACCTATAGACATTTTACATTCTCAAAACTGCAATCTCAAGACTGCAACTACATTGCTTACCCTGAGGACTAAGAAGGTATGCCTCTATGCTAGTAATTTCACCAGGCTGAGATTCTACATGGCCTTACCTTACTGCTTTCGACAGGTACTTAATAGCTTTGACGGGTTATCGTATTGACAACGTTTTGATATCTCTTATTTACTTGACAGAAATGGCAGCCGAGTTATAAACAATGCCATTAGCAGGTCAAAGGCAATATGGTTTTACGCTGCAGAATAGACTTATACCCAAAATGAAATAAAAAACACTTCTTATTGGTGGCAGTTTAAAGGATAAGATGGTGGTAGCGATCCGGACGGACCCTGCACAAGGTCCTGCCACCCAAAGGGAAATATTTCGCTTATCCAAAACACGTCGTTACGAGTTTAAACTACTTAACAGAAACTTGCTGGTTCCACTTGCGACTGTTAATAATAAAGTTTCGTCGGGAAGTCGAAAATTCAATGCGCAACGCCGAACTTTCCAACAAGGGCTGTTCGCCGCGGTAGATGGTTTGCGTATTTGGAAGTAATTTGGAGGGTGTTGAATGAACCTGTTCTTAGGGAAGTGGATTTTTAGAATAATACTTACTTATTTTCAATATAAAAAAGGGACATACATTAGTTAAGTCGCCGACTTGCGGAAAACTAGCCCGCTCTAACCTATAACCTCTATCTTCAATTTAAAAAGGGGCAACTGCTAGATGGACTTACGCACTAAAAGTTTTGTATATTAATTACATTATGTAAGCACTAGCGAAAGAGAAAACAAGTCTTCACAGCTTTAAACGAAAAAATTAAACTTATTTTTTTTATTACGAGCAAATTCGACTTGTACTCTTTTTCACTAGGGTCGTAGAATTTTATTTACTTGTACTTTGTAGCTGTAGATGATAACACCGTTTTTAGGCAGTGTTTTGTTAAGCAAAGAAAATTCTGCTTATTTACCATACCAAAACTAATTCAAAAATAGTTTTCGGTTATATTTATATCATTATGTATTATGTATATGCGTTTGAGTCAACATTGGATCAGTAACTTATTGAGTTAACGAGCTACATAAAAGACGATGTTGAAGATAAGAAGAATCACGTGCTTATCGATTAAGGCAAACCTGACTCACTGACTTTTATATCAATGCACAGCCCAAACTACTGGGTCTGGAGATTCCAAATTTTGCACGTAGGTTTCTTATGAGGTCTAGGGGTGCACCAAGAAAGCATTTTCCGAAAATCTACCCCCAACGGGAAGAAATGGTGGGAGTAGCGGGAAACTAATTCCACGCTTACGAAGTCGCGGGCGTCCTCTAGTAATTTAATAACCCCCCTTCGTTCAGTCGGTTAAAAAGGTTTCAATAATACAGCGAAATCAGCACAGGTGTTTTAATCCTTTAATAGTAAACTAATATACTATTATTAGTAGCCTAAGTGTTCCACTGCTGGGCCTCCCTCCCGTCCTTCCGTGCATTCCTGTCCTGTGCAACCTCCCGCCAGTCCTTATACTCTTAATAAACTATGCTCTTGTTAAATCTATGTCACAGCTGTGCCCTTGATCTTTAGTTTCCAACATAACCCAATACGAGTACAATCGCCACAGATGTTCAATCGCATGAATTTTAACACTAAAATGTGCGCGGCACAAATGAGCTAGATGACTGTTTGAGGTGACATTTTGACAGTGAACATATTTTACCTAATGTTCATTTTTTCTCATTCAAAATTAAAAAGAGTTTAAATTAACGACCTGATTATTATTTTATAAATCGAGGGTTAAAAACGGCTTCTTAACTATCGGTTGATCGGCTTCATATGACCGATAGTAAGCCACCTAATTAAAGCACGCCCTAAATTCTTGTTTGTACGCTCTGACAGGACAACTTAAATTTGCCGGTTAATTATTCGTCCGTCAAGTTTAAAGCGAGTCTTTAAAAGAATAACAGCGTAGTTTAAATCAGTTACTTTTTGTCGAAGTGTTGTATGAAATGTCAACACGATAGCTCATTACGGAGTTAAATCTCCTACTTATTCATGTTAGTATTTTAGTCCATTTCTTTATTCTACAACCACCTTCCACCATTTATTCAAATAGCCTACCGCCAAGCAGCATTGTTCGCATTTTTGTGTTCCGATGTTTGGACAAAATTACTACCATAGAAGCTTTCCTTCTCAGGGTTGGCAACGCATTTTAAACCTTGGAACTGCAGTCTTGACATTGTAGTCTTCAAAATTCAAATGTCTATGGGTCTCAGATCCCGCTTACCCTCAGGCCCGCAGGCCTGAATGCTCGTAAGCCTTCTCATTGCCATTAAAATAACAAGAACACGTTTTCGTAAATCTTTTGTAAGTATTTAACATTGCTTAAGAACAATTCAGTTTTAGGTCGGGATGTAACATGGTACGATGTTAAATATATTTTATTAAGGTAGTGTTTTAAAATATTGATATAAATGATGACTTGAAACCAATCAAATACATTAAGACAAAATGTGCAGGTAAGATAACTCCAATTGTATAAGCTTTTTCTGATTTTTAAGTAATGGTAGGTACCCGATTCTAAAATATATTTAAATTATCTTTACATAATTTAGTAAATCGAATAGGGTGTAATTTGGAATTATTAAGTAAACCCGATGCTTTGTTACGAAGTCAAATAGCTAATTATGATGATGAATCCGGAAGGTTGCAACATGATTTATGTTATTTTTCTTTTAGTCTTGATAATTAGTTTTTTTTATCGCTGGGATATAATTTTAAACTTTAAAATATTATATGAACCATTCGGGCTCTTTTCCTATTTACTTTATAATAAAGAAAAAAAAAGACAAATTACAACACAGAAATCTTTGCCCTGCATAAAATTTAACATTATTTCACTCTAATGCACCTAAACGAACGACGGGTTAACCAACTTAGCGCCACGGAACAAATGGCATTGTTCTCGATTCTTATCTTTTACCTTTTTCAACCATTTCCGATATAAGTACACCTGATCGACCTTCCCATATGTATTAGTAAAAGAAACATAATGCTTAGAACATGGGTCATCATTCTTACTTTTTGGAGGTGCGTAGTCGTGGCCGAGCGGTACTTAAAAAATAAAGGTACGTTACAATTTTTTTTTCCTGCTTATTCGCGACTGCTTTTGAAGGGCCTATTTCTACTCGAAAAGATGGTAAATTAAAATAAATAGTATGTAGTGTACATACTCAGTAAAACCAGAACCATATTGCTTCTGACATCGTTTTTAGGGTTCCGTAGCCAAATGGCAAAAAACGGAACCCTTATAGATTCGTCATGTCTGTCCGTCCGTCCGTCTGTCCGTCCGTATGTCACAGCCACTTTTTTCCGTAACTATAAGAGCTATACTATGGAAACTTTGTAAGTAGATGTATTCGGTGAACCGCATTAAGATTTTTATACAAAAATAGAAAAAAAACAATAAATTTTTGGGGTTCCCCATACTTAGAACTGAAACTCAATTTTATTTTTTTCATCAAACCCATACGTGTTGGGTATCTATGGATAGGTCTTCAAAAATGATATTGAGGTTTCTAATATATATTTTTTCTAAACTGAATAGTTTGCGCGAGAGACGCTTCCAAAGTGGAAAAATGTGTGTCCCCCCCCCGTAACTTCTAAAATAAGGGAATGATAAATGTAAAAATAATATATGATGTACATTACCATGCAAACTTCCACCGAAAATTGTTTTGAACGAGATCTAGTAAGTAGTTTTTTCTTAATACGTCATAAATCGTAAACCGCAATTTACCTTTCACGGAACCCTTCATGGTCGAGTCCGACTCGCACTTGGCCGCTTTTTTTTAACTCGGCCATCGGCTCGGTCAAGTAATTAACAGCTGTCATAACATGTCAAAAGAAGTATGGTTTTACTGAGCAGAATAGATCCCCAGAGCAAAGTAATTAGAATAGGAGACGAAGCCGTAGGAAAAAACAATGTGCCTCATTAAATCTGGGTACTTATAGCATATCGCAAGCGCTGAACGTGTTAAAATATAAAATACATTGTTTTTCTGCCAACGATTGTATGTTCCTTTTTTATTTCACAGAAAGACCTTATGTTTCAATCCAAAAGATTAGTGAAATTCCAACTCAATTCGAAGTAACAGGATACGATAATGCAAAGGAGTTCCATAAGTATGTGAGGGATATTAATGCTTTAGCAGAAAAAGAAAACTTCACTGTGGTTTACAAGGTCAAAGTGGAAATTGAAAGATCAAATAATCATAATGCTAGAAAACCTTTCAAAAATAGGCCAAAGAAGTATTTGATACCATTAAAGAAAAAAAGCATGAAGATGTCGAGTTTCGAAGCGGCGCAAAGAAGAATAGCAGAAGAGAAACAGAAGATAATAAAGAGCCCTGACCATATAGCGGTGACAACGCCACGGACAATACTTATTTTAACAACCAGAATACCAAGTTCGGGTAAATATAAGCCAGAACTACGCAAGAGAAAAGGCAACTACACCAAATATGTCAAACCAGTGAGGAATAGAGTCATAACTTTAACTCAATAAATGCTATGTATACAGATAGGGAGTAAACATCAAATTGTAGTATTTATATTTTCTTACTTATTTTTGTGTAAATAAATAAAATATTAATAGTAAAGATGCTTTTGACTATAAACAAGCAACCAAGCGCAATCATGTTTCGAGAATCAATCAGCAATTATACTAAGCAAGTTGCAAATTAGAAACCGGAATCCTTATAGTTTGGTCATTCAGAAAGTATGGATGAGATAAAAGTTACGAAAGAGGTTTAACAAGCGAGAGTGAGATGTCGGTAGGGGCCGCTTAGATGCACATAATGAATGCGATGTACTGAATAAGGGTCAAATTAAAAGCACCCGAAACCGACGTACATGCATGAAGAGGTTGATGAATGTTGAGGAACGAAAGTTGTATGTTTAGCCCGCTGGACCTGGCGCTCTTTAGTCTCTGCCTTCCTCATTGGGAGACTAGCGTGAAGGTTTGTATGTGTGTATGAAAACCTAAACAAACACGCATAAGCAAAAACATAAGCATACCTACATGCGTACAGCGGTACAGCGCTCTGTGCGTTAAATATAAATGCGTTCAGGGTGCTGATAGGGTTACCTCGATTCTGTATCGCATCGGAGATGTTCGCCGAGGCGCAGGTAGACTGCTTTTACAACACCATGCGCAAGCGAGCCGCGGCCCTCGTGCGCAGGGTGCGGGCCAGCGCCAACAGCATCCCGAAAATGATCGCGGGCAGCGTATTTAAATAAATGTGACATTTTACTGTTCAAGAGAATAAAAATTAACGTGTTATGCAACTTCTACTAACATTAGTGTAAGTTTTTTAAATTGTTACAAACACGGTGATCCAATGTTGGTCGTGGATAAAATGTACCTAGTAAAGTTAATCATTTTTGAGAACTGGCTAAATATATAAAGTCGATGTAAGCTTATGAAGATCTATCGCGTCGGTCGCTTATGTAAATCACATGTACGCTTAAGCATTATTTTGTCTAGGCCCACTGATATCTATGAAATGCATTTCCCTCATATTAATATTAAAGTCACAGCTAGTCATAAAAACAGCATATTACTATCAGTTTTGTTTCTCTCACCATGAGGCCGCGCTTATGAAACATATTTCAACCAAATTGCCGTTCATGGATCTTATAAGATTTGTGGAGACGGATTTTGGCTCAGTAAGTGAGTGTATTGGAAAATGTGGATTTAGTGGCGTCTAGACCTACGAATAGTGGAGCGTCCATTGTTCGTTTAACGAGCTGATTTTCCAATAATATGTTTTCTTTGTGTTCTCGCTGAAAATTGTATGCATTAAAAGATTTCCATTCTGTAAGATATTGTGAAGGCCGCAATTTATTTATTTTATTTTGAAAATATTATAAGGTACATAAACGATAAAATTGCTTCATAAGCAATAACAATTACCAGAAAGAAAAAAAATAAGTTAGAGGTAATAATTTGCCTGTAATAATAAAATGCTGACTTTTTTTTTAAATATGCAACGGAAAAGCGCGCGAATTAATAAAAAAATAAGCTGGTTAAAATTGAAATGTATTTTCGAGTGTTGAAAACTAAAGCCACATGCCGGTGTCAAGTTGATGCATACAAAATTGAAAACTGATGCCGGGAGGTTAAGAATTAAAAATGTTATCAGTAAAAACGGATAACCTTTTGTAGGTGATAAATTCAATGAGCACGATCAAGCATTGCATTTTAATTGCATGATCAAGGTACCTATACAATTAAAAGTATTTGAAGATTAACATAATTTTAGTCAATTAATCCAAGTTAAAAAGGAATTAATGTAGAAAAGAATAGAATGGAATAGAATGGAGACCTTACGATTCCCCTCCTGCTTAACTTCGTAACTCCCGAACCGATCCTGCCCATGTTCATACTTACAAATAGTATATGTTCTAACTACTCTTCTACAAAATGTCATAAATATCGAGGTAATTATCCTTAAGTTACCTTCGAACAAACATTTAAACATACGAATGACAACTGAATTGGGATTGTTCATATTTTTACAATAAAATTACTCTAACTCGAAAACCTTTCGAGGAATAGGGTTTTAAAGCCGTTCTGCATTATTAAGTTTTTGAAATATTTATCTATTTTGTATATTTCGATAAAAGTATATTTAACCTTTGTTTGACTTTCGTTTTTGGCTTGAGGGCTTCAAGCGTATCTTAGGCGTATCTTACGGGTTAGGCGAAAACCGCTTTAAATAGTATATTTTAATACGTTATTAAATCACTTTTTATCATTAGATATCATTTAATTGTTGTTATTTATTAGAAAATGCCAACCCAAATTTAAAATAATCATGTCATCCATAAAATGTCTGCTAAATTAATAAAGATATTAAAACAAAACTATTTGATCAAATACAAAATTAATGAAATTGGTCTCTTAAAATTACCTATTTTTTCGAATTATAATGTAAAAACCATGAGTAATTTTTTTGGTCTATGTCAATTGACTAAGACCTCACTCCGCTCCACTAAAATTGTTTCAAAAGAATAATGTAAATAAATATGTTTTCTTCGCACATCGTGGTACGTTCTCCTCTTTCTATTCACCGCACACGCTATTTCGCATTCCGCGGTTTCGTGCGAACGGAAAAGCTACATAAAGCCCCTGGGGCGGACACAACCACTGCACAAAATTAAATATCACCCTTTTTATATGGACGATTTCCTTGTTGCAATATTGGGAAGGTTAGATTATTACCTTGTAATGGGAAATATTGTAGTCCATTGATTTTTTCAATCAGGCTTAGTTAGGTCAGAGAAAGTCAATTAAAATATAGCTTGGCAAATTAAAGTTTGAGGTGGTGACAGATGAAATAATAAAGTGGCAATTTCATTGACAGTAGATTAACGAACCACTAGATAAGCTCCTATTCCTCTTGAGTTACCTTCAAGTAAAATATCAAATGATTTAGTACGTATCTATTTAATTATATTTTAAGGGGATGAATTAATAAGTGAATGTAAAACAAAATAAAATACATGCCATCAAAATTTTGTGGTAAAACTTGACAATGTTTTAAATTTTACTAAGAACAGCCTCCTCATTTCTTCAGATTTTCTTTCCTAATTGGTTTCAATGTCGCTGCTGTTAAAGTCTAATTCTATTTTTATTATTAATTTATTTGTCTGGATGTCCTCGATGTATCTATATGTATATTCACGAGTCCAACACATAATTTAAAACATTGATTGATTTATTAGTACTATAATAAGTTTAAAAATATAAAGCCTTATTTTCCCGCAGTATATAAACTAACTTACTAACTTAACTTTCTTTAGACTGCATAACTGCAAATTTACATAACTGTAAGATAGTACTCAAATATTGGCAAAGTCATTCCATTTCCACCTTTTGCATTTTTGTTACAATATTTAATATCCCAAGCACAACACCTTTTTGCTTTCAGCACTAATTTCCCAACGCATTACCTTATTTCAACTTCATTTCAATTTGAAACGTGATTTACTTCACTCGAAAACAACATTTCACTATCGACTTTATAAATGGAGTTGGTGCAAAATTAAAATGCACTTCAGTGTCGTAAATAACACAGTAAATTGACTGTGAAGTTATCGTGGACCATTCAAATGATAAGTATGCGGTAAAGTGCCAAACTTTTAGCGGGAAATGCATATTTAGAACAATAACACTATGTTTCCAATACAAAACGTTTCTTTGTGTTATCAATAATGCTTGTTGCTTAAGAGTCCGGATATTTTTTTATTAAAATCGATTGAAATTTTGTCTAAAATCAATCTTAGGAAAAAGTTATCTATAACCAGACACGAAAGTTAAATAGTGAAATTATGATGGGCTTAAAGATAAAGATAATTTTTCTTCGTGGACACAATTAAAAAATTAAGTGCATGTAGCCACAAAATAGATAGGTACAGAAATCAATCTACATACAAAGTGCGCTCGAGCAACGCACACATAGACACTGCTCACGGACACGATATCTCGGACCGGTTGGGACCAGTGCGAGCGCGAGTGCCATCCGCTTGAGACACGCGTCTGTGAACTTTTTTGTGCAATAATGGAGCAACAAAAAGAAAGTTATAATAATTGTTCAGTGAACGGATTCAACATTAAACGGTGTAAGATCGATTCATATAATAGTTTCCTGTTTTGAATCAGCATAAACTTTGTAACTAAATTTTTGTAAGGTAAATTCTCGCCATCTTACGTAAGTTGAAAACATGTTTTTTTGTTTGTGTAGATATTGTGTTGTTTTGAGTGATATATTTGATAGGTTTAAGTCTAAAACGGATAGGACAATGGAAATTGTGTAACTAGGGTAATCCATTTAGAAGTTATCAGGGATTTTAGATAGTCAAATTTGTAATAATACTTACCTCTTTAACAATGACATTAAAATTAAAATATTTTAGTTATTATTAATTTATATTTCCATTCTTCCCGTTTCATTCTCAACAATAAATCAAACAACTACATACGAGTGCCACTAGCACGATAGTTTTTTGTGCGTAAGTGCATACTTGACAACCCTAGAGCGACCGCCGAGCGTTGGTATGAAAAGTGAAGTACATACATGTGATTGACTTCTGTACCTATCTATTTTGTGACGTAGCGCATTGAATGGAAGAAGTGCGAAAACGGTACGTGACTCACGCACCTGGACGTGACGCCTATCGATAACAGCTTATATTATAAAGAACGGTCTCAGGAGGTATTAGGTTACAGTTTCATTTAATTAAGTACGATTTTTGTGAAAAAAATATTCAGTAAAATTGTGCTAATGTAGTTTACTAAAGCCTCGTTATGGATTGATTTAGGGTTTATTTTTTAATTAATTACCAAATAATATGAACAACCGAATCAATAGCAAAATACTGCATCAGTGCCATTATAGCTCGGTGCAAAAGTGTTTGATGTGGAGACAGGTAGAATTACAATATATTTTTAAGTGTCCACTACTTTTTTCAACCTATTCACGTATTTAAAGTGTCATCTTATGTTCCAAGATTAATAAAAATTTAGTCTATTCATGTTTAAAATGCCGTATTCTGAAGTGGCATGATCCAGACAGCGAACGAACCAATATTATATAAATGCTATACCTAGTTCAGGGGCCCGTTTCTCAAAAAGTATGAAGGTGCTTTTCCACCGGCGGCGCCAGACGCCTCGCGCCGCCGGTGGAAAAGCATCTTTAGTCTAATAATATTAGTGTTTTGTCTCATAAATAAAACTAAAAAACGAGACAAAACACTAATATTATTAGACTAAACTTTTTGAGAAACGGGCCCCTGTAACGTGCCTATCACTGGCGAGGATACGGACGGCTTTTGACATTTAATAATACGGCGACAGAAGGAACTATTTCAACGTTACGCTTTTTCCCTTTCACTTTTACGGATGAATACATGCACGCTATAAAAACAATATGGCCGTTAAAAAGGGGTCGATTTTAAAAATTGTTCCAGTTGAAAAAAACTTGTGTTAAAAGTGAACTTTCTTAGACGACCGTACAGAACTCGAAGTAAAGGAATAATTCCAGCTGGTGGCGAAGTGTTTTCCTTATTGTAATCAGATCGTTTCTCAGAACGCTGAATGTTGTGCCGGGGACCGGCTTAGAGTGATGTATCGCGCGATAGCCGCCGCCACTTACCTTGTGCTTGCCGACTCTTGATAGGGAGGAGACATGTTTTTAAATGTTGTTTATCGATTATTATCTACGATTCACATGTTTCACAAGCAATTAAATTCATAGAATGCCCAAAGTGACGTCATATCAATTTACAGTGAACTTTATGCTGCTGTCTTAGAACTTAGCGCATATATTGCACAGCAAGAGAAACCCTTGCATATTTACTAGTCCAGATTATAATATTTTGGACATTTAAATAATTTTAATCAGTAGGTAGGAGTTATTAAGTATTAATGATGCTCGTAAAGAACTTGCGATACAACTTTGTCTCCCTTGGCTAGAAGTACCTAACATATTTATTTATTTAAAAACATTGCTACCTAATCCTACGTAATCTAGAAATTTACTGAATGATAGTTTATTTTCAACATGTGAACACACACAATTCCAAATTGAGAAAAACCATTATTTCTATGCCACTGAAACATTTCTTGTTATTCATGCAAAAACGTTTCCTATTTTGAAAGCTCGCATAGTTAAATAATATTTTAAAACCGTGACTATAATTTTCAAGACCATAGTTGATTAGAAAAGACCGAACTAAATTTATCTCTTAGTATCCTTTTGATTTGATGCCAGCACAGTACACAAGTGGGATCTGAGTAATGAAAAGAAAAAAAAAACGCTTTCATATTTTTCTTTTAATTCAGTGGAATATTTTTTACCAACCATTTTTTATGGGTATCCACCAGAATCATCGAGTGAAATATAAACTCCAGCAACATTCCCACATCTCTAGCCGGCCGGAACGCTGCATGTCGTGAAAGTGTTGATGCTATCGCGCTGAGTACAGGATGAGACCGGCTCGCGACTAATGTAAGCTCCTTAAACGCTCCCGTGTGCGCGATGCTTTATGCCACACTGCTTTATTTGGCGCAATTTCGGTGATGGCATTGCGGTTTCATGATCTGTCTCTTGATAGAGATTTAATGGTTCAACGCTAGATTATTTGACCTAGTGTTGGTTAAATGGTGAAATTTGAGGTTATAATAGATATTTCATGTTTGATTTCTATTAGAGCTGAATTACTTTAATTAAGTAAAAGAAAATTACAATGGAATTTTATATCAGGAGGTAGAAAAACTGGCAAATCTTGTAAAAAATAAATTACTAGTGTATTTCGTCTGTGATGAAACGAAGATAATTTTCTTCTCTGCTCGTAATCAAGAATAAATAGCTATATGCAACAATGTTATGTGGAAACATCAATGAAATAATTTTATGGTTATTAGTTTAAAACTTTAACCGTTCTGTATATATAAAAAAAACTAAAGTTTACAATTATGCAATTATTTAGAAATGATACCATAAAGCTTTGTCTGTTCAGTACTATAGACGTTGAACTGCACGTTTCTTTTATAGTTTGTGTTTCAAATCAGGAGCACATGGCAGCCAAATGCAGAACCTATCATTACCGTACATAATAAACAATTAAACCACGACCCTAACATTTTGTATTAAAATGCCTTGGATAATAATATACATTACTAAACTTAATACGTTTAACTATTTTATTCCATCACAGGGCCTCTATTCTAGGCGGTAAAAACCATATCTTATGGTCTTGTTTTTAACTTGGCTGCCATTACTGTCTAGTAAATAAGAGCTATAAAAAAGGTTGACAATATAATAACAAGTCAAAGACGATATGGTTTTTGATGAACATCAATGAACAAAAACAAAACCAACCATCAACTATAATTAACATCAGAGGGCCTAATATGGCTGCGTTTATCGCGTGACAAAATGTGGACAAAATATACGTCACTTTCTGAGACATAAATAAGTACGAGAGTGACGGATGCTTTATCCACATTTTGTCACGCGGTAAACGCAGGATCAATATTAAGCAATTCTTTGTAAAGGTACAGTCTACCTTATAAGTATCTGCACACTATTGTACCTTATCGCTTTAACGCCTTTGGCAGATTAAAACAGCAGTTCAAACATGAGTTTGAAGTAACAAAGCACAAATATTTAAAAGTGTGTAGCTACTTATATAAGGCTGACCATACCTCAAACTTTGGAAATAGCTTTTATTTAAATCAACTTCCACTGGGTCGTTAAACCTTTCACAGCAACGCTCGGCCACAGTTTATAAATCTCAGTTAAATAACTGGCCAATGAGCCATATTTATTGCCGTAGTAAGAAGGCAATTTAATTTGTTTTACCCATCTGCAGTATTAACACTGGCGCCGGGTGCACTCGTGATGCTGGATTGCTTTAGTTGAAATTTTAAGTTGTTTGTGTTTACAATGAATTTGTATGATGAACTATGTTACGTTTGGAACGTAACTTTCTGATGTCTTTTTGGGACCCGTATTATTATTACCCGTTTATTATTATTATTGTTATTTTCCTAGGATTAGTCTTAAGATTGTAGTCTTGAGGTCACAGGTCCCACTTACCACCAGGCCTGTGAGCTTATTTGCCTCTTCTATGCTATAAAAAAAAGTTAGATGCACATATAAATTACGTTTAACATTGCACCGCAGCACTTAAAACTAATGTAAGTGCATTAAAAGTAAAATAATTTTGGACTAGACAGGTGTCTTGATTTAGATGCCTTGATAATGGACTCGAATAATTTTAATAGTTATTAAATCCAACACCGTTGTCTCTCACCCATTTACATACTTGGGAACTGAATTCATATGCCATTTATATACCATTACGTAGTAGACCTTGTCGTAAATAGTTTATTAACATAAACATCCCAGCAGTAAAGCATATCTCAGGATATGGCATTAACTTGTTTACAAGGTAAATACAGGGGCTTATTATGGAACTTTGTTCTCCTTAGGGTTCGTTCGCACGGAGCGTTTAAAAGTTTAATTAAACTACGCCCTAACTCTTTGAAATAGCTATCAAGTGACGAGACGCGCTATTAGTGGCAAGTTGTGCATTTTGCGGAGATGGTTCATTAAGGAACTGATTACAGAACAAAGTAACCACTTTAGATAAGTTAATTAAGCGACTGTAAATACTTTTAATGAGTGCAAAGATCGATAAAAAAGTAAAGACGAGATTGCATTTTTTACTTGGGTGATGTCAATGATTTTCGGGTGAATGTAATATATATACATATATATATATTGTGACCTCTTGTATCTGACTTACCTGCCTTGACGAATTTTAAAGCCCAGGCAAGGCTTGAAATACCGGTATTTTCAAGAACCTTGGTGTGAAACCTGTATTATTCTCGATACCGGTACTCTAAGATACATATATTTGTAATTACCTATGTTAATATGCAATACGAGGGTTTACGGGACCAAAAAATGGATCTGTCAAGTTGTCATCTTAGGGAAAATTCGTTCGAGCTCCGCTTGGTCTTCCAGGTACTTAAAATAAATTATTAGACATACTTGTTATATCTGTTGTAACTACATACGACTTGACCCAGCTTGGCCGTCTTGTTGAGTTTGCATGAGGTGGTTCTCGGAGCATACGGTTGAGGCACGCTCACATGCAAGCCTCGCGAAGTTCCTTTGTTTGACGATGAACTACTGGTACGTTCATACTATGGGGTTAGCCATAAGTTTGCAATGCGATTGCAAAAGTTCATAAACCTCAGGGCCTACTTTTTACTAAATGTCTTTCAAAATAATTCCTACGTATATGAATATAAAATCAGACGCTTGTGGATAGTTCGAAAACAATGCACCAATAGTAATGTTAAAACTGAGCTTAATTGCTAATTAAAATACGTTGGAATTATAATATTTTAACTACAAACAAACTTTCTAATAACTTAGGCATAACACTAGGCACCAAAACTATACTTAGTCGTAGTATTGTGTAAATATTAATCGATACCTAACATAGGCAGTAACACAACTTTAATAAATCCCTAAGTCACCTCGAGCACAAATAATCGTCAATCCTTTAATATTGTATAATAATTTACTAAATAGTTTCAGACGAAACTTTCCTCTAGCTAAACTCAAAATGTTCTGTTTAGCATCAAAGTGGAAATCCAAAATCCCTTAAGCCGAGTTAGAAAATTACAAATATAACTTATTCACTACAATCGCACGGTTTTAAACCTTAAGCTGTTCGGAATAGAAGACATGATATTTGCAATGGTAAGCCGGTGTTAAGTGTTACAGTGAGCGAATGGCAACTTTATTTCGAGAGCGACAATTGCCCAACTAGGTTTTGGCAACTAATTGTTCAGATTAAAGTTTGGGTCGCTCACTAACTTTACGATTCTGCTATTTAAATTTTATCCCGTTTTAGGCTTATCCCAATTTGCATAATGCGTTCGTTGTGATTACACAGAGCTCGGGTTAGGATGTTAACTTTGCTCGTAACATAACTTTTCAATGCAGTCGAGATCCAACTGGTCATTTAGTTGAGTTGATTCCGTAAATTCATCGATTTCAATTTAAAATTACTTTTAAATGTATAGTCAAGGAATTGATTATTTAACAGTTTGACATAATACGCGATATAGCCGTGTTATACATTTCCCAGCGTGATACGACTAATGACACGTGGTAAATGTATAACTCGGCAAATTCACATTATTACGTCAAACAGCTAACAATCAAATTTCAAATTTTTGTCTATAATTTCTTTTTTTATATTATTTTCTCGACTGTACTTGGCTAATTAACTTTCAAACGAAGATGAATTCTGTTTAAACAATTTTGATAACAGACAAGCTCTAAAAACCACACTCTGTAGAACCAGGGGCCCTAATATGGGTGCGTTTATCGCGTGACAAAGTTAGGATAAGGCATCCGTCACCTTCTGACACATAAATAAGAACGAGAGTGACGGATGCTTTGTCTACATTTGACACGCGATATGGACGCAGCCATACAAGGCCCGCAGGACTAGGAGAATAGACCTGGAAATTTACCTACTAAAAGTCTGAATCTACATCTTTACATTTACACGTCTAATGTATTGTGCAAAGAAGTTTTAATATTCAAATCTACATTTGAAATAGGCTGTAAAATGCAGCATTAGATTTTGAGGATTTCAGTTTCAAATGTACTCATTAGCAAAGAGAGATACGCTTATCAAAAATTTGGAAAGTTATTAATCCTACGACCAAGAAACAGTCACAAGGATATATATATATGCTCACTGTAATAAAAAAAAATAGTACCTACGCTGTTTCTTGTGCAGTAATGTTATCATTTAGTTCAGTACTTCAAACATTTTACAAAGACAGGAGGAGTATTCGCGTTTACTTTTTACCGCAACCCTGGATCGTAAATAGCATTTACCGCCTGCTAAACAAGCAAAAAATTCTACTTCTTGACAAATCGTACACATCCCGAGCGATAATAAAGAAATCCCCAAACCGCATAATTATTTAGACTAAACCAAAGTTTTCATGATGAAATCAATGTTAACTGCCAGCATTTTTCGGGTTTAATTCGACGTCATTTAATTTTTAACTCTGCATGACTAGAACCATTAACTATACAGTCTTGTGCCTTTAAAAATGCATCGTTAGGTGAACACATTATGTTATAAAGCAATGATATTGATTTATCCATCTAACTTTTTTAGATAGAAATAATAATGGTCAAATTCGCCCACTTCTTTCTTAACTCGTGAAATATTGTTCGGTTAAAGATAATTTTCTCTTGTGCACACAAACACAGGTTAGCTTCACGCTCTTCTGTCAAGTCCCTATTTATTATTTCTCTATAGAAAGAACCATCGAAGGTACGCAACAATTATTTTAAATTCCTTTCAGTCAAGAATGTTACTAAAGTAATTTAATAAATTTGTTGCCAGATTTTTCTTTCAAACAACAATTAATATTTTAAGTAACAAAACGCCGCATTGTATAATATGTCATGTTAAACCGAACACGCGAAACTAAGCCCAAACGCGATTGGGACTTCTCCGAACTTCCCCGTACAATGCCAGCCGTAATTTTCTGTTACTGGAACTTTTTCCCCACATGATAAGAGTGAAACCGTATAAGTTTATAAATTAAATCGAGAAGTTACTTGTCGCGGAATCAGGCGCTCTTGTGATCGACAAATATGGATATTACTTGGAGTTTTGGTCTCGGATGGGAATATTCGAAGTTTAAGAATTGATATAGAGTGTGATACATTGTGTAGGCGTCAGAGTTATGATAAGTTAGGAAAAGTATCCGGAGTCCCTATGCATTATTAAGCGCGGACTAAGTAGTATATTGTTGGAAGCTTTCATATTTCTTCATTTATGTAATTTTTTGTGACTAAAAGACGATCCAATCACTACTTGAATACCTTACTTAGGTAAGATATTGATGAAACTTTTGAACTTCTCTTTGTAATGTAAGTGGAGCTACGGACTCATAATGATATTGTAGATATTTTTTTAAGGAAGCCCTGATTTTCAGTGGTGATTTGCGCTGCAATAGGGTTATGTTGATAATTAGTAGACCAGAGCCCGTATTATGGTCGTCTTTATGGCCGTGGATAAAACATCCGTCACTCTCGTACTTACATACTGGTTAGAAAGTGACATTCACGTTTATCCACTTCGATAAACACGTCATAGGTCGGAGGCTGGTTTAAATTAGTTGCAACATGAACATGATGTATATATCTTTCAATGGAATGTCAATTTCAAACGTGTTTTTTTTTATAATTAAACTTTATTTGGCTGCTTTTACTACTCTATTTAGAGTAGGTTTGCCTAAGAAATACAAATTAACCAACAGACAAGAATAGTCAAAAATGAAAGAAATACAAAGTACGAATGTTTTTTTGCATTCATTTAACCATTGTCTTTTATGTAAGACAATAAAAAACTTACTTCCTCTAGCGTAACGACCCAAAGTGGATCTTGGAATCCAATACAAAGTGACGTTTTTTCCTTTTATGGACTATTTTCCCCGTCGTCTTAAAGCAGGGTCCGTAGTTTTGTAACTTCTTCATCCGTACGACGGTACCTAGAACGACTGGTCGTCAACCGTTGGGCGTTTCAATCTTTGTACCAATAAGTAGTAGTCCAATGCCAATATACGTTTCTTTAATTTTCGTTAATGTGGGTAAATTATAAATCTAGTACCCATAGCGCATAAAATGTATCTTAAGAAGCAATCAATAGCCCTGGAGTTAAGTATATGGGATACTTTTTTATAAAACTAGCATTATAAATGCGAATATAATATTATTATTGGATTCGGATGAAATTTCGTACAAAGGTAGATTATAGTCTGAAATAGTAAAAAGCCTACTTTTTCTCCTGCTTAAATGTACAATTCCCGTTGGATGTCCACTTTTCGAATTCTACGCGGACAAAGTCGCTGGCAGAATCTAGTTACTTAAAATACAAACATATAGTGATAAAAATAAAAATGGAAGGGTCATGAGGACGATCTCTTGCTGGTTAGACCAAGTCAATATTGTAAACTGGCTAGTTAGTTAGATCAAGTGAAATGGACTTTATTTTGACGACGAGGTTAGTCTACTTTGCAGCGACCCTGCCTACGAAGCTCGTGATCCTGGTGTCGATGAATTCTCGGTCAAAAGAAATATTTTTTGTGATGAGCGTATCTGTTTCTGAGTCTTGGATGTATTCCATATATCTAAATGTTTATTTATCTACATACTTAAGTATTTTTTTACTTTGGTTTTTGTAACCTAGAGTTTACTTTAGGACTATTTATTTCAATTTGTGTAAGGATGTTTACTTATTTGTGTAAAGATGTATACTTAACACCAGTAGGCAGATCATGAAAAGTAAAACAAATTAAAGTACTTAAATCAAAGACAAGTTGGTACGTCATATTTGTGGCGATAAAAACGGCCTCTGAAAGCATTCTTCCGCGGTAAGCCACAACGCTGATTTTTAGAAGAAGCTTCTCTAAAAACTATCTGACTGCAGTGACATAAATAAGACAACTAAAAACACAAACCGAAATATGGCATGAGATTGTGTGCTGCAATTCTTAATCAAAACCGTTTTTTGTTGGATCGTTGTAATCTACAGATAGGGTTTTCTTTTAAGAATATTATGAACTAACCACTGTTTTGAGAGTAGATTATCCAAGGTTAGACCCATAACACGTTTTTGTTTTTGTGAAAGCGCTTGCAGAAGTTAAATAAAACCAAGAAGAGAAGATAGTCTGGAGAAGATATTAAGATCAAGCGTTATCATTATTTAAGAGTAACACAGCAGGACCCGAGTTGCGTCGGCCCGATTCCGACAATTCCCGACACGTTTAAATCTAATAACGTCACTCATATTTATGACGACGGTTGGCACGTCACGGTAATGATAGTGTTCATCTGGTGATGTTCAGATATTTGTACGTTAGTTTATTTACTTAACATTAATTTGCAAAATATTACAGTCTTACCTACAAGTCCTAGGAGTAATAAGCATAAGCATTAGGGCTCGTATTATGGATGCATTTATAACGGTGGATACAAAAAATACTATAGCTTAAGAAAGTTTTAGTAAATATTTTTTGTAAATTAATGACTGAGCAATGATAGAAAAATCTGACTTGAACTACTAAAAAATAAAATAGCCTCAAAAATAATTAGCATAACTAATTTGGCTGACTTAATATTAACAATAACGCTGAATTAAATATACCATTAATTAATTTGTAACAATTTTTAGTTCGTTCGTTTGTTTTTATGGTTTCTTTTCCACTTGCACCAATTAATTGAATAAATATTTTTGTAAGGTGCAATGAAAACTAATAATAAGACTTTGCAAGTCCTTTTTAAATCTATAATATTAAGTTACGCGCAACTTAAAGTTATCTACTGCTGGAAAAAGAAGCAAAGGACCTTAAATAATTTTCTTACTAAAAGCTTGATTGGCGACTTTGCCCCACATTGTATAATTATGTGGGTTCAATGGAAGCCCAAAAAGTGTGTCCCTAATTGAAATCTCCACTTTGCACTAGGAGGTTGTCGATAAAACGAGGGAACGGGTTGGCCACCCAGTTTTATTTATAGATTAATTTAAGTGGCCTAAAGGTCTTGAAACCAGGCTATCAAATACAAAAAAAAAAGTTAAGTACGTGGAGTTCCTGTATTTTATTAGTGGCTAATGAATCATTATTTTAATATAAATTGTTATTGATACGAGCACTAAATAATGAGTTTAATTCAGAAAATCTCCTATTTACGAAATATTATAAGAAAAACGCAAGATTTGGATAACATTCATTTATTTTTCATTCGAAAAGGTGTCTTTTTGGCTGTTTGTCTCTTTACGGCCAAACCGTGGAACCTTTTTTAGTTTTCGAGTGATAATAATAAATGAATTCTACGCAGACTTTTGTCTGCTACAATTACACACATTACAAAAAAATACTTTGGCTAATGTGTTTATACAATTGGTAATTACGTAAATAAAAGAAACTAATTTGCATAGCTGAAATCAAACTATTCCAGTCTCACCTCACGCACACAATGCGCTACGAAGCTTTCTCCTTTCACCGCAATAAATCTTTATAAAATCCAACCCAGACCTTGTAAAAATGGCGTCATTGTACGCCAATACCGATAAACTCTACAATGGCACTACGTAAACATTCGATACATATTATTAAGATTTGCGCGCTGATTGCCTTACTGAGCCTTACCAAAATTTGCCCGCTCGAGTCTCTTTGCATAAAATTAGCATTATCGATTCCCAACGTATTCAAGCGTTAGGTAACTTTCGAAGAGATTATATGGGCTTCAAGATATCGGTAGGAAGGCAAGGGATATCCGGTGAAGTTAGGTGTTACCATGTGAAGTGCGTAAGGTAAGGATATGTTTAAAGCACCTAGGTAGGTAATTGTTAAGCTGGTTGGCTTAAATGTGTCTTTTGGATGATATATTCATGTACCTGCTACTTGCTGTAGTTTATCAAGTGTATTATAGGCGAACCTAGACTACCTAGTAGTTTCGATCTTTTAGTCCAAGTAGTTCGATTGTTACGCTAAACTTAACGTAAACCCACTGAATTTTAATGAATAAGCAGATTTGTCTACGAAATCTTGTCTTTAATAATGAGACTTGTTTTTGCAAAAAAATCTTAAATCTTACTAATATTGCCAAAACAAAGTAAAAAAACTGGAGCTTTAATTTTTTTATCTTTAAAAGTCATAAACTCCACTGTGAACTGATGTTTTTATCATCGAATTTACCTTATATTACAAAATCTTCACCTCACCAACGTAATGGTAGACTGCCTCATTCTCAAAGGAGTCATCCATATTATGTTCCAAGCTTCTGTAACAATTTGTAGAGTGTATTCTACCATGTTTACGAGATTAGTTGTCGGGTGATGGCCATTAAAGGCTTAGACTGTGATTCGGTAATGACGCAATGTGTTGTTTGTTATTGCCTGAAGGTGTTGCTATAGCATTATGAAACTCCGTGCCGGAGAGGCGTTTTGTGTAGGTCAAATTTATTTTATTATACCCTGTTACGACATTGGTGAGACTTAACGCAATAACTTGAAACTATTTCTTATTATCGTTGCAAAAATTACATTATTTAGACAGGTATTATGTTTATTAGTGTACCATTCAGTCCACGATAATTTCGATTCTTAAATTAAAAAATATACCTACTAGTTAATTTTAAACCTGAACACAATTATGCAGGTCTGTGCCGTGCATTACATACCCACAAGTTTTACGTTTTAAATTAAGTTATAGCATTTGACCTAACTAACTTTATCATATGTTTATAGTTTTTGAAAACCAGACTTCAGTACTTAGGGTGAGAGAGATAATCATGTTGTTAGCTGGTTACAATCTAATTGAATTAAAATAATACAAACAACAGAATATAAACAAAACTAGGGGATTATGAACAAATAATCGCTCTCATCACTCCAATATCTGCCCTTACCGGGATATGAACCCCAGACCATCTGCTTCGTAGTCAGGGTCACTACCAACTACTTAGGCCAAACGTGCGTTGCATCAAACAGTAGATTGATCAAGTTACGCGGGCTAATGTCGAATTTCACCAACAACTTAAAAGACGATAAAATTGATTTCCATTAACATCGTTTGGTGCAATTGGTACTGAAACTTTTAAATAACTAGCTTGCCGGGAAGTTATTTAATATAATAACCTACCGCTTTTAATAGGCTAGTTGCCTCTGTTTTAAAGTAGGTCTCAAGTTATTAATTATTGTCCGATTAGATGAAAAAAAAAACCCACATTTTTTTAGGACCTACAAAACCGCAAAACTTTATTTTAAAAGTTTAGTTTTCGTTAACGGGCGAAAACGCTTACAGCCATATTAGTCCATAGATTATCTGTGCTGTGACGTCATACGGGCCGAAAACAAACATTTGTTTGACAGTTGACGACATCATTTGACATATAGATAAACATAAATGACAATGTCATGTCACAGCACAGAATACTTGCAGAATATACCATTGCGAATTTCACTCGTATAAGAACCGACATGAAGTTTGCTTAAGGTCCTATGACGTCACAACATGCCCGACAGCGTTTTCAGAGTTCAAAATAAAAAATAAAAATGAACAATTTTTAAATAAAAAATATGTAGCCATCTTACACTTTTAATATCTAAAATCGATAAATATTGGTTTCTTAAGTCTAATACTAAAGAAAATATTAATTTATTAAGCCAAATTTAATATGAGGCAAGTAGCCTATTGTCCTTTTGGGATTTTTTTATGGTATGGTAAAGGAAAACGAGCACACATGCCACTTAATGGTACCTACTCGTAAGTGGGATCTGAGATAGATATTTGCATTAAGACTTCAATCCTAAGACAGAAAATATTTTACAAACCCTGATGATCAGGGATCGGAAATACAGATCGATATTTACCTAAAGTTGGCAAAATCCCGGAAAAAGATAGGCAAACATGGCGTCGGCTTCTGAAAAATATTATTTTAATTATACAGGGTGTTCGGCAGATGGTTGGACAAACTTCAGGGACTAACTCTGTAGGTCATACTCATCAACTTTTATTATGGGACCAATATACAAATCGCGAAAAAAAAAAACAGCTGTTCCATATATTTCGGCTGTTTAGCTCTCAAAGTTTGTATGGAACAGCTGTTTTTTTTTTCGCGATTTGGATGTTGGTTCCATAATAAAGGTTGATGAGTATGACCTACAGAGTAAGTCCCTGAAGTTTGTCTAACCTTCTGCCGAACACCCTGTATTAAGTTCAGGGATTCCGGGATTCTACAAAACTTTAATTATTTTTATTTGACATGTAGGATAAAACGTTCCGTTTAACTCCTGTAAATTCGTTAGGTCAATAAGTTAGAAGTAAATTAAATAACATTTGGTAAATCTATACATGGAAAATAACTTGAAATATTGAATATAAAATACTAAATTATGAATTTATGCTGTCGTAATTTATTTATTTAGAAATCCCGGGAGTTTTTTTAATGAATAATAATGATTGAGTCCGTCTCCATACAACTGAACAACCGCTGGCGCCACCGCGTAAGTTTAGGTAAATATCGATTCGAATTTCCGATCCCAGCAGATGACTAAGGTGGAATGCCTCAATGCTAGTAATTTCATCGGTTGTCTTATACTCACACCAGAACACAGCAATGCGAATACTGCTTGGCGGTAGGTTAAAGGATAAGATGGTGGTAGCGATCCGGACGTCACCATGCACGAGGTGTAGGACCTCGTGCATGGTGACGTCCGGATCGCAAAGTCTTAATTACCTCTCATTAGACCACGGAATAGAAAAAACAGAGTAAGTGCCATGAGCTTCGCTTAGTATCAGACCGGTTGTCGCCAATACTCACACTATCATAAAAACCACACGCCACCATAGAAAATGTATTTTGGTGCGGCTATCGTTTTTACATTCCAAAATAGCACAATAAAGCATGCTTCTGGATTTATTTCGTATTTTAGAAATATTATTCCCACAATTTGTCACGCACACGCGATCGCGGCAAAGTGAGCTAGGTTGCGCGGAACTCCGCATAACCATGCCACACGTTACACGCCCACTTCACACTTCTACTGTTTTTTTTCTGTTCTGTGTATTAGACCCGCGTTTTATGTGCGTTCACAGAACTGACTATAAATTCAGTGTTAATCCTTACAGGACACCTAGGCCCTATACATCACGTTTAGCTGGCCACAGCATGATAAATGAATTTGCTGAAATTACTGATGTTTTTGGATTATGGCCTCAGCGATACGAAGGCCACCTGTTACTTCAATTAATGTATGAATTTTCGGGTCAAATGAGGGTGTGGGTAATGGAGATAATATAGTGATTTAATATTGTATCCGGACTATCAGGCAAGAGGGCTGGGTAAAATGGCTTTTAAAATTTGGATCGGAAAAGAGGGTTTATAATGCGTTTACTTAATAAAGAGCTCTAAATCAATATTACGAGGAATAAAGCATTCTACGGAGGAGAATCGGCGGCGTCTTATAAAGGGCGCAATAGATAGCAATAAAAATGCCAGTTGATTTCTTAGTTCTGGAGCAAGAAGTACAATTTCGCTGTCTTTTTCTAACTTAAAAGTTAGAGTAAGAAAGCAGTCAACTTCTGCAGTTTTAAAGCTAGCTTAAACCTCACTTCAGGATGGTGGAATACGCTTTCAATGGAATAATACAGTTACTGAAGTTATAGTTAGTTTGTACCTCATCTGCAAAAATATTATTGTACTGTAGGAAATCTTAGTAATTTTGTCAGCGCTGGCTGTGGTCGTATTATTTATACTAGCATGAAAGAAAGAAAAAAAGAAAAATGGTTTATTGCCTAAACAGCTTTAGCGGTTTTAAAACGTTGAGCGTTTTGTTTATATCGTCAAGATTAGACTTGATAAATTTCAGGGATTTAAAATTTAAAATATATTTTCAAACCCCATATAATATGGCATTATAATGTTATTCCGTGTGAAAAATGATCCGATAATGAAGTCGAAAGGCAAAAGGATCTCCAATGTACTAAACGAAGACCCACTGAGCGAGACTCGATAACTTTGTCTCGATAAGCAGATAACTACAAAAAGGTTTACACTTGTTTTACCGACACTCATTACTTCACCGAATTTTCATTTTATCGACAGGCTTTTCTAAGCGCAGGAGTTTAGATTTTTTATTGGTCAAAAGTCTAAGCCAAACTAACCTACGTAATAAATATTTGAGACAACCTGAAAACAACAGAACTTGAGCAGAAAATTTAGTTTACATTCGATGAAAAAATTGTCGCTTAAGAGGACACCCTACAAAAAAGTCAAAAAAGTAAGTAGCTATAGTCAAGTACAATATAGCCATATAAAAACGAAAGAGACGCAAAACCAAAAAGACAAATGACTACGGCCGTAATCACCGGTTGAAAGAAACAAGAGGTCAGAATGTCCGGGATACAAATAACTGGTAAGAATAACACACGGGCACAACTCTCGACATCTGCGGAGGGAACTGGGGATTACCGACTTACTGTTGCTGGATGTGACAGTACGGATGTCGGTATTTCAATTGGGTTTTAACGCTGTTATTTAACTGTTATTATAACTTTGTTTCAGTATCTGTTTATAAAACTACTGGGGCAATGCGAAAAAATAATTAATCCATGAAACCGCACGTTACGTACATCCAACAGTGACACTAAATTACGAAAATACTATTTGAATAATGATAATTATTGCAGTTAAAAATAATGAACTCTTGTATGAGATAGTTTCACTTTTGGATTTAACGTGCGAAATGTATGATTAGATAAAAAAAAAATGAAATGAGTCATTAGAAAAACGACAGACTTTACAGTTTTTTTTGGCTACTTACTAAAAATACAAAATCGAATTTTACGAGCTGACCTATCTTTTCAATATTTATAAAATATTTCTATTACTTAAAAAACAGCACTAGAGTTCCTAAAAGTGCAAGGTGTTCCATTTCTATGCCGTAATAAGCCCTCTTATTCAGATTACATGGCCTAAAGGTTTCTCCCAGGCGATTTAAACTGGCCGATTAACAATACGAGTACGTCCATTGAGTTAAAAAAACCGGCCATGTGCAAGTCGGAATCCCGCACGAAAGGTTCCGTACCATTATCTATACAACATTAGCAAAAAATGGCAAAATAATCACGTTTGTTGTATAAAAGGCCCCCTTTAAATATCTATTTTATTCTGTTTTTAGTACTTGTTGTTATAGCGGCAACAGAAATACATCTTCTATGAAAATTTTAACTGTCTAGCATGGTTCATGAGACAGACAGCCTGGTGACAGACAGACAGACGGACCGTTTTTACACTTTGGGTACGGAACCCTAAAAAAAGTGACGCAAGTAACTGTTACATGGCGTACACATTTTGTATCTTTTCCACAGTTCTGACTTGTATGTGGCATTCAAGACCTATATTTCTTACAATGTCCTAGGGCTTCTAGGGCTTCTATATCTGTAAGTAGAGGTATTGAAACGCTATAAATTAGCCGTCTTATCTCACTGACCATTCGCGGCACACGTTCCTGGATTACACTCTTGTAAGGCGGATCTTTTATTTCTCCGTTTGCTGATACAACAGAAGGAGGCGCAGTAATAACGTTTGAATAAGGCATTAAACGAGTAAAAGAGCTGAGTTAAGGTTTTGATTGAAATTTAAATAAAATCACAGCTTGTAAGCTACTTAATTTTATGTATTTATATAGCTGCGAAAAAAATATATTCAACTGTGGCACAAATTGTAGAATGTGACAAAATAAATAAGTTGATCGATTTATGTTGTTTTTATTGAAAATAAACACAAAGCAAAGTGTTTTTGATCTTTAAAACAACTTAATTATTCCAAAAAACTTAATATCCTTCAAGAAATTGGGATAGACCAAAAAAAAAAACTCATGGTTTTTACATTATAATTCGAAAGAATAGTTAATTTTAAGAGACCAATTTCATTAATTTTGTCTTCGACCCAATAGTTTTGTTTTAATATCTTTATTTATTTAGCAGACATTTTATGGATGACATGATTATTTTATATTTGGAATGGCATTTTCTAATAAATTACAACAATTAAATGATATCTAATGATAAAAAGTGATTGTAATAGTGTATAAAAACGTACTTTTTCAAGCGGTTTTCACCTAACCCGTAAGATACACCCGGGAGGGCTCCAAGCCGAAAACGAAAGTCAAACAAAGGTTAAATATACTTTTGTCGAAATATCAGAAATAGATAAATATTTTAAAAAATTTACAATGCAGAACGGCTTTAAAACCCCATTCCTGGAAATGGTTTCCGAATTAGAGTAATTGTAAAAATATGAACAATCCCAATTGCAATGAAATATCGTCACACAAAGGCTCTAAAAATGTATCGTTACGCTTCTGCGGGAAAACTTACCGTGTGCCCGCGATGTGTTCTGTTTCTGAAAGTGGAAAGACGAGGTAAGTTACTAGAGATAGTTGGAAGCAGTACAAATATAACTAACCAGTTTATGTTCAGTTTGTTGTGATCCCTTGAAGGTAACTTCCGGCTAATCAATAAATAGGACTGGAGTGTTTATTCAGGCTCAAATATTTGTAATGGATCCATGATTTGTAATAGAATATGCCGTTATTTTCCAGGCAGTAACGTGTATTCAGTAAATTATGTATGTGTATTTAATGGTCGTGGTAAACAAAGGGTGTTTCAACGCTTCATCATAATATCGTTATTCGTTCGTAATTTTCATTGTAGGTATAATTACATAGAAATATTTTAAACTTCATCGATTTTCTTTAAAATATATTAAAAACGCTGTAACAACGAATCAAAACCAACGTTGCTTAATCCAATAAGGCGACAAGATAGAAATGTTATTTTGCGTCAATTTTTATACTTTCCAAATATAATTTGCATCCAGATCGACTGCACGGGACGTAAAGGAGAAGTTACACACGAAATGTGCTGAAAAAACCTTCAAATCTATATAGGAACTATTTAAAAATGTCTAATTAACTTTTGTAAATGAAATTTAACCCCATTGTAAGTCAATAAAATCAAGTTTTTTTTTGTTTTTTATTACTGCTGTTAAGAAAAACTTAGTGCTTTCAGTTAACAAGTTATTTATTAGAAGTATAAACTTGTTACTCTAACAAAACCAACAAAAAAATTACACAATCATTTGTTAAAACGTTTTAATTTCCTACGTTAAATGTTACTAGGTAGTTATTTTTTAATTTAAATGTTACCAGATTTTTTTATCTACCAACGATGAGTAAAATATACTAATGGAGATATTCAATCAGCGCGTGATGAAATAAAGTGATTCTGTATTACCAAATGAAATCATAATAATATTACCTATGTCACTTTTGTTTGTAGCACTTTTTCAACAGTTAATCGGAACGAGATCTTCCCTAATGTTTGGTCAAATTAAAGGAAGCAATGGCTGAGATACGCGTTATACTCGTAAAAGGCTGTTAGTAGCGTGCAGTGTTGATCCTTCGAAGACTTGTGTTCATAATTATCTCTCTTTATCTTCTTTCTAATATATAAAATTCTCGTGTCACAGTGTTTGTAACCGAACTCCTCCGAAACGGCTCGACCGATTCATATGAAATTTTGTGTGTATATTCAGTAGGTCTGAGAATAGGTCGTAAACTATTTTTCATAAGGATTTTATGAAAAAAAAATTACACCCGGGCGACGCCGGGCGCGGACAGCTAGTATTTTTATATTGTTTTATATTGATAACACTAGTATGTATAAAAGCTAACACCGCTTAATCTAGAACTAATTATGAAGAAATGTTTTGATAACATGTGACCTCCAGAAAATGTACAGCTCTTAAGATAAAAAAATACATTCCTACAACATGAAAATACAAATTCTCTTAACTCCTTAGATACTTACTCCTAGAATTCAAAAATATACTAAGAGAAAGGATTCCAATTTATGGACTTAAGGCAGTTGTTTTCCGTGCATCAAAATACAATCTCGTTTTTAAATAAATACCAAAAAAAGAAAATCATTTATTTAGTGCCTATAATAATATTAGAAACCAGCGTGCAGACGACTTATATAACTATTTATAACTAAATACGCTAAAACGGCGACCAAATGAGCATAAATGCTGTAGCATGTAGAACTGATACCCTCCGCTACAACATTTATTTGATTACATGCGGTTAACAAAAATCCTTACAAATAGACAAGCCATAGCGACAAAGAAATCCCACAAGGCAACCAAAACATCACACGGTGGTCAGTGGTTCCGCCACACTGTACTGAAGTAACATGTTTCTTAAAAGCAGACACACAACTTACTGATTTATTTCCTTAGTTTTTATTAAACTAAGCTGAAATAACATATTTAAATAACGTCCCGTCAGTGTGATCACGGCTCTACGCGCCGTTCTGAATTCGCGTCGGATGTTGACTCTCGACGCGCCCGCTCAAACATAATTTACGTCGGGAGTTTGCTTCCATTGTAGTTTTTATTCGGAGGAATATTATAAGTAACTTTGTCAAATTGATCGAATTCTTGTTGTTTTTTTATTTGAAACTAGGGGACGCCAGCGATTTCGTTCGCGTAGAATTATTTTCCCGCTGCTCCTCCTATTTCTTCTCGTAAAATGCGTCTACCTGCCAAATTTGGAATCTCTAGACCCAGCAGGTTGGGCTGTGCGTTGATATCATTATCCGACATTATATCAGTCACTCATTCAGTCTATTAAATAGTTAGATAATAAGATTAATAAGTACAAGTGCAGGCAATGCACAATTGCATTGAGGGCTTTATTCTACTATGTATTGCCTCTATTGTTGTCTTATTGTTAACAAAACATTATGATAGCTCTTATTTGTCTCAACTCTAAAGGTGCCAGAGTTGTAAACAGAACCATTGCAATAAGGGTTAAACGCAGTGTAATAGAAACCTAGTTCTATAATCAGTTAAATGATGTCAACTTTGGTTTAATCGTTTTAGGCCGCATTTCACCAAACTGGAATAAGACTTACTCCGAGATTAGTCTATATAAATTCGGCGTTTAATCTAGGTATAAGACCTTATTCCAGTTTGGTTGAATGCAACCTAAGCCGGTTAAATATTCTTCTTCGATAATCCTAAAACGGTCTCTTCTGGTTAATTCTGGCTAATAAACAAAAACATCTGGAGAATATTAATATTTCCTCAATCAACGCTTGCTTGGTAATTTCCTACCAAGCACATCAACCACACACATCCCCCAACCGTTAGAGAAACATTAATGTTAATCCAAAACTACTATAACACTGGCCCGCCCAGAATTGTTTCAAATTAAGCTATAAAAATGTATGAGATTTACAGGCCATTATCATAGGACATCGTTGACACAACCCCGGCTTCGTGCGAGGCGTACACGACGTAGGATTTCTATACGAAGATGTTTTACTAAGCAATAATAAACGCTCGAAAATAACATTACTAAGCTTCATATAATAATTGTGTCCCGGTGTGGAGACCTGTGAAACCGGTGAAATTACTTGATCGAGGCATTCCATTTTAGTCCTCAGGATAAGTAACGCATTTCCGGTCTTAGGATTGCAATCGCAAGATTGTAGTTTTGAGAATGCAAAAGTCTTTGTGTCATAGATCCCACTTATCATTAGATGGCCTGTGCGCCCGGTCTCCGTATATAAAAAAGGCACTAATAGAATTTTCCATTTACCGCGTAATGCGCTTCCTTTTTTTAACAGTCGTCCATAGAAACTGAAATAGAAATTCATCATCATTACAGCCAAAAAAAAGGTCAACTACAGTGCTAGTATTCTATAAAAAATTCCACTGACTTGCATCCACCTGCTTCCTGTGATCCATATCAGATCGCTGGTCCACATTGCAACTTCAGGTACCTGGTCACCACTTTAAAATCTTTTCTACCCCAACGGCCATCGGTTCTACAAGCAACGGTTCCTATTTATAAAATGTTTACATAATAATTAAAATCGTAATGAAAATGTCTAAAAAAAATTAACAAATACAATATTACCTACTTTAAAGATTATTCAATGTGACACAAGCACCTTACAAATTTTTCTCTTTTCAACTTCCCTGCATTCGCGTTTTCTTACAAGTGGTTGCGCTGTTCTACTATATTTCAGAGGGTAACATTCTAAGGCCCCAGACATGTTCAGAATAGAAATTTGGAGATTTCTGAGTTAAATACAGATTATTGTCTGTACACAGTACATGGAAGGACGATGGAAAGCGACCGTACATTTACTAAAATATTTTGGAGTAGTTATCTAGATGATTGCCGAATTTGAGAGGATTTTGGAATATTTTCGAAGAAAAACTTCATATTCGATGCAAAAAAATTCAGTAGGGATAAATCTAAATCGATCATTTTATCGGACGTCTAGTTCAACAACTCAAAATGCTTAGATGTGGATAAAACATAAGTAAATTTCGGATTAACATATACGTGCGAGAGTGATGAATGTTTTTTTATCCGCAGAGATAAACACGACTATAATAAGCCCGATGGTTGAAAATGGTTTCCATCATAACACTTTACATTTTACGGTGTTTATTTACTATTTCATGAGTTAGATATTAATAATTATGCATTCATCACAACTCAAAATAATTTGTTATTTTAGACGGTTTGGACCTACCTATGTTCTTTATTACTAAAATTTCCTGAACTACGTCGGTGGAGATATAAAAATATTCTAATTATTACTTTCAATTTTATTCGTATCTGTAAGCACTTTATCTATCAAACTTGATCAAGATGACAAACGTGATCTTGGTTTGAAATGGTTACGAAAGTTAACAATGGTACAATCGGAAAGAAACGCTTAGTTAGCGTAATGCATCTTGACTAGGGCCTCTAGGGCCTTAACGTTAACGTAAATGATTTTCTAAAACTGACAGATTATGACCATCATACAACAGACATCATGCTCGATACGTTACGTTCGATACGTTCGCCGAATTCATCATGTCTAGGGCCATTGTAGAGTGAGTTAAAATTGTTGCAGTGCTTTTAAACAAAAGCCTAGATGGTTCAACTCATTACAACTGAAATACAATATAACTTGTCTACATTAAATATGATAATATTTAAGTTTTGTTAACATTTTACCAAATTCCAAATGAATTAGATGTTTTTACATATAATAGTACCTAGATAAATACTAGTTTATACCGTGTGACACCAGCAGCGGCAGATAAACTGTGTTGAGTTTTCGACCGCTTGAACTGTTATATAATGGTGAAATTATAATATGTTAAGAAATAAATTTAAAAAAAAATGATTACTACATTTTTCTTCCGTACTCGATCTCTTGCTCAGCATGGATCTAATTTAACGGGTTTCAAAAAACTGTAATATTTCAACATTTTATTAGTTTCTCTTCATCAAACTTATTGCTTCAAGTTGTAAGTCCGAGAACACTTAGTTCCTCAACAATTTGAGTAAAGGACGGAAGCGGACGTAATTACCTTCTGTCAGTTTACGACACCCGTTAATGGTTCCGTATAAACTTAATAAGCTACTCTCGCATTTAGGTATCCTCATATATTTGGGACATTGTGGAGACAAGGTGGTTAGCATAGTTCATAGTGAACCTTGCCTACGCAGCTCGCGCCTGGATTCGGTACCTTGTAAAGGAAAATATCATGTGTGATAAGCGCGGATTTTTTCTGGAGTCTAGGATGTTTTCTTTGTATATTTATGTATATTGTATAGGTTTTCTATGTAAAACCTACACAATAGTAATTATACGTGTGTGTACTAACGTATCAACATAATTTATGTTTATCGTTGTCTAGTACCTACCCATAGTATAACCCTAGAGTTCGGTTTTGGGTCTTGGTGGAGTTTCTTGCGGCGCTTCTTCTCCGCAATGATGGTCTTGTCCGAAGCACTAGTAGATTCACTCCATATTACCGATGTGTTAAAGAGCCCTTATGTGGCCAATTTACTGCATAAGTAAATATTTTGAACTTTGAATTTTTTGAATTTTGGACTGTTTTTGTGAGATTGTCCCCAGATATTCTTTTCATTATAAATAATTTAGTTACGAAAGATGAAAGCATAAAGCGCAATGTGTAGTAAAAATATGAAAATATGATTTAGGTGATTTATACCTTTATCATATTCTGAATATTCGACAAAAATCTAATTTTCACTAATCTAAAATTGAGTAAGTTTTTTTCATAATAATCATTATTTGATTATTCCAGAAAGTAAAGAAACTTCAAAGAATAATGTTTGACACTTTTATAAGAACGGAAAACGTCCATGTGTGTAAAGCTTCGTGAAAAGTTCCGCTTTAAGGATATTGACATAGGTCCAATTTCCTTACACAAATATTATGTTACCAAGAAAATGAGATGATCCAGCAAATTCTGCGATAAAACTTACTTTATCAAATTTTGCTTACCAATACATTCAATTTTAAATGTATGAAGAGCTAATTTGAAAGGGTTTTAAAATAGCAATCAACTCCGGAAGTTTAAGAGTGACATTATGTCTAATCTTAATATTTTGTTAATTTTGCGTTTAATCTTTTACTGACTGTGGATATTGAACCAGCTGAGGCAATGCTTCGAACTTATGTAAGATAATAAAATAGTTTAAAATGCTAATTATTTAAGTCCATTAAAAAAGAGACTTTGGCCGCATTCACATTCGTTATTTTTGAAACCATTTCTGTCGTGATATATGTTTTAGCATTTTGTAACAACTTATTTTTGTATTTGTCTTATTAATAAATAGGTAGTTCCAATATTCTGACAATCAGGCCCTAGGCAAAGTACCATATTTACTACATAGTATTTTTTTGTAAACTCCTGTGGATAAGTCCATCGTCAGCCAAAACGTCCACCAAGATAACTTAAGAACTAAGAATTACTTTTTAACATGTTGCACAAATAAACAGTGGGTGTAGAATGCACAGAGGCAAAGTGTACACTTATTGACTAGTTGGACAGCAGTTGTTTTGTAAGGGTTTCGTATTTAGAATTTAAAATAGAACCCTAAAAATGCAATCAACCTATCAATATCACGTTTAGTTACAACAATAAATACGATTCCACTAGCACTATCGTATCAGGGTCAAACTTCCTGAAACGCTGGTTCAAATTCAATCCCGCCATCATAACGCAGCGCTTTTACTTCACGAAGTTTAACCCGACTGCGACGGCCAGCGCGGTTAAAATTCGACTATCTATCTATGGGAGTGAAATAGAGCAAAATCAAGTTATGAATTTAGTCTAGCGGAGTTAGTGACCCCTTGAGAGTGTTCCGAGCGAGGCGTTCTATTTAGAAGAATGAGCGTACTCTAAAGTTGTTCAGCGCTTAACTTAGTTTGTGTTTTGTTAAGCAAGCAATATATTGTAGGTACTTATTGTGAGGAACTATTATTTTGTCTTAAGTTTTAACAGTTTAGTTTATTATTTTTAATGCTGGTAGTGCGGAGACGCTTTTTAGGGTTCCGTACCCGATTGGCGTCCAACGGGACACTATTACTAACCCTACGCCGCTGTCCGTCTGTCTGTCTGTCCTAGCTGTAGCTGTATCTTTTAAACCGTAATAAATACCGATGTAAGATGTCAAATGTTCATGAAACATGTTTTCTGTATGTTTCAGGTGACCCTCTATCAAATATGACCAAACCTAAAAACCCATTTTCAAGCGTTTTCAGGACCCCTTATAAGCCGTTAAAGTACATTTCAGTATAATTATGGCGAATTTTATAAAGGAAAAGCGATATTAAGAACCTTGCAGAAGCATGTAGAAGATAACGAGCCAAGGACATCGCAATTGTAGCTAAACAAGCAATGTGTAGAACATGTGACATCGGTCATTTCAGAAGGCATTTTGAAAGTCGGAGATTGGGAGTATAAAAAGCGAAACGATTGCGGCTACGCATCATTCTTTACTTGGACAGCAAACTGTGCGAAAAAGAGTGAACCGAGCGGTCATCTCCGTATTCAGAGCTTATTATGCGTTCATAAAGTGTAGCTTTTAATTATCAATGTAATTGCGCATTTCTATTAGCTACCTACCCCTGCGTACGTAACAATACTTCATTTGAATTAATAATGAACGAGTTGAAATAGTGAAATAACACGTCTGCCAGAATGTGCCTTAGCGAGGTTTCAGCAAGCGCTACGTTGTTTTAGCGCGTATCTTACAGTATAATTACCATAAAATGTGGTTTTACTCTGCCTTACACTCTAATTAGTCATGGGTCAACTCACTTCAAAATCACACAAGTTCATCTCGGAATTTGATTATCTCTCTTCTTGTACGGTTTGCCTTATAAGTAGCTGCACACTTTAATGCATAGTCACTTTAACGTCATGTTTTAACTGCTGCACTATTTGGGCAAAGGCGTTATTAAAGCAACAAGGTTCTTAAAGGGCTGAGACTGTATCAAATACTTCAAAAGGTTCTAGGCGAAACTCATGTCAAAAATATCGTATTTAAAAAAATAATACGACAATTTTATACTAGCAAAAGCAAACTTTTAAAATAAATGGTGTTATAGGTAGGCACCTAATGTAATTGTAAAGCATAACCCCTCTAAAGTAACGTTATACCAAATCCCAAAACAGAAAGTACGTCAAAAGCAATGAAGAAATATAAAATAATTTACAGATTTTTGCAACAAAAATAATAAGGTATTTTGAGAAACAAAAAACTTAAAACTATCAATTTTAATTTGGTATTAGTGTCATATTAATTCCTCCCTAGACTATTTGGCCATGTAGACCTTCCTTCTCTTAAACGCTTTTTTATCGTATAGAGAAAGCAAACGAAAAGTAGAGAGAAAGCCACCTGAGGCTCTGGACAAGATGCATTACGCTAACTAGCGTTTCCATTCGTTTCGTTTTTAAACCAATCGCGTCATTGGTAGATGACGTGATATGAAAAGTCACGTGATCTAGCAGTGAAGCGATTGGTTTAAAAACGAAACGAATAGAAACGGTTTTGGCGTAATCCATCTTGCCTAGGGGCTCTGATGGTAAGTGGGATCTGAGCCCCATAGACTATTGCATTCTCAAAACTACACTAAAATGCATAGCGAACCCTGACTACAAATATATAATGCCTCTATGCTAGTAATTTTACGGATCGTCTTATCCTTACATCGGAGTAACAATGCAAACACTGCTGTTTAGCGGTAGGTTAAGGGATAATATGGAGGTATCGAATGAACCCAGCACAAGGTACTACCATCATTTTATAGAGTAAAAAAGAAGGACTGAAAAGTGTCATTGGCTTTCACCTATTCACTCAAAAATCTTTAAGTAAAAAATACAAAAAGTATCACGTGTGTGTACTGAATAACCAAAACCAACATACGTGCATGAAGAGGTTGATGAATATGGAGGAAGCGAAAGTTGTATGTTTAGACCGGTGCAGCTGTCGCTCTTTAGTCTCTGCCTACCCCATTGGGGTACCTACAGGGGTGAAGGTATGTAATGTACACCAGTAAGTGGTTATTTTTGGTAACCGATTTTGTAATTGTCCTATAATGCCCTCAGAGAACCATGATCAAAAACAATTAACTGCTGAAATTGATTATTTTTGTACCGTCCCGATCGCACCATGCGGGCGTCGCTATAGTTTGTTCAAAGTTAACTTCGGATATTTGCCGTTGGTCTTTAAAACTGTATCTTAGCAATTGCTTCAGAACGTATTTTCTACTAGCAATCCCCGATCCCCGAGCTCTCTTGCTCAACAAATTTCCAATTTTTGCTTTTAATTACTGTTTATGAAACCTTTATAATTAAAAATAATAATGTACTTACCTACCACTCGATCAAGTTCTTAGAAACGAGCGAATAAAAACACTTGAATGTGAATAGGAATTGAAGAGAAAAAAGGCAGGTCCAAAATGTTGGAATAAGTCCATTTTTTGTTTGTCTTTTAAAATAACGGCATAAAATATGTAAAGTATCTACAAAATAAAAAATTAAATTATGGTTCATGTTTTAAACTGAAACTACAAATACCAATGAAAATGTAAGGCGATAACTTTATTTAAAAAAACAATTGAACTAGATGTTTTTAAGCGGTAAATAAATATACTTATCCTGTTTTCCAAAATTCAAATCTGAACGAGACTGAAACAAAGAAAGAAACAGTACATCATGTAAAAACGGTCCCTCTCAGTATTGTGCCGCGGCAGGCCAGGACACTGATTTTTAGGGAGATCCTGATAAAATTAAACTCAATCAAGATCAAGTTAAACTAAACAAGTGACAAACACACAAGTGAAGAAAGAGCGCCTTCTGTACTTTCACTACTATATTCTATGACAAAGCTCATACTAGAATAGTTTCGCAGAATTCATTTAAAAGACCTAGAACACCTCGCAGCCATATTGATCGCTAGCTTAAGATTACTATCGTTATTCCATAGAGCGCGCAAATACCTAAGCACTCCCGATATACATTGTAGAATTAACTACCCCCGTAATGTTGGCGTAGAATGGAGTTACCCAGTGGTCCGTGAAATCAACTTACCTAAACGTAAAACCAATACGCGATAGATATCTATTGGGTCAGGATTTGCGAGGGTCGAGCAAACTAACCACAGATTATGGGATGAAAAACTGGATTTTATTTTGATTTAGATGGTGGAGCTTTAGTCTAGAAAAAAAGCCATTGAATTTCAAAGTATGTTTCTGTTTTTAAATAAATTGGGTGTTTTAACCCATTTTTAGTAATAAAATCCGATCACGGACTTTAAATACTACTATAAACGACAAAAATATTAAAAACCAACTACAAATTCAAGGTCTTCGGATTTTTCCTTTTTGGTACTTATGCTATAAGATAGCTGCTTTCTATATGTCATGATTCAAGGTCAACGGGAAGTACCATATTGGTTTTAATTTATATCCAAGAGTGGAAATATGTGGCATAAACGGCCGTTTCAGTGCGTTGACATAGAAGTTTTTTCACATTGTACCTGAGTATTTGATAAGCTCAAATTCAGCTTTGCTGTGCTCACGCCCTTTTCATTACCGCAATTTGTGTAACCTGCCTATATGAAAATGTCTAAATGTAATGCAATAAATGAATTTGATTTGATTTGATTTGATGTGATATTCATTTAAATTTGATAACTATACCTACGCGTACCTAAAAAATTGATTCTTGACAAAAAACCCCGAAAATAAAAGCTATTTTAATTAAGTAAAACCTTTAATGTCATATAACTTCCTCACTCGTTCTGAGTTACACGTCAGCAAATTGTCGAAAAGATTTAACTCTTAACCTCAACTCAAAGGAACCTGAAACTTTCAGTGATAAATGAAATAAAACCGAAACGAGTAGCCAAAAGTGCATCCATTTGGAAGGTCAGCATTGCATTAGTGCAGTCTTTGTGAGACGCGCTCACTCTACACTGAGTGTCGGGAATAAGAACAGGATTTTAGTTTTTGGCGTGCATTGTGCAGTTTCACGACCGTAACTTCCTGAAGGGTAGTTTTCGCAGATCCTGAGTTTGACTGAACTAATTTATTATTTTGATTTTGGCAAAGCTAACAGCAGAAATCGATAAGCGTTGTGTATTTGGAAGTAAGAAACAAGTTTTCAAATAAAATTGTCTCTAGGGTTTTTTACACAAAGTGTGCTAAACTGGACCCAAATACTAAGCCTTCGCTGTATACCCGTTCGTTTGTCCGTCATACTTTTAATCAGCTGTATCTTTTTTACCTAAATTTTCAGATTTGTTTAAAGCAGATTTCCTAAAAAAAAACTTAAGTAATTTTTTTCTTGTTTTTGTTTTTCGCAAAAACTATAATTCATACAAGCGTCAAATTTGGTATAATTATACACCCTAAAGAAAACGGCAATTATTAAAAACTGGCCAAGTGTGAGCCAGGCTGTACAGAAACCTCGTTGCGCGATTTCGACACACTTGACCGCTAATATATTAGCCAATTTCTAGCAGCTGTGAATGTGTTTTGGGTGACTTACTGAAATGATGATGATGATGAAATCGAATACAAACTAATTTCTGTTTCAAATTATAATGTTATTTAATATCACGTAGTAACCCAAGTACCTACCGTATTATTTCTACATCACACCCAATAATAAAATTCGCTCAATTTATCAGAATACACCTCGACAAAAGCTACCATCGTTCATTAAAAAGCACTCTCTATCCCTTTGTCACCTTCAAAATATTTTGTGTTTTATTAAATCATGGCAGTGCGAGGGTTAATTGAAAATAGATGACTTTCATTCACGTGAGGCGTCAAAATGAAATTATTATTTCATAAAATAAAAGCGCTTTTCACTACGTTGGCCATATTGAGATTAAAGTGACATGACAATGGCAGGTTTTTAATCAAATCACTATAAAACAATGATGTGTGACTTTTAAAAGACAGTTCCAATTGTATTGAAAGCTGACTGACGGAAAAACTGTACCTTTATTCAACCAGAGTTAACGTTATCGTTAATACGCAAACCCCTAAAGAGCTTAACGCAACATGATCTTTTAAACGTCGCAGCTAGTGCTAAACCTAAAAAAAAAACGAGGTTACAAACAAAATTACGTCCGACCACTAGTTCAAAGCGGGCGTAGCAAACACTGATAATATTCATATTTTTTTCTTAGTAAATAATAATCTTAAACAATTAAAACTATACCTTATCAATAAATGCCATTATAATTTAAACGATTTTTATAACGATAAGTAATACTTAATTCATGTTTTGTCAACCCTAGTTGTAATAAAATAATTATTATTGCGAACCTAAACCTAAAAATACGAAAGATTTTATCTTAGAGCTGTTTAAAATTAAGTTGTTTATTACTTATACAACCAAATAATACGTTATGTGATATTAAAATACCTAGATAGCCCTCTAAAATTGATGATGTGTCCTTGCAGGGCATCACATGGTTACCTATTTTTGTTTTCCACCCTAGTTATAATATGTGTAGTTGTGATATGCAATAAAGATTTTGAATTTGAATTTGAATTAACCAAATAATTTAAAAACTAATTGTATGCTTTGAGACAAACTTCTATAAGTAAGATTTTTATCAAAACACATTTTCAAAAAAATACCTGTAGTTTATTGTGCTTGTTAAACGTCAACGCATTTGACCACAATTTCAATACAATACAATACTCTAAATTGGACGTCACAAAGAATTACAATTTGAAATATTATATAATATTAATTTTATGTCACATGGTAAACAACAGGCTGTCTTATCACTACATAGTGATATCTTCAAGATAATCATAATAATAGAGGAGAGGTTCGAAAAGGATTAGTTAAGGCGGGTGGTCCACTGCAATCAGAAAATATAAATAATATTTAATGACGGACCGCGCCGTAGGGTTGAAATAATAATATCCATAAAACTTATTTCTGATATTTCCATCCTTTTTTATTATCCAATTATAGTGCTAATGTAAGGACAATCGCCAGTGAGTATCCCATAACTTTACTTGATTAACGTTGCCTTAAAATCCTCTGCGTGTTAGTTTCGGCTCTATGAACACCTTCCAAAGTTCCAGAGGGCGTAAGCAAGATGCAAACCCTGCTGTTTTTGTTTTCTATCGACCCGAAATGTACGTAGATAATATAAGGCCCGCTTGCACGTAACCGTTAACCCCAGCTTAACCCTAGGTTAGCAGGTTAATTTGTTAAAATTGACAGTTCTCGCATGAATCTGACATTCGTTAATAATTTAACCTGGGGTTAAATTTACGTACAAGCGGGCCTAAGCGAGTCAAGCGATCTTTCATCAGCTCACGTCAATCCTCTATGACATAGACAATATTATGTCGATTTTCTAATCGCTAACTTAAGCCGGGTCCACATACCGCAACGATTATCGTAATGATTAATTAATTACGAAGCCGGTTTGTGCAGTTTTGGCTAGGGTGTGGACGAAAATCGACGCAGTTTTTTTGGTACGATTTAGCGATCGGAGTCAGTTACAAAATCTATTCGATAATCGTTGTCGATTTTAGTTTGTACAGTTTTTAGCCTACGTGTGGACGAAAATCGAAGCAATTATTTAATTCGTTGACAAAAGCATTGGAGGCGGAAGCAAGACTGTTGCGGAAGTACCCTTGATCTATTAAAAGAGTTCATTCAGTGTTATAAAAACTGGTCGAGAGTCGGACTCGCGCACCGAGGGTTCCCTATTTAAAATAATATGGTTGGAAAACGCAAAAGATAACACTCATTATGAACTATGCAATCCTAAATTTTAAAACGGATTTTTAAAGATTTTTGATAATTTTTCCAAAAATTTAAAATCGTCATTTTATTTTTCGGGAAAAAAAATCAGATTTTTTTTTCCATAAACTTCGGAGGGGAGCGGTCATTTTTTGTAAATTTTTTACTTAAGTCACGTCACAGATAAGAGAGAACTGTGAGTGCAAACCAAATTTTTAGCTAGGCTGCTCTTAAGCTCAGGTGTATCTTAACTAGGGCAAGCCTAACCCAAGTTTAGTGCAAACGGGCAATAATGTTTTTGTGGGGGTGATGGGGTGTTTTAAAAGCGTTGTTGTAGCACGCGTTTGCTTATTTACTACCTTTATATCAAAATCTTATCTATGACAGCCATCTATTAGTTCCATACGGAACACTCCATGTTTCTATTTCAAATTTCGTGTCTTAGAGGCAACGTGGAGGTATTCAACCTTCACACTACATTCAAAATATTTCTTTCATTTTGTAGCGCAAAATCTCATTTCCTTACACTATACTTAATCTACTTGAAATTAGCGTAAGTGCTCCTTTCCTTTGTGAGGGGGTGTATCACGTAGTAAGTCTCTGTCTGATAGATAGCATGGGTAGGTGCAGATGGTGCAGAAATAATACCAAATGGAAAGTTCATGCGATGATTACGAAATGGCGTGTTCGCTGTTTTGCTGCTCTAAAAACAGAATAGATTGTTTTTCATTCGGCTATTATTCATGTATCAGGAAAATATTTAATAAGTGGTATAAACTTGACTTTAAATCAAAAAGTACGCAATAATAAAAAAAATGGTATCGAAATTTTCAGTTTGAGCCCTTTCACATGACACCCCGTTTGCTATAATCAAATCACGTCCCTTTTTCAAATATTTAGAAAAATTAATTCATATTGTTTTTACTAAAAACAGATGCGGGCAAGCCGGGCAAGCAAGTTATACAACTATTGGCAAATTTCAAGTCAATAGCTTATATAGTTTCTGAGAAAAAATGCTGTCAGATACAGACAGACAGACTTTATCCGGCGTCAAGTGCAAGTGCGTCGTCGTCTTCTATCGCGGATAACATGTTTTCCGTCTGAGTTTTAGCAAAAAAGTGAAAATCGTCGCTAATGTCGTAGAGGTGTGGACACACTATGGGTATTCAATTTAAGCGCGTAAGCCGTACTGCGCAGTCAATCGTTACTATAATCGTTGTGATGTGGACCGGGCATTAGCGTTTTGCATCTTGACTAGGCCCCCGAGACTTCCTTAGTCCCGTGATTGGTAGACATAAATATATATACATATAAGATCTTTAGTTGAATGTCTGATCCTTACAACGAAACACAATTAACATTGTCAAGAATGCTTGGCAAACGGTTCAAGTTCAGATTATATCTGATATCGCAAACTGTCTCAATTTGATTTCAAATCCATACAAAGCTTTATCAGACCTTTCCTCGTAACCAGCGACATATTAAGAACTTGTAATGGGCAGTTCAATAAACTTGTTATCGTAAAGTAAGGGAGCTTATTTGTGATGCGGGGGCAGCATCCCTTTCATCTCATATTGCGATGTCCGCGGCTCTTGCTGATCCAGGCCGAGAGCCGTTTTATACCCACTGAAGTGTACAATAGCGATCAAATAAAATGATTATCTTCGTAAAGAATTTGAGGACCAGGGTTTCTGCGAAAACATCGAGTAGCCTAGTTGTTTATGACGCCACAATGATTAAAGTATTTGATTGAATCTTCGAAACCCTACGATATTTAACAATAATTTTTGATTTAATAGTTGATTATTTATAACTTCTTAATTTTGGTAAACCAGATTTTTTATCAATGTTGTGGTTTTAAAGTGAACCGCATTTTTTTTAAATCTCCTGATCACGTTCTTCGCGCTGAAGCACATTAAGCCATCCTTTTTATATATAATTAGTTATGTAGCTTTAATGGTGTCGACTCGTCATCACAATATACCGCGATCACATCACGATGCTTGCCGTGAAAGATAATACGACTTCTACATACTCTAGCATTAGCATAACTAATTGCTTGCGTAAGTGCTAGCAAATGAGTATGATTTTTTGAAGTCTATAAAGTAATAGATCTATTGTGTGTTTATTTTTTGAGTTCCGAAAAATTGACATTACACCATATCTCATGTCAACCAAACTATTTATTTATTTATTTACAGTTAAAAATCAGTTATAGGCTTACAGTAAAAACAAATACCATACACTAACTATACATGCATTAACTATGTTAACATGACTAGTTAAATGCTATGGTTTTATCCAACATTTTGGTAGTTTTTTTGGTGCAGACTCGTCGTCACCAGGGTAGTCACACCACTGCTATTCGACGGAGCCCTGCCGGTGGCAGGGGCTCTACTTTGAAATCAGTAATTCGAACTTCGGATCGCCCCGTCACTTTCTTACAAATTAGTGACGCGTCGAGAGCAAAAGGGATAGCAATAGACGAAGTTCGAATTACGGATTTCAAAGTAGAGCCTCAGGGCTCATATTTCTGGGCGGTTTGGCCTCCGGGCATCTAAAGATACCTAACGAACCTAACCTACCTACTTTTGGGGAATAAAAATGACTTCTGACGAATTTCCGATGAAAGTGAATAGCAGTGGTGTGACAACCTTCTGTGACCACGAGTCAGCCCTGTATTTTTATTTCATTTTTGATAATTCTTTTGGTAGTCAAGCCAAATTTTAATATTGGCTGCTTTACTTGACCGTGTGTACTACACGCAGAACATAAAGCAAAACGCTCCTTTAGGTACCTAATAGAAATTCCGCACGCATATCGGCGATGTGCCAGGACCCTAATATCATCGCCGGGATACACTTTTATCCCGGTCCCGTGGGATAGGACTGCATTACGTGGAACATTTTTATTGTTCTTTTGCGAAACCGTTTTAGGCTCACGGCTTAATATTGTAGTGTTGAGTTATTTTTATATTGGGTTTCATGTTAGGTGTTATGTTTATACAGATACTCGGGTTACAGTCTGGCAAGGTAAACGTTTCGGGACTGTGTTCAAACTCTCCAGGCAGTATTAATAACAGTTGGTTTTAATATTGCTTTATTATTTTCGTTCTTTACTCAAATTTCCTGGATAAAATAACGTTATCTAACCAAGGTGAAATACCTGATCTTATATGATATTGCTTTTTTATTGTGGTATTAACTATTTGCTACACAACTTTGTAACATAACACAGATTCTTTATCAAAGTAGGCAGAAAATCAAATAAAAAAATACTAAGAAATAAAATCACACAAATACATCTAGTCAGTACTACCGCTATATGCTTAAACTTTGGGTACTATTGAACATTAAACATACTTTTACATACATATGTATAAGGAAAAGGGAAGTAATTAAATGGTCAGCCGTTATTAAAATTGATCAGCAAAAAAAATCAGCAATTAATTCATTTGGGCAGCATAAAAAGATTTGGGTGGCAATAAATAAAAATCGGGCTACAACTCTTTGTTCAGCAAACAATTTATAAACGGGTAACATTTTAAACAATTTCGATCAGCTTTTTTTGTCATTTGTCTGCCTAATAAACAGTCGAGCTGCAAAATAATTATTTGGGCAGCAAGATTTTCCAATTGGTCAGCAGAGAAAACATGTCTGTAAGCAGTTTAATTAAGAGGTATGCATATTAAAATAATGGTCATCTATAATATAGAAGTGGATTGCGTTTAGTTTGAAAAGTCAGCAGTGTTTACAAGTTAAGTTTTGTCACACAATTTTCTATCACAATCACACCCTAGATTAACCAAAATTTGTATCATAAATATGAGGTAGGTTAGGTTAGGTTCGTTTTTATATCAGGCCCGGAGGGCCAGAACAACCCAGAAATAGGAGATCCGCGTGAGCGGAGCTCCGTCGACTCTGTTAAATTTGTAAATTTAATGGTGGGTTTGGGATGTGTGTGTTGCCGGCACGGCAGTAAATTTGTTAATTACACCTTTGTGTACACAACTGTACCCAAAAGTGTATCTATTAGGAAACACTGCATTGGTATTTAAAAAGGGGATCTATAAGGAATAAAGGCGAACTTTTTTCAAGGGTGTATCTGCGAGGAAAGTGTGCCCTAGAGGAATAATTCTATATAAATTGAATAATTTACAAAAAAAGAGAGTATATTTGAATGAACTTTGTAATAGTTGCGCCCATTTTGTTGATGACCAATTTGATTTTATTGCTTCCTTTTTTCTGCTGGACAAAATGAATTATTTTGCTTACCTTCTGATTGCTTACCAAAATTGAATTATCTGTGGGTCGTTCAATGCAGCTCAAATATTTAATTTGCTGACCAAAATAATTTAGAGCAGCCCAATATGTCATTAATTGCTGACAGATTTATAAATGTTTGCTAACCATAAGTTGCTTACCAACTAGCTATTTTGGCTGACCAAATACATATTTCTGTTCACCAAAATGAGAATATTTTGCTGACCGGTTAATTGATACCCTAAGGAAAATATACTATGTTAAAAAGAAACATCCATGACTCAGGAACAAATACACTCGCGTCCATCACTCATCATTTTCCCTTACCGAGAATTGGACCCAAGAGCGTTTAAAAACCAGAGTCAGTAACAACTAGGGTCACTGCGTCGTGAATATATTAACAGATGCAGAACTTCATTATTTATGAGAAAAGCTTAACAGTAACTCTCTTAATCATAAACATGCAATAGCTAAAGTGTCCTTGTATGCCATATCCTTATTTATCGTCATGATATTTAAATTTGACATAAAAGGACAAATAATACTTTAACTAAAATAGGTTTATTGTGAGTTTATAAATAAGGGGTAACACATTACTTATTATTGGAAACAAAAAAAATTTATACCACTGATTAAATATTTTCCTGATACATGAATAGTAGCCGAATGAAAAACCATCTATTCTGTTTTTAGAGCAGCAAAACAGCGAACACGCCATTTCGTAATCATCGCATGAACTTTCCATATGGTATTATTTCTGCACCATCTGCACCTACCCATGCTATCTATCAGACAGAGACTACGTGATACACCCCCTCACAAAGGAAAGGAGCACTTACGCTAATTTCAAGTAGATTAAGTATAGTGTAAGGAAATGAGATTTTGCGCTACAAAATGAAAGAAATATTTTGAATGTAGTGTGAAGGTTGAATACCTCCACGTTGCCTCTAAGACACGAAATTTGAAATAGAAACATGGAGTGTTCCGTATGGAACTAATAGATGGCTGTCATAGATAAGATTTTGATATAAAGGTAGTAAATAAGCAACCGCGTGCTACAACAACGCTTTTAAAACACCCCATCTCCCCCACAAAAACATTATTGCCCGTTTGCACTAAACTTGAGTTAGGCTTGCCCTAGTAAGGATACACCTAAGCTTAAGAGCAGCCTAGCTTAAAAATTTGGTTTGCACTCACAGTTCTCTCTTATCTGTGACGTGACTTAAGAATTACCTAGTAAAGTGAATGATTGAACGAATGAAATGATTGATTGTCTATGGCCTATTTTATTTTGTGAAATCCGTCAAAGTAATGTAGGCCATATAATAGTTTTTGTCTTTATCTTTCCATTGGTTCAGTTGTGAGATAAAAAGAGACCAAAAGTAAGGCGTTGGTTTATTTTGTTTGGTAAGGTGAATATTACAGTTACTATAGGTTGATTGTTTGAATCTGTGAAGTCCACGTGTTTGTTTTCGTTTAACCTTTCGTCTGTGTTTGTTGTTTAAAATCAGTAGGTACTCAAAATTTGTATAGTTATTTGTATGTTTTTTTGCTTATTTTTGTTGTGTATATCATAATCTGAAGAGACTAGAACTTGGTTATTTTTTTACCTCTCACATACGAGGGGTTAAACGTAAGATTATCACGTCATCAGAGTCAGTAAAATAGAAAATACTACGAAAAAACGTAAAAGAACTCCCAATTTAATGACAAAAAATACAACTTAAGTATCGCCTTACGCGTAGGCGCTTCCTATTCGGGCTCTTAAAGTTAAGAATCTCCTAAGTGGAGTAAGGAATAGCTTAATGTTAGTGCAAGCTAATTTTTCACTAGGAGTAGCCTAAACAAGTTAGGCAAGAAATTAGGCGATTCTTAAGTTTAGTGCAAACGGGCATAAATGTAATTTCCTTATACTACTTACACTATTCGAAATAAGGGAAAGGACCAAAAAGTTGGGCACGCTAACTCACTCAATTAAATTTTGTATTCATGAAACTTTTCCGTTATGACACGAAAATTTTATTAGCCATACTAATTTTGTAGGGATACTTTTCGTCGCACATCGGAACTTTTTTCGACTTTGTTATTTGTATGGTTAACTGCGCTTAACTTTGGTCCAACTTTATGATCCTTACCTATAATCAACAACAACAAATGGGCTTATTTCCTTTTATTCACTTTATATTACTAAATCTGTGACTCGCAGTTGTTTGAAATGTTTGTAGCATCACTGCTATAGCATAAATACAAGGCATTCACTTGTTACAAAGTGGAACACATAAAAAACAAAAGAGATACGACCACCGGTCATAAACGTTGATGCGTTTTTGTTATTTATGACCTGAGTTGCGACAGTGAAGAGTGGCGACTGAAACATTCAAATTTCATTTTTTTTGACTAGCTAGCCTTTACTCGTGGCCGGTAGAGCGATAAGAGGGTTTTTTTTACTGTACTGCCCAAGAGGGGGATAATGTTTATGCATGTATCTTTGTTCCCCGATGGCCCGAATTTGGAAAACGAGGTGTCGCTATTAAAAAGTATTCAAAATTTGTATTAACATAATATAAACGACGAGATCAGAACATGCAGTTGGGTTTTTAACTAAAGATTACTTTATGACTCGTTGACTGCAGAAATCGAAAGAAATTACAGAAACTCGCGACTTATTTGTCTTCTTCAGTTGTCAACTTGCGTTGGATATAATTTATCGAGCTAAATAGGGATCATTTTAATGGCCATCTTTTAATTTTAACAGAACTGTAGTTAAGGTAAAACATTGATTTATTTAATTCTTTCCTCTTATAAATTATCAAAACTTTAGGAGAAACATCAAGTCGAGTATAAAAGTCGGTGACCTAATTGTTCATTTCGGAAATGAAAACGTTTTATTAAATTGTGTAATTTATTACACTAAAATAATTACATTATGTACACAAATATAAAAATTACAGATGCTAAAGTAGTACAAGGCGAACTTATCTTATGTATTCTTACACAAATATTATTATTGTGATTGGAAAATTAATATGGTTCTAGTTTGCAGTGTAGCAATGTGAAATATTCAAACTTAAAAGCAGGCAACCCCAAAGCACCAGAAAAACTCCCAACCAATAAACAATTCAGACAATAGGCGGGAATTGATTTGTACCATCAGTCCCATCCCGCCAGACTAATGCTACCATTACAAGGACAAATCAGTAGCGATCTGCTACCGAATCGTATGTTTCTCCATCGCTCGCGAATTAGCGGTAATGATCATAGTTTGCCCTGATCGAGGGTTATCGTTTGTGGTTCGGATGATTTTGACGGAAATAGGACGTTGAACTGGCGGGAGATTGAGTAGGAAGACTTAAGATCCCTTGGTGTAGATCATTGGAGAAGCAAAGAATGATGGGCAAAAATGTATGGAACCCAGCCCAATCACCAACAGAATTATATCGTATGTAGACTTATTGATCCCACTAGTTGCTGTAATTGTTATTATGACGACTAGACTGTGAAGGTTGGGAGAGTAACTATTTAATTAGTACTATTGTATTTATTTTAAAAATAATTCTTTACTAATATAATAAAGCAGAAGAGTTTTTCTTTTAGTGGGTTTGTGTGTTTGTTTAAACGGGGGTAATCTCTGGAACTACCCATCGGATTGGAATAAATCTTTTTTTACATGATAGCCAGTTTCATGAGAAATAGTTAAGTCTAAAAAATCGGCCAAGCGTGAGTCGAATATACGGGAAATAGCATTGCAACGCATGCGGGGCACAGCTAGTGTTAATAAACGTTGCGTGTGTGAATGTTTGAAGGCTGATAACTCTCTTCTCCGGGGTTTTTGTAGTTTGTCCCCGTATTAGAAAATGAAGCTTATGTACCTAGCTTTCACGTGGTATACATGAGATTTGTATTGGTTATATGAGTCAATTTGCCAATCATTCTTTGTATTAAGTGTCTTTGCTCATCAATGGATGGAATTGATCGATTTGACACTATTATTTTTAGACAACTAGTTGAATTTTGGTTGTTCTTAGCTGGGTTTTTATTTATGACATGGGCAAGGCGAACGAGTTCACTGACCTCCCTATGGTAAGTGGTATCTAAGACATAAATATTTTGCATTCTCAAGACTATCTTACGAATGAAATACTAAGACCGCAAATGCGTTGCTAAACCTGAGGACGATGTTGGAATGCCTCTATAGCAGTAATATCACCGCTTATCTTATCCCCCAAATGGAAGACAACAATTTGAACACTGCTGCGTGACGGTAGGTTATATTAGGTCCTTACCTATGAAATTGACGTTTTATATGGAGAATTTTATGAAAACTGTGGTTTTCATACATTTAATTTTGCGGATTATTTAGTTACTTCAAATGCAAACCAAACAAAATTCTTTCAGGAATATTGGACACTTCTAAGCTATATTATACATATCTTAATTACTTAATAATAGTTAGCTTCATAAAACTCTGCGTAATTGAAACACTTGAACTCACAGCACATGAAAAGAGTTGAGTTCACACTTTAATTTTAAACACTAAGTAAGAAATTGAACCATATTATTTGTATCTAAACCCTTTGTAACATACTGTATTAATGAATTTTAAAAATAATTTGGAAGTTAAAATTGAATTGAATAAATTCCGTACGAAATAAAACACGTAAAAATAACGCCAATTTCATAGGTAAGGACCCAATATAAGATGGTTGGTGGTCAAGGGCGTAGCTAGGATTTTGTTAAAGGGGGGCAGGTGTACACAAACCAAGAATACCTAGGCTACCTGCATAATAAATATTGCTTTACGGTTTGTAAGCATTCCTGCATCTTCTAGGGGGGAGCAGCTGCCCCCCCTGCCTGTACCTCGCTACGCCCTTGGTGGTGGTTGGTGGTGGTTAGATCGTTAAGGTTTGATGGAAATTGGTTTAGCCATTTAAGAGTTCTCGGCTTTGAAAGTAGGGGTCACCTTTGTACTTATCGGGACGTAAAATTATTTATTAGAACTTATTACTTTGCTTAGTTAAATTGTGTATAAATGATATCTTTTGTTTGCAGACATCTTAAAATTTATTTTAGACTGGCTACACACGAATGCTCTTGGCGTTACTAATGTCTATAGGCGGCGGTAACCTTTTCCATACCATTTATTAAAATGAGAAAATAAATGAAAAGTAAATGAAAACTACATTAAATAAATCAACATGAACAATTAAAATACCTAACTACAAGTAAATAATACTGACCAAAACGCCTTTAATACTTAGTTGATTTATTAATTAATAAATAATAATAATTATAAATATCACGGGACAATGTCACAATAATTGATCTAACCCAAAACTAAGCTATAGGCTTGTACTATGGGTACTAGACAACGATATAATTACTTATAGAGAAATATATACTCAATTACATAGAAAACATCCATGACTCAGGAACAAATATTCGCAATCATCACACAAATATCTGCCCTTACCGGGATTTGAAAACATGACCGCTAGCTTCGTAGGCAGGGTCACTACCAACTAAGTACTCGTAGGCCCACCCGTCGTCAATTCACCTGGTTTTGTTTAACAACCGTAAAAGTCTACTCTCTTATTCATAAACGCACAATAAAATAACGCAAAATAACTTATTTTCTGTTGACTGTCTTAAGCTGTGAAACTAAATTTGCTGAGTTCTGTTAACTTCCACTTATTTTCCTTCAATAGATAAAATCTAAAGAAAGCAACTAAAGTTTCCTAGCTAATATCAATTCCGGTAAATAAGTATAACTATATAACTTAATACAATCCTCGTCTACTAAGACTCGGTTATTTTTTATCCCTTTTTCAAACGCAACGCTTTCCGTTAATTAACTGAATGGAAAATACAGCTGTTTTTGTTCCATTTATTTTGCTTCACATTGCATTTTCTTTTTATTTCCCAGTAAAGACTAGAATGAAATGGAATTCTACTCTTAATACTTATTAAATAGGTACTTTATGAATAGCATGTAACTATACGACGACATTTCAAAGCAAATACTCTACACGGAGAGAACAACCCCACAACTAAGCCAAGGTTAAGTTGTTTTTGATCTAGTTGAACAAAAAACTTGTGTTGACGTCAAGTGCACCGGAAAGAATTAGACTACACTATTTAATGAAATAAAGATCGGTGAACAATTTAATAAGTTTTGTGTTGCTGTGCCCAAATAGTGTAGTGTAAAACCCATAACTACAATGAATAAATGATTACGATTTTATGAACTTGACTTTTCCGTTTTTCTCTTGAGTTAGGTAGTTGGAGATTTTAAAGTGCTATTTTCCTATGCAGTGTTTGAGTTTGTCCGACAACTCTTACGTGAGTCATATCAAAATCGTCGTCGTGTAGGCTTTTCCAGGCCATTTGCTTGAGTGTAACACTATTGAAGAGGAACTAAAAGCTCTCGCTCATATTTGATCCTCTAGAATTCCTAACGCGCCTAACTAGACACATTAATGTTACATAATAGTTTAACAAGGCTAAAAATGCTTACGGATTTATACTGCTTTCTTACTTGGTTTTATACCCTTGAGATTCGAGTTTGCCTAATTCCAATACTTGTTGCACTGGATGTGGTAATTTATTATGCCATGAGCTTACAGTAGCAGTGAAAGTACAAGCACTTAATGACTAAGAACTAATAAGTCCTAATTTTACTATCCTAAAATATCCATTGGATGTCTAGAATCAAATTATCAGCGTCTTATTCCTTACAGACAACATCAACATTGTGAGGAGTTGGAAGATGGCGACAGGATCTCTGCTATACTTAACGTACTTACACACACCGCGTTGGGACTCATTAGTTTGGTCGAGATAAGCAATACATTGCAAAAAAAGTACACAAGCAGAAATGCACCATCGTCATCGGGGTTACATATTATGTGGTCTGGAACAAGAACTGGTTTAAAAAATTACTTGCATATTATTTTGAAATTGACAACTTACTTGTCTTATATACGAAATCGTGCAAATAAAACAAATTGTAATTATATCCTGTCATAAAGGAGAGACGTGACGGCTCAAGTAGAAAAATTTGCATTTTATCTCCTTCCACAATACAATAAGTAATGCACAACTGAACTCGTTTCTCAGTTTTTGAATAAATAAGTGCAAGAAGTTCACAGTTACGACGTAATCTTGTTAGATGCCATCAGCCTTGTAATAGAGTTGCAGTGCAGCGGTACTTTTTTTCTTTGAGTGCTAGCTGGCTAGAAATAACAGGATTGAAAAGGAATAAAGTTACGGTGCTGTCCTTTGAATTTTAAACATGGGATCGTTATAGTGGTATTTTAATGTCAGTTGAGTTATTGTGTGCTCATGGTGATTAAAAAAGTACGTGAATGGAAAAAAAAACCATAATAGTTGGTCTAAAAAGTGTTATAATATACTGAATCATTCTCAGTCTTCAGTCTAAATGGAGCGAAACTGCTATAGATTTCTCATCATGTCTTTAACAAAAGCTAAACATGAAGCTTCAAAAAGGTTACGAGCGAAGAGCGCCGCTTAAAATCGAAGTTTCGGGACTTTTCCCATTTTTCCAGTTGAAAGTCTATGTAAACATTTTTGTCGGTGATTGTTCCTCCGTGGTATGTCCAATTTTCAACTGGATGATGTATTACAGGCTGAATTTAATCATGATATCTCTAATAGTTTGGAAGGAGTATGCGGACAAACGAAAATCCAAATCAGGGAAGAATGGAGAAAGAGAAATAATACTTTGATTCATAAAAATCGGAAAGAGATTTAACCCCAGAATTCAATATATTGCCAAAAAATAACATTAAGATATACTGAGAACGTAAATTTATACATGTCTAACGCTATTAATGTTCGATTAGCGATTAGAATCGGGAATGAGGTTCACAAATTTAAGTTAAAATAATAGAGAAGACTGATCCGAATTGGCCCCAATTATTATTTATTGTTAATTATATCATTTGAAGTATACGCTTAACTGTATTAATTGGTTTCTATCGTGGATTGCCAATAACCCTAATCCTTCATTGTAATGGCTGCCCGTAAATTATCTATGGCACTGTATAACGTCAGAAGTGCTTATAATTTAGTACTCAGTTTATGATATAATTTAGTGCAACACAAGGTTGGGTAGTTAGAATTGGTCAATAATTAACATTTGACATAATAAATTGACCGACTTCTTGTCTTAAATAGCTCAGGAGCCCAGCTTTAGTGTCACTGGTAATAGAATTGATTTGGTGTTTTTTATGTACAAAGCAAAATCGTTGAGTTTTACAAACACTATTCAAACTTTACTTCGCATTCACTCAATATTTCATTTTCAAAGGTCCAATACCTATCAATATGCTAGTGTCAGAGCAGTATTTTTTATTGAAATACTGATACCCGATCCTAGAAGCTGTCTGATTCAAATTTACTGACCGGACGTGGCGATACACTATCCTTAGCTTTTACAACCCATTCTCTACTCTAGGTCCAAAGCCGACATTTCACAGTTGCATGAAACATTCCTTTCAAGATAGTCAGTGATCTAATTTCAACTTTCTAGCCTGGTGTACAGGGTTGAAAATGATTTGTTCTTTAGTGGGACGTGATGAAACATCTTGTCAAGATCATAGAATATTCGTTTAAAATGATATTCAGTATGGATTCCGATCGCGCAGACGTTGGATGTGACCTTCCTTTTTCTACTCAAACTGTATCTATGCGGTAAGTAAAAGGACATCTATTTTCATCGATGTTTGAAATACTTTACTGAATGTAATTCATACTTCGAATCACAATCGAATCACTAATGCCCGGTTTCAATATTCAAGAAACGAATTGTTTTCCTTACGTCTCGTTAAAATTTGACATTTACTTCGTACAAAATGTGTCAAATTTTAACGATACGTAAGGAAAACGATTCGTTTCTTGAATATTGAAACCGGGCATCACTGCAGAGACTGCAAGTTTAACTCAGTAACAGTCAGTAAATAATTGTTTAGTTAATTTCGTACTTTCCTCGTGGCACGTTACTTGAATCGTTCTGCCATGTTCTAGCCTTAATGAATCGCTGAATAGAAACGGCTAAGCTGCCATGGCACAACTTGCTTTAAGATATAAGAACCATGATTATTATAATTTAATTTGAATGCGATAGAATAATAATAAAAATGAAATAATGTTAGTAATATTGATGCGGTGTCTAAAACCATAAACCTGGATTACTGAACCCACTTATTTTCCTCAACATCAAGTTAAACGCCAGTACCAATATCAGTTGAGCTAGACGAGTAGCATTTTAAGTAAGTTAACCCTTAATTTGGCAAAAATAAAAAAAGTCGGGAATTCAAACCCTTTTTGATTTTGAATCAGCAAAAAAATAAAAACACATTCCAAACAAAGAAAGTGTAGGATTATGGTATGTTCACTGTGATGAACATTGCCAAATTAAGGGTTAATAATGAGTACAGAAAGTAAGTTAGTTGCTGTGCGTTTCCCTGTGTTAATTCCATCGATTTTGATAGAATCTCTTTTTAGCGGCAGCATTTTTTAGTACCTACTTTAGAGCAATTTTTGTATACCCAAATGTATTCTCATCTCAACCAAATAGATAGCAGGGTGAACTATCATTGCCTAATTGAATCCAATCAGTACCCCTTAACCTATTCAGGTTACCCAACGCATAAATCTCCCAAACTCGCCACTTGAAAATATTCCAAACGCCCGACCGCTCGTCGCTCCATTATTCTTGTTGCACTTTTATTAGGCGAGTTTTCTTTTTCGTCGCTTTATATTCGTACCAGAGACGTAAAAGAATAGGGTAAGAGCTAGACGTTAAAATAAGTTATGATATTTTGAATTTCGAATTTTAGTAATAAGTTATTTTAGGAAAATTACGAGCAAAGATTGTTGAAAGGGTTATTGCTAAATAGATTAGCACTATTAGGCTTTTAGTAGCCTTGTAAGGCTTGGGCCTTTTGAGAAGAGGTATTGGTACCTCTTCTCAAAACGTTGTTATTACAACCTTGCCAAATAAACAATAAAGCGCCTTATGTCATAGGGAATTTGTATTTTTTAACGTTCGTGGGGATTAATGAGGATGGTATATAATAATAAATTTTTATTGACACTCTTGGCTTATGGTGCTGTGGTAAAACGTTAATTTACATTTTTGTTTTTTTAAACGGATTTATCTTCGTCAGATGTGTGTCTTTCTAATACCTACCAACTTGTACTTTAATTTTGTTTTACTTTAATTATTATCATCTATGTTGATTTTAAATTTAAAATTCTTTATCAACTTTTACGATTTTTTACATTCTAACTTACAAAACACAAAAAATTTAGTCAAGTTAAAATATCTAAAAGTAGAAATATACTCTTAGACTATTAAGTAGGAGGAGTTCAGATACTTTATCACTGGCCGATCGGAAACCAAAGCAGTCAACGGTTGCGGCTAGAAGAGCTTTTGCTTGTAAACAAGTTTATAAAATGCGTTTACAGTGAAATAATAATAAATAGTACATTTTGATGCAAGTGCTGAGGGTATGTCATTGCCTTTTATATATATAGATTATAAGAGTGACAATTTCGTATGTGTATCAAACGACGTTTTTTAATATAGGTACGAGCGAAAAGATTTCAATAAAAAAACCACACCACGATAAACAGCTGCAAAAGTGCCACTTTTTGAGCAACTGCATTAAAAAAAAAAATTAAAACATCTATGACTATGATTTTATTAAAAATGAAATGAACGCTAACCTTCTTAATTAAGTGTAGATATTTCAAATGGACGTAATCGAGTTGGTTATTTTTTATAATTTAAAGAAAAGAAAGAAAAACATTTATTCGTGACAAACAGACAAACAAAACGCAACAAAATACTGACATAGACAAAATACCTGTTGTCACGAAATGGTTCCAATTAAACGTAAATGCTGGCGTGAAATTAAATAAAATCCTTTGCTGACAAGGAGAAAATTGATATTTTGGTTGATATTAATAAATAATTTATTTATTTAAACTTTATTGCAGAATACACAAAGTGGGTACAAATGGCGGACTTAATGCCTTAAGGCATTCTCTACCAGTCAACCAATGAGCTTAATAGAAAAAAAATAAGGTTGTTGCTGAAAAAGAAAAAATAAAAATAAAATAAATAAATAATCAACATTCCAAGTCACAAAGTTAAAAAATAACTGAAATTTTACCTCGTTTGATTTAACCAGTTAAAAAAAATCCAATAAAAAACGTACTTCGATAAAAAATCTCTTTTTAACAAACAGACAATGAGCTAGGCTCCATTTATACATATTAGTAAAATTAAATCAAAAATGTTCAGAGATACTCAGCAGCAGCTCGCGTTCCAATTATAATATTTTAACATAAAGTTCAAATTTCATTCGACAGCTCCTACATTATGTGAAACCACGGTATTCTCTAGAGAAAACACGCCATTAGCGATATTAATCACGATTTATTCACGCTTCGTGCAAAACTCATGAAACGGTAAAAGTGAAGCCAGATCGGGCCCCTATCGTATTTATCGATGCGGATAAACGTAGATAAAACATCTGTCACTTTCTGACCATTGTAAGTGCGAGAGTGACAGATGCTTTACTATTAAACGCGATGATAATACAGGGGCTGATCAAGAGTTGATCTTTCCTATTGTTGTCGATATGAGTGTTTTCAATCCACGATGGCGCGTGCTCCACTTAAAATTGACGCTGTACGAGTATAGTAGAGTCCATATCAACTCTGCATGCAGGTAAGGTCCAAAAGTGACGAAACTTTTCATACCGCGACTATAATACTTACGATAAATTTAGTAATGGGGCGGGAATTCGTAGATTGGAAACACATTAAATAATAGAATGTCTCAAAATGTTATTTAATATTTGCAGGATTTTTATGTCATGGAGAAAGAGAAAGTGAAGGTGCTCACAAGGTGCTCACCTTGATGGTAAGTGAACTTTGAAATTTATGAACATTTTTAAACTTAACTATTAATGCATTGCCAACTCTAAAGGATACTAAAGAATGCTGCTATGGTTGTCATTTAACCGGCTGTCTTATGCCCGGTTCCAATATTCAAGAAACGAATGGTTTTCCTTACGTCTCGTTAAAATTTGACACATTTTGTACGTAGCAAATGTCAATTTTTTACGAGACGTAAGGAAAACGATTCGTTTCTTGAATATTCGAACCGGGCATTAACCTTTCACCAGAGAATAATCGTGCGAATACTGGGTAGTGATTCTTACAAAAGCATAGGTGAGCGAACGCAGGAGTGAATGTCCAAGCGGCGAGTTTAAGTAGTCCCGTCAAAGCGAACAAAACACATTTCAGCGCGTGTATTCTATTTGGCAGCATGGCTTCTCGAACGTATAAGGCTGCCTAAACTATATTAAAGCGAAAAAATTCCGTCGGTCTTAGGCAGGATTCGAACCTACATCTCCTCTGGCAATCCGGGCCAATGCAGGCGCATTACCAATTATGCCACCAAGACCCTACTTAAGATCCACGAAATTAGTGATGCGCCTGCATTGGCCCGGATTGCCAGAGGAGATGTAGTTTCGAATCCTGCCTAAGACCGACGAATTTTTTTTCGCTTTAATATAGTTTGAATTACGTACAGACGTTTCTGTTAAAATTAAAAAATGAATTAATTATAATACAATTAAGAAATGACCTTCATTTGGTTCCTAAATGCGGTCCGAATTGCACTATATTAACCTCTTTTGTGGTTTTACATAAAACATACAGGTATATAGGTTTTCCTCTCCATTTTTTTATTTTATAATTACAATTTAGATATCTAGCTGACACCTACGTTCGAAGACAGCTGTTGTCATGTCAAAATTATTTGTTTAAATTAATATATGTAAAATTAATATATTAATGAGACCATTTCTCTTTTGAGTTATGTGTGATAAATGTTAATAATTTGTGTGGTGATGTTTTCCAAGAGGTTCAAAACGACGGCATCAACATTTATTGTAGAAACTCATGATAGGAAATATGGAATCCGCCTTTTCAACAAATTTAACGTGATTGTGTTAAGCAAATCTAGTCTAGAAACTAGGGTCATGTTGAAAAATTTGTAATAATAAGCAATGGTTGAATACTTACATATATGAAATAATAAATATATCGTATTGCGATTGTTTATTCACATTATGTTTGAATGACGTTCGTCTATTATGACTTTGAAAACAGATCACAGATAATAAAAAGTCGTCTTTCTAAATCTTAGACGAAAGTACTTATACCCAGTTTTCTAAATAGCTCCGCCATTTTGTCATAGTATCTAGGCAAGGTTACTATTATTTAAAAAATATTTGAAATATCAATACCACTTTTAATCATGAAATGCTTCGAATTAGATTCTTAGAAAACGCTATATGCCTCCTTATTTTAGCTATACAAATTCATGATCCGTTTTTTCGAGATTTTACACGTAGAATATACACAAAAATAAGATTCCATTTGAACTGAAATTAACTAGTAAATTAACAAAAGAAATATGCCCAATGGCAATTTAGTTAATCATTCCAAAAACCGAGGTTATTATAAAGACCTATACGGATCCTTGGTAAAGTTTCCGAATCTAAATCATATTAATTACTCATTTCTCGTTACTTTGTTAAAAACATTATATTTTCCAATTTACTTTGCTTTAATGCACGCTTGCTAATAAGATAATAACCTTCTGTCTCGCCGCTATAATATTAAACCTAACAAAGTAATGAAATTTTACCGCATCTTATTATTAATGAGTTTAGGTATCACAGTGCTTTCTTAACACTAATGTTTTTTGTAGTATCTATTGCATGTACGTTCATTCATTTTAATTAAATATTTAAAACGACGTTTTAATTTATTATACTTACTGCCGCACTCAGAGACGTCAATTAAATTTAGCGCTTGTTTAGTGCAGCAGTAAGGTATTCTCCTTCTAATAATAAATTTAATTAATGGTTTTTACTTCTGTTATGGCGAAATATACCCGTATTCACCACTGTCATTAAGTCAGATGTTTTGAGACAATCGCCATGGACTTATACTTATCAGAGAAATACGTCCATGGATATCACACGCGAGGACAATTTTTCGGTTAAAGAGTATTTTCTCTTTTGGACTAAACAGAAGCTCATGGGTTTGGTTCCACGCGCTTCTGACAGGTATTATTAATTAACGAATTGTAGGCCTACTTTGGGCCGTCTACTTTTCCTTAAGCTACTTTCATTTCAGTTTTTTTACTTTCTAGGTTTTATTAAGTATGACTTACAAATAATACATTATAGCATTTACCTACTCGTACACATTAAAATACGCATGACGTTGGATCACTTAATTAAGTTGAGGCAATAATCCAACTCATGTTTGTCAACTCATATCCGTAGGTATGCGAGATAACTTAATTATGTCTGTTACGATACTGGGGCTCTATTTGACTCGGTAAAAGCATATAATTTTTACCATGTTATCGTATTATTTTAAATCGGCCGTCATTACTGTCAAGTAAATAGACCTATCGTAACGTTGACAATACAATTCAAATAACACGTCAAAGGCAGATATTATAACTTATAACCAGTAGTAGTATCTGGTATATATCCCACGAACACTTTTCAACTAATTAGAACCAATTGTTTTTGACATGTTTTTGTATTGTTTTTTAACACGGCCGTCATCACTGTCAAGTAAATAGACCTATCGTAACGTTGACAATACAATTCAAATAGCACGTCATAAGCAGATATTATACCCAGTAGTAGTATCTGGTATATAGCCCACGAACACTTTTCAACTAATTAGAACCAATTGTTTTTGACATGTTATTGTATTGTTTTTTAACACGGCCGTCATTACTGTCAAGTAAATAGACCTATCGTAACGTAGACAATATAATTCAAATAACACGTCAAAGGCAGATATTATACCCAGTAGTAGTATCTGGTATATAGCCCACGAACACTTTTCAACTAATTAGAACCAATTGTTTTTGACATGTTATTGTATTGTTTTTTAACACGGCCGTCATTACTGTCAAGTAAATAAGACCTATCGTAACGTTGACAATACGATAACACGTCAAATATTTTCCCCAGTAGAATAAAATCCCTGTGGGCTTAGCATGCGAGGCGAGGAGAATACGTCAAACCTCGTCAAACGCGATTTAATGTCAAATATGTCTATTCCATATTCTAACGTAAGGGTAAACATTTAAGGTTTTAAATAAAAGTGTATTTTGTGTGAATTGAGTCCTTTTATTACTAAGCATCTTAAAGTGTGACGTTATGTCATATTTTCTTATTTTCATATCGACGCTTGAAAGGTGAAATGGGATAAGCGACACAAAAATCGTCATAGGCGAGACCTAGCTCATGCGACTCAGAAAAATCTGCCCATTTGAACATAATGTAATTCAATGTCACAAAAAATATTGCTTACCCCATTTCGCCTTTCAAGCGTCGATATGAATGACGTAAAATATGACAGTAAATCTCGCGTAGCATACTAAGCCCCCTGTTCTTGATAATTTTCAAATGTATTTTGTCCATTAATTTATTTTCCTTTCTTGGCTAAACAGGAGTAGGAGGAGGAGGAGTAATCGATAAAAAATCAATATTGTTTTACGAACTGGTTCTTGCCAGGGCACAGTGGACAGAGTGAAACATTTTTGACGCTTTTGAAGACGCGGGTTGCCTAATTAGTAAAGACTGCCTACGAGGCTAGCGGTCCCAGGTTCGATTCCAGGTATGGACTAATATTAGTGTGATTTTATTACTACGTCTCGCTTGTTTTCTATATATCTATATATATAAAAGGCAAACCTGACTGACTTATATTATCTCAACGCACAGCCGAAACTACTGTACCTAGAAACTTGAAATTTGGTACAGGGGTTCCTTCCGTGATGTAAGTGAGCATTAAGAAAGGGTTTTCCGAAAATCGACCCCCAACGGGAAGAAATGGGGGGAGTAGCGGGAAACTAATTCTACGCGTACGAAGTCGCGGGCGTCCTCTAGTTTAAGTATATATATCGTTTTAAAGTATTTGTAGCAGAGCTTTTATAGTCTAGAACTACAAGATATATTTATGGTAAGTTGTTCTCTGGTTTTTTAATGAAATATAGAAGATAAACGAGCACACAGACCACCTGATGTTAAGAGAGTGAGAAAAAGATCTAAATCCGATAGACATTCGCATTTACATACTGGAATTCGCTGTCTTAGGATAACAGTTTTGATAATGTCGTTTGCGTTGTCAACCCTAAGGACAGGAAATACCTCCATGCTAGTAATCTCATCGGTTATCTCACCCTCTCACCGAAACACAACAATGCGAACACTGGTGATTCTTAGTAGGTTGAAAGATAAGATAGTGGTAGCGATCCGGACAGACCCTGGACAAGTTCCTTTTACTACTAAACTAACATTTCCTAACATTATGAAGTCTCGTCGGCGTCTATAGAAATGGCAATAGATGTACATAAACAAAATAGTACAGAGAGCTACCTGTTTGACACATAACCTTGACTTTTTAGCAAACTATTTTTTATTTTAAAATGGCTATAATCGTTATTTAATCTTAAATAGAATGGTCAGGAGTGTAAATCATAAAAAAATACATTCAAAAGTACGTGATTATTTGATTAAAGAGTAATAATACGAGTAGTAAATTGGTCCATTTGATTTTGTTTGCATATTTTTACCCCCGGATTTTATACCGGTATTGGGGTCGTAGCAGTTTCGACGTGTTTTACAAATACATTGCTTTTACATAATAGCGAGCTGGAAATCAGGGTGATGTGTTTGCCAGTTCAGTGGGCAGAGAAAGCCATGCGACACTTTGAACCTGAGGTCAAAAGTCTGTTCCGAAGTGTAGGTACAGACGGCCGTATGATGTGGTGGAATTTACGAATGTATATTATTTCCGTTCACTTTTGGGCTACGGCTAAAATTGCAGCAATAGTCTTAGGGCCTGTTTCACAATCGACAAGTAAATTTATGTGCCAGTTAAAGTTAGCTCTCTCCTTGTCTATGTTAAAGTATAAGAAAAGGAAAGGGCTAAATTTTTGTGTCAGATACGCGTTACTTGACGATTACGAAACAGGCTCTAATTTTATATAGTTTACTTTTAGGTGTGTTGCTGTAAATAATTTCTATTTAAAGAAACCGGGCGGTGATATTACTAGTATAAAGGCATTCCATGTTGCTCCTCATGTAGCAAAGCATTTGCACTCGGATTGCAGTTTTGAGATTAAATCTTGATACTGTAAATGTCAATGAGTCTCAGATCCCACATTTCATGTTGCCTGTGTCTTTTGCCTTCTCCATGCCATAAACAAAAACCTTCTCCCATTTCAAGTCTAACATTATGAAACAATAATATGCTTTAAATATGCTTTAAATATGCTTTAATTATGCTTTAATATGCTTTAAAGTTCAATGGCCCTGGCCTGGCGACCTTTTTAGGTTATTTAGGATTGAACAGTATTTTGTACTGTCCTTTAAATAAGAGTTCCGTACCCGAAAGAGACCCAACGGGAACGTATTCCGTCCGTTCGTCCTAACTTTTAAGACCTATATCTTTGAATATTAATAGATAGCTTCTTATTTTTATTGTATTGTAAAAATGGTAAACCATACAAGCGTCAAGTTTGATATAATCATATTACAAACCTTGAAAAAAGAGAAAAAATACAAAAAAATGGTCAAGCGTGAGATGGGCTCGCGAATTCAAAGTTCAATAATTATAATAATACCAGTCCTACTGTGCGGAGCCCTCGGTACGCGAGTCCGACTCGCACTTGATCGGTTTCATTAATGACTTATAGGTATTGCTTAATATTTTATTTCAAACTATTTAGATTTGTTTTTAATAAAGATCAACGATGTATCGACAAGCACTTAACTGTACCTACCCATCTCGATATCACATTCTGATTTTCATCATTACTATAAACATCCAAAACACTATGAACTCTCACACTCATACAGTTGTATACCAGTCGCATGCCAACTATCCCTGTCTGTTATATCTCTAATGTAACGTGACATCTCATTCACAATCATGCTCATAGAGATCACGCATCAAGTAAGTTTGAATATTAACGCGTGACCATTATAACTTCAGCTGTAGTTTCTACCAAACTCATATAAGTTGCAGGTCAAAGGAAACTGGTATTTTATACGTCATCATTCTGGCTCTCACGTAATCACTTAAAAGGCAGACGACGGAAGAGGCGAGCGCTTCATTTCAGGTAGGTGACGGTTTAAAATACGCGTATGGGATGTTTTTGCCATAAATTAACCCAGAAACGCTAAAGAGCAGTTTTAAAATTTAATTTCGTAAGTGTTTTTTCGGCTGGCGCTTATTTTAACGTAGTTGGAATATATGATGCTGAGTCGGCTGAATGTTGCGCTTTAAGCTAATTAGATGATGTATGCATATTATGCATCCGTCAGAAGCACTGAGTTTTTGAGAGGATGGACAGAAATATATAGCCTACCTAGCGTAGGAACCAATAACAATTAACGATGACAGTGGATTGGTATTTTTATATTCTACATCTTTTATGGTGGGCAATATTAAATTACTGTGAGAAATTTCAATAGCTGAACTAAAATGTCACAAACGCGTGGTTATTTTTGAACTCTCCCACTGTATTTATCTGGTGTTTTTTTTTTAACAAAAATATTTAAATTGGGACTACACGCTACAGTAAAAGTTAGAACTTAAATTTTTTTTAAAAAACATATTCGGCGACATAATTTTGTAATCTTGCACTATAGCCGAATAAAGGTTTCATTCATTCATTCATTCATTCATTCGTTCATTCATTCATTCATTCATTCATTCCTTCAATCATTCATTCATTCATTCATTCATTCATTTATTCATTCATTCATTCATTCATTAATATAATACTTATAACTTATAGTTATTGTTCACATAGGCTGATGAACCCATCTGCTTCCTTTCTGCCCTGCTAAACCAAAAATGTGTATCTCAAATAAAACTCCTGTAGCAATCACGGCCTCAATACTAACAGGAGAGGATTAAATACTTTGGTTTGAAACATTTTCCTGCTCAACGTTACTCACGCATGATATTTTTTATTTTAAATTAATTAATTTTATATAATGCTAGGTAAAGTATTATAATTGTATAATATCATGAGCTATATTTGAAAAACGACTTACTGTTGGATTTCTGGCGGCGTTTCTTCTCAGCAGCACAGTGGTCTCTTGCGAAGCGCTGGTAGATTTTTGACGTGTAAAAGTGCCCCAGCGGCATACTTACTGAATAAACATCTTTTATCTTTTTCTTTTATGGCAATTGAATCTGAGATAATATTATTCATATTGAAAAAAGACATTTATGAGGGAATAGTGATAAACTAGTTCTACGTAGACGAAGTCGCGGGAAAAAACAATGTTAAATTACATCAGATAACTTATTTATTTAATGTAAATTTTGTTTATGCATAATCTGGTTCAAAAATGACACGCAATAATTTAACCAAACTTACTGTCAAACTTGTAAAAATAACTTTGTTCCCAACAAAACAAAAAACAACCGACGAACCTTAAAACATTTCCAACTAATTTTATGACGTCATAAACCACGGCACGTCATCATCAACAATCTAGAACAGAATAATTGCTCTCGTATCTTCTGATAAAATTTTACAACAGCTATAAAAATCTCTATAAAACCTCTGTAGTAAGTGATTACCCGGGACACAGTAGTATTAAACTGGTTAAGATGTCTTACGAGGTTAGGGGATCGAGTTCATGGAAGAATAGAATGTACTAGTAAAAAAATTAAACTATTTCATTTACCCATTAACTGGTGATTAAAATAGGTTCTTCAAAAGCAATGCATTAACAATGAATGTTCGTTGACAATACGTTTTTATTAATTTTAATTTCTAAAAAAATATCATTCTTAGCGGTGTAAGATGTAATATCGCACGTTAAATCCAAGAGTTACAATAAGTTACGAAAAAATATATTTGAATAGTGTCATTATTGCGGTTAAAAATAATTAACTTTTATATAAATTCCTTTTTTGCACGTGTCACCGTATGATGGTGATCACCATACCATACTGCTTACTATAATTTTCGATAGTTTATTAAACGTTCACAATTGTCAAATCTGCATTTACCAACAGGATTCACAATTAGAGGCTCTATTCAACATGCTAAAACTATATTGCCTTTGGCATGTTATCGTTTTGTCAACGTTACGTTAGTTCTTATTTAATTAACAGTAATGGCCGATTAAAAACAGTAACATAACACGTCAAAAGCTTTTATTGTTTGACCCAGTAGAATATATAGCCTGTTCGATTTACATTTGTCTCGCGAGATATATTAAGTATAACTAATGGTATTCACAATCATACAGTGGTATTTGTCCCACACTATTCTGCGGTTTTCACACTATGTCAAGTATATTGACCTAGATGGTGCTTCCGAAAGTAAGGGCCGTATTAATAAACTCATCTTGGTTGAGATGCCCGTCCCAACATGTGTCAGAAATAAAACTTCTCTATGACTTGACGTTTGGGTTGACATATCTTGAGACGGGCTGTTAAGCCAAGCTCAGTTTATTATTAAGGTCCTAACACTCCCAGGTTCAATCTCGGGTAAGCGTAAATATTAATTTACAATAATTAATAAATTGTTCCTGAGTCTTGGGTATTTTATATTTTTTTGTATTTATTTCTGCATAGGTATAAGTATGTTTTGGCTATTTATCTAGAGTAAGTAAGTACAAATAGCCTAAAACGATTTCTACAGGCTGATCTTTTAATTGCTAAATCTGTTATTACATCAGCACATGCTACCAAACAGACTGTCTATTACAAAAACAGCGGCACGTGTTCTATTTTATTATACCTATAAGAAAGTCTTTAACTTGCGTTATTACTCCAATTTATTAGAAACTTGGAAGGAGCCATAAATTCGCCCTTGGCTTGAAGACTTTGGGCAGTAAAGGTGTATTTGCAATTGATCAGGATGCCCGCGTAATGGGCTTACGGATGTGTCATAGCGTATATATATTTAAAAAAAACGGTCGATGCAAATAAAATATTATCATTGTTGTATTAAACGATGGTTTTGAGGATTTGGGGGGGTTGAGGTGGGCCTAGTGTAGTACCGCTTCGACCATTGCTGATCTAATTGTGGCAGTCTTTTGTTTAGAGCTCACCGCATTGGCTCGTTGCATTAAGAAATTTTCATAAGCTTTTGGTAGTGAGGAGTTTTATGTCTTGTGGGTTCATGATATGTCACCCAAGGTAGATACTTCTGTTGCGCATTAGTGCTCCGCACGAGCATAGGATGTGTTTCGAAAAGGATTTAGTAAGAAATCTCAAAAATATTGTTCTTATATGCTATAAAACGTTGTTTTTTCTTTTTTTTAATATTCATACACTACGAAAACTTCTCACGACTTCATCGTTTTTTAAATAAGTACAAAAAGTCAAATAATAGTTCTCAGGTTTTCTGTTATGACATTGTATGTCATTCAATATTTATTTACGAAATACTGATACGACTTTATTATATTTACTTACAGGTAATATTGGACTTGGCTTTTGGAACCTTATAGCAGCATACACCACTGCTAAAAATTCATATTTTGATCTTTTAAAGTCGAGTCGTAGATAATCATTTAAGTACCCTCTTTATTTAATGGTTTTTAAGCACGGAACACTAGTAATTTAGTTGAGACCTTGATAACAGAGTATAAACTTTGCTATAAACGTAATGGGATCCCCTTGAATCACTGTTACTCATTTGATGGAATGTATCATTTCATCGATAGCTAATTTCTGGTGAAACCTTATTGTTTTAAGGGTATCTTAAGTATGGGTTATAGGATAGGTTAGATCTGTGACCACCGAAAAAATATTACTTCTGCACGTGTCAATACCTATTGATGAAATGAAAAATTCGGTAAAGTAAAACATGCAATGATTTATGAGTGTCAATAATTTAAGAGTAAAGGAAACAAACATCTGATTAATAAATATGCTGCGTCAAACATGAGGCTATTCCCTTAACGCGTATGAAAGGAAAACGGTTGTTTGTATGTTGAAATGTTCGCTTAATTTTAATGAGACTGAATTATTGCGGTACTAAAACGGGTAAAACTCAGATTTATCTTGCTAGCCAATCTAAAATAGTGGATGCTTTTGGAAAGATTTAGGTATATGTGTGTTGTGTTGAAATTTACCAACAACATAACATTATTATTTAAGGTTCAGTAGTTCTTCAAAATGTGACTATCGACTAAAGTGTTGCATAAATAAAGGATTAGGTACATAAACTTACACCATCGTCCCCAGAGTGGGGTAAGCAGACCTACAGAATTACCTACAACTCTAAAAACTTGTTGATAAATTCTGTAACCACATTTTGCACAATTACCATTACGATGTTTACCAGCGTATTAGTGCTAAGTTGCAAGCCCATCGCCTAACATAAGCCTTTATTCCTTTAGTCGCCTCTTACGCTATCCACGGAAAGACATGGAGTGGCAATATTCTAACCCGGCAACCACACGGCCGGGCGGTCTAGGCTAGGTAGTATCCATAATAAAGTTAATCGGTGTGATTATTATCGGTTTACCCTTGAAATATCGACAAACGTTTAATCGAATTTCAGTTCAAAGTCAACGTTTCGCTTATTTTCATTTGATCGAATATTCTTTACATCGAACAAGTAAATGATGTATTTTTAAAACACCGATTTTTAATGTTTATAAATATTATTAACTAGATACTTTATGTGACAGAATTTTATTTGATACTTTATTATTTTATTTTACAAGGCTGCCATTTTCATTTTGCGCAGATAATTTTGAGGTTATTATATTTTATTTGTTCTGTTAACAACTAACCTTTTTGGACCTAGATTTCTGGCATTGTGTGTGTGTGTCATATTTTGGAATAAAACAAATCGGTTCTGACGTTAATAACTGAGCCGCCATTACTGTCAAGTGAATAAGAGCTATCAAACCAAAAACGGAAACACGTCAAATGTAATACGTTTTTACCGTGTAAAATCTCAGCCCAGACAACATGTATGGAATTGACTTAAGGGGTCAAGTTATAGAGAGATACATTTTATTGCGATTAACGCAATAAAATGTATATTGTCTAGGCTAACGATGTGCCATTCCCGATCTCCCATGTTTTTACACTGTGGCAAGCAAAATAGCCTTAAAGCGATATAATGGACATATAAATAATGTACTACGGGCATTATTATCTATAATTTTAACCTACCAAAAGTTACTTCTTACTTTCATCATAAAAAAATCTTCTGAGCATTATTTATAATTCTTGTATTTACTCGTGATCGAACAAATGACCCAATTCTAAGTTACACAAAAGATTTGCCTTTCAAACGAACAAAACCAATTCCATTCCCACTACCTTTTGTAGGTCGACAAACGTCGCAACCAGTTGATATTCAAGCCACATTTTGCATTCAACAATCGATCAAGAAAACCTAATAGGCCACTCCCAAATAGGATCTGTCCATCAACCGACAGACAAACTTTCTTTGTTTTCTCATATGCACAGAAATAGAAGAGGATCTGAAGCATTCGCGAAAACGATAAACCTTTAGAACAAAGCATAATCAACCTTGCTGTTCGCTCTTAGGGGTATGAGGGGATGTAAGATGAAATTTGCGTTTTTGTCCCCACTAACATTTGATTGGACACGACGGTAACAGAGTGGGGTCGGTAGTTGATTGCTTTACCGAATTAGACGAGAATCCGGTTCGGTATTAATAATAAATTAAGCTATTACATGAACACAGACGGCAGATTAAAGCCGCGATGGCCTTATTTATGAGGGTGCAATGATTCTTTTTGTTCGCTTTTGAAGGTAGTTTAAGGTTAAAGTGTCTTCTCGATTACGACGCATGCTTACCGGTGTAAGATGAAGAGTTTTGACCTCGCGTTAAGCCTAGTTGGTAGTGACCCTGCTTACGAAGCTAGCGATCCCGGGTTCAATTCCCGGTTTGAGCAAATATTTGTGCAGAGAGCGAGTATTTGTTACTGAGTCTTGGAGATTTTCTACATAGTTAATTCAGTGGGTGTTTACATCTAAGCATAAGTATGTTTAACGTTGTCTAGTACCCATAGCATAATCCTGGAGCTTCGTTAGGGATTAGGTCAATTTGTATGAGTTGTCTCAAAAAGAATTTTATATTGTAGGTTACAATTTCTTAGTGTCATCCTTTTCGTGTATAAGAATAAAATTACAGGAGTATTAATTTTGCATACTTGTATTCTTATCTTATTAGCAATAAAAAATAACTATACAAATGTAAAATAAATGACGCAATGACATATTATTATTCAGTAGTCGGTTGTGTACGCTGTAAAACATTATTTTACCATTTTAATGCTGCTGTCACAACAAAATCTGACATTTTTTACATATCATTAGACGAAAAGGTTTTTCTTTCCCCTTTGTATTTTTTCCCAATTGGTCCTTTGAACCGGATAATCCTGCGCCGTCCATGTCAGACACGGGCGCAGAATAAACATGGCCGCCGTCCGCCATTAAACGTGTTTGCTTAGGTTATGTTACACATTATTATAGTGTTATTTTTTGTTGACATCGCTGTTAACCCACGAGGTAACAAATGCGAGCGATTTGTTAGGACACCCAAAGTGTTATGTTTTTTTTAACATAATAAGGGTAGAAATTATGGAGAGAAGCTACTGCGTAATCATTTTAAAGGGGTGTTTTTCTTTAAATTAATGTTCTGCAATTTTTAATAATAATTATAGTGGTATTGCGTAATCTTTCTCATGTTTTGATACGTGCGTTTTGATTTCAAACAGGTAGTATCTTTAAGATAATGCCAGGTTTTTAAGTCCTTAGTTGGAAACTTGGGAAAATACATAAATAAGACTGAGTTTGACTTGAACACATGTAATTGGCAGTAGGTGTATCGGCGTAACAGGGCTTAGAATAATCATTAAAAATTAACAGAAATAGGTTTTGTTGAGACTAAATTCTGAAACTTTATTCCTTATTCTTTGAGAAACCTTATAAACGTGAGCTAGCTTTAGTTCATGCACAGAGATAGTTGGATCCAACAGTGACGCCTTATCCAGCAAAATTTGACGATTTCTGAGAACTGGGTACGAATTCTGTGGGAACAAAGGAGAGAGTAAAAGCTTTCAATTTATCATACTGTAAGTTAATAAGAATGCAATTTTTAGGTTTGAAAAAAAAAAGTGAAATAAAATAATTGTACCATAAAAAACAGTCTGACTGTATTTTTTTAGTTCAGCTGCCATCTGCTTATCGAGACCAAAGTAACGAATCCCGATGTAGTGAACCTACGTTGATGACGGCCGAGATCCAGATGTCTTTATCATCAGATCAGTCCCTTAAAACCACAATATATTGCATTGCCTTTGGGTTTACATTACTTATTTTAAGCTTTATGCTTTGAGCCGATTATGATAAAGGTAAGTGGTAAGAAATTGGGTAACCCATCAGTTTATCGAATTTCGTTTCATAGATGGTATCTATTCATCGAATTGAATTTCATCGAACGCTATTTTTTGCTGAAACTATGACATTCAGGATATCTGAGTACTATTAATACTCCTTTTACTTGTGATGATTATCAGGAACGCAACATGACACAATTGTCAAACTGGTTACCAAGTATAAATTCAGCGAATTAATTAATATGAATTATATCTCAATTACCTGCAGGTACAAAGTAGATATTAATTAATTAATAATGTCGCCCGTGTAGTTTGCTCGCTTTCTGTAGACGTGGCGTGTATCCGCCAAACTCTCGACACGTGTACAGGCAGCGTTAGAAGTGTTAACGGTAATCTTAATCGGCTACGTATCGTTATTATATTATATAAAGTTCAAATAAGTTCAATGCTTAAAGGTCATGACATAATCATAATGTTTTTTTCCTTTAAAACCCTGAAAAGTTTAAAATTTCAGAAATAAAATCACATAATTATGAACCATTAAGTATTTTGAAAATTATATTTTATGATACGATCCCATCTTTATCGCTATTTAAGTTAGATTTATAAACGAATATTCATGACTTTAACCCTTTGAACGCCAAGAGCCTATAATAGTGGTCGTGTGCTGTCGTACCTACCACGCCATCGACCTATATAGTGGTCGTAGGCATGGAGTGGCACTATTCTAAGCCGGTAACCACACATAATTATACTCGTACATTATACTCGTAAATAGACGAATTGAATACCTATCCATTTATATATTTTGTATTTGCTCGAAATTCTATACTTCTAACACCGACTGTACTATCGTGTTGTTAAGCGAACCTATACTCACAAGCACACAGTATGTTATTTTATCAGAAATCCGTAGATCCTCTCACGGATGCGGAATCTTCAATACCAATATTTACTTGCCTTAAGTTAATTTCTCAATGTTAATGAATTAAGATATTCTTATAAGAAAATCAAGTTCTACCTAAGTTACTTAAGGACTAATAAAAACGGGTCGAGTTTATTAACGGCGACGTGAAATATGATTTCGATGAACCCGGCTTAAATTCCTAAATAATATTGTATTCCAGGAAGATAAGGTGTCCCCACGGGAGACCCGTATATAATCTCTTTATTTAATATTTTCATAAGATTTTTTTCAAAAACCTTTAAAGAAGCTTGATCTTTATTAGACTAAAAATATTTTCCTTTTATAATTTACAGAACATGGCCACATCTACACTAATATTATAAAGAGGAAAGATTAGTTTTTTGTTTGTTTGTTTGTTTGAATGAAGAATGTCAGTAGGTACGCCAAATCGCTTGAAACTTTGTAAGAGTAAAGCTTATAAATAAACAAACATACTACTTTTTGTTTCATTCAAATAGACCCAGTAGTTTTGATTCTACGAACGTATGAAATTACGGTCAAAAATATTAAAGGGTGCGGGCGCCATCTTACTGGAGTGACGTCATGGTTTCGTTGCGGTACGGCCCCTTATATGATTGAGTAAGTTTACAGGGCTATATTTTTTTAACCGTTATAAGTAACCAGTTGAAATTTTCACAGATTACGTGTTATTATAAACTCTATTGTTTAAAATTACAAAATGAACAATAAATCAAATCCCAAGAGGGGTCCCCATACAAGAAACATGACAAATAACCAGTTTTTTTAGCATTTTTATACGGATTATATTTTTATAATGGCTTACTATTTTGATGCTATTTTAAGCTTAAATTGCAGTCGAACTTTCATAGTTTACGACTAAATAACAATCTCAAGTAAAACTGCTAAAAATATTTGACCAAACTGATTTTATCAACACGATGTTTTAAGCGGTCACTCATCCTGTTTTAGAATACGCTTGTAAGTAGGTAGTTGCTTAACTTTGGAAGCCGAAGTACGGGTTGTATTTGTATTAGCTTTTTATTTCGGTGTCACACAATAATCTAAACTCCATACTATTACCTTGAATATCGTTTGTTTCTAAATAAACAATTTAATAACTCCATACTTACGACCAAACAGTAATCTGTAGTAAAACAACAAACAACAAAATCTTACACGATGTTTAAGCGGTGTTTACTTAACTTTGGTAATAGCCCTTTCTTTACAAATGTCGTATCTAATGTAGAATTCATATCGCTAGGTACCGTATAAAATAATGAACTATAAAACATGAGTTTTTGATTGACCTTGGTAGTAGTTCTGATATTTTGTGTACTTATTCATTTCATCGATTTCAAATTTCGCGGGCGGGCGCTGCCAAGTGGCTCACTCGCCATAAGTTAGGTACCTAGACCGCCTCTCTCTCTCTCTCTCTCTCTCGCTAGTTGTTGGTATTAGCGGCCGCTGTAGTAAGTAGGTAGTTTTTGAACTGTTTTTGAGCATTATAACTGTTATTTCGTGTGTGTGTGTGTGTGTGTGTGTGTGACGTGTGTCCGTCTATCCGCAGCCTAGCTCAGAGACTCTTAGTACTAGAAACGTGTAATTTGGCATGAATATACATATTAGTCACGCCAACATAGTTAAATAAAAGTAAAATCATGAATTATTTTTTTTACGTAACGTGGGGAAGTTTTTTTTCTCGTCTACCCCATAGTGTGGGGTGTCGTTGTATAGGTCTTTTCAAAATATTGCGGATTTGTGAAAACAATATTTTAATTAAGGTATCCGTTTATGAAAAGCTTTAAAGCGCAAATTTTTGTTAGAGTCAAGTGTCGTCGTCCCCTCCCCACTACAGCCAAAACTACAAATAAAAAATATGAAAAATAGGTATCTTCAAAGGAAAACTATCACGACTAAGTAGACTTCATTGGCTCTTGAGTTAAACGGTTTAAATGTTTATACCTGCCGAAAACTTATTTGCGGTGTTGGTAAACTGACCGCGACCTATATCGATGTATGGGGATAACAGTTTTCCAACGGCAAAGTTAAGTTTGTCGCGAGGTCTAATTTGTTTGTAGTAACGGCTTCGGAACCCTACACTGAGCATGGGTCGACAGGCTGTTGCCCGGTTTTTTGCATTAATGTTTTGGTATTTTTATGTAGAATACGGAACCCTAAATTAAAAGTGCTTGATTATTATTCTATTTTTATTTAACCAACTTATTCGACAAACATTACAAACAGAAAAGCCGGTCAGCAACGGACAGTTAGTTTAGTTAAACAGATTAAACTGTATGTAAAACAAAACAATGGATAACCATAACTATCATAGTCACATCAAAACGAATTCGTAAAAAATTACGACTTCCAAAGTTAAGCAACTACGAGCGTAGTCTAAAACAGGATGGGTGACCGCTTAAAACATCGTGTTGATAAAATCAGCTTTGTCACCTATTTGTAGCAGTTTTACTTGAGATTTCTATTTAGTCGTAAAGTATGAAAATTAGACTAGAACTTAAGCTTAAAATCGCATCAAAATAAGAAGCCATTATTGAAATACAATCCATATAAAAAAGCAAGAAAAAATGGTTTTTTTCATGGTTTTTGTACGGGGACCCCTCTTGGGATTTGATTTATTGTTCATTTTAAAAATTTAATCGATAGAATCTATAATAACACGTATTCTGTGAAAATTTCAACTGTCTATTTATTACGGTTAAAAAGATAGAAGCCCTGTAAACTCACTCATTCATATAAGGGCGCGTACCGCAGCCAAACGATGACGTCATCATCCGTGAGCGCTAGCCGCCGGGTTTCGAGCGCCGCATACGAAGTTTAAAATTCAATATCTCGGAAACTATTAGACGTATCGAAATGATTTTTTTACAGCATTTTTTTGTTTTTAATGAAGAATACGATAAGCCAAAAATCTAAACTGGTTGACATTCTCTATTGAATAGGCTCTGAAACTACTGGACCGATTTGAAAAATTCTTTCACCATTAGAATTATTTTATTATATGTTATGTTTTATTTTTCTGCGCGGACGGAGTCGCGGGTTACAGCTAGTAAAAATTATAACAAATAATTTTGTGTATAAAAACCTACAGCAATTAAATACTTAGCGGTTAGTTCTAGAGTAGTCTCTCTCTCTCTCTCTCTTTTTAAGAGTCAATCTCTTGTCCAAGGAGTAGTCGCCAACCGCTCTGGTCTTCTATCAACTGCTTGACTTTCTGGTATGACACGAGGTTCACCTCCTCTTTTATTTTTTCAAAGTAATATTTCCTTGCCTTGTCTTCCTTTTTTATTTCCTTCTATGATGTCCTACATTACTACGAGTTAATTAACAGTTATCGGAAATCTTTGCTTATACACATAATATGACATAGAGTGAAAAATATTCGGACAGTTGTGAGTGCACGATAACCAGCTGAGTGCTGAATGATTGTAGATGCTGAAGGAATGGATAAAATTCGACAAACGAGGTTTTGTTAAATTCGCCTTAGCATTGCAAGTGTATTTGGTTATATAGGTACTGATTAAATAAAAAAAAAATACATTTATAAATGTGACAATGTCAAAATATGAAGTCACATTTTTCAAGCTTGCTTTGTGTCAAACTTGTTAATAACCTCATTTGCTTCTTTACCAAGCATACCTACTCGTACACATCCCTAATGATAAACCCTAGGAAAAAAAATAAACGTTAAATTTATTTATTTATTAACACGTTTTACACGGCATTACAGAATTCCATTGCGCCGAGAAAACTAGATTGATACAATTTACTTACACTAAAAAACACTAGGTAGTCACAATAATAATAAAAATAGAATAACAACCTTATATCAGTACACTCGATTGCCTATCATCCATCTTCTCACAGAATCGCAAACATTCTCGACACACAGATTTCCATCTCCATTCAAACAAGTCGCATTCGGGTGCCGATGCCAGGAGCGCGTTAAAGAGCGTCAGCGCGCGGAGTAGCGGCGCACTCTTGCAGGCCACGGTGCGCGCCACCGGGACCGCAAGTAGCGGCCGCGGCTTAGGGCGAAGACATATAGTGGGAACTTGCGAGACATACAGCCTCACAACCCGCCCTACTAGCTCAAGACAATCAGACTTACCGCGCAGAATGCCACAAAAGGTAGTCATCAACTTTTCGTTACGCCTTACCTCAAGAGAGTTAAACCCCAGAGTGCCGAGTAAAAACTTCGTGGGATATAAGTAAGGCTTTTTTGTACATAAATCTGAGAAAGGCTTTCTGTATCTTCTCTAGAAGCAGGGCGTAAGTAGACTCGTATGGATTCCATATGATGGACGACGCTTCCAGTTCACTACGCACAAGAGCGTTGTATAAAACTTTAATAGCTCCAAGGTCATGAAAGTCTCAAATAGAAAATTCAAGTCACAGCTTCAACCTCTTGAACGTAAACCCGATAAAGGGTTCCTTTTTTATAGTGTTTCCTTTTATACAGATCTAAGTTCAGAAACGGTAGCGGTTGCGGTTTACAACGCGCTCGGGAACCATCGCTGTTTGTCCGACGGTCTTGCGATGTCCGTGGGGGCCGTCTTGATGCAACCACAGACTAGCGACGTAGACTGAACGAATTTTAGAAAATATGCAGATATTATACAATTTTGTTTTAAATCTAAAAAGGACTTATTGCGTAAAAACATTATAATTAATATACCTCGTCATGTCACTCATGTTGCAACGATCGTGGTCATGAGTGGACTGAAGTGGGCTGGTGCTTATTTATGTTGCGTGCGAATTTTTGGAACTTCCCGCACTTGGTCTTGTTTTTGTTTTATCGGAATACCCATCCACCAGCACACAACATCAAGCAATATAATTTTAATGTCTTTGATACTTTTTGTAATGACATACAAAATTTGATTACAAAAAATTAACTTAATGCCTGACTAATCTTTGTTTAAGATATACAATTTAAGAACGAATTAAATCTAGTATAACAGTGACTCCCGCACTAGAACTAGCCTTCAAATTATAGTGATGTATATTAAAGAGACTGTAAAAAAAATAAAAACCAATAATCTTCAAAACATTTCATCACTTAGGTATCTGTTACAGTATACAGAAGTAACGATATAATTGTTTACCTTAAAATAAATTAATTTTCCAACTGTTCAAAACATTGACAGTTTTCAATCATTTTTGAAGGTCTCATACAATGTATTTTTAGAACCTACATAATTATTATTTTGACATCTACACGAAACTTTTTGTTTTCTATTTCACTTGATTTAATTTCTTTCCTCTTCCTTTCTTGGAAAAACAGTAGAATAGCACAAAACGAGTCAAATAATGTTTAATGAGTATCTAAACTTTGTTTGTATCACGTCTGTTATATTTACAGTTATTCTATGCGGGAACTTCATTAAGAGGGTCCCATTGCAGTCGTAATTGTAGACTGGGAAATATTGAAACTAATTGCATGATTGTGGTTTTTGTTACCTATCTAATTACTGCCGCTGTGGTTATGGTCTGGTTTAATTTTAGTAAGCTAACGTATATTTGTGTAAACTTAACTATATTCACTGAATGAGTGTTTGTGTGGTCTCTGCCTACCGCTCTGGGAAACGTTCGTGAGTTAATGTATGTATATATGTAGAGTTTGTGTGTTTGAATTATATTGATCGTTCAAGTGTAAAGCCGTTGTTTGGTTGCATAATACTATAATAATAATTATTATTATATTTATTTTAACAATAATCACTTTTTTGTTCTATTCGTTACTGTCAGGACAAGGTTTGTATCAAAGATTTTTGCTTAAAAACATTTTCCATGGTGGCGTGTTGTTTTTATGATAGTTTGAGTATTGACGACTGATACGCGAAGCTCATGCCACTTCCACTGTTTTTTCTATTCCGTGGATAAAACCAAATTGTAAGTAATGGCGGTCAAGTTAAAAACAATAATGTAACATGTTAAAGGTAATATGTTTTTACCGCGTCCTGTTAAAAAATATAAAAGATGTTTATTTAGTAACTAGGCAGCACGGGCACTTTTACAAGTTAAACTAGCTGCATTAGCCGCCGGAACTTTATAATTCTACCCACTTCCCTTTTGTATGTCTTACCGCGATAAATAACACCTTCTGCGCGCTAGTTGTAGTTTATAGTATTGTATGAAATACTTTTTTATTCTTTATATTTCTCTTGTAAGTGAATTTTGTAAATAAAGTTCTTAAACTATAAACATCTACTTACCAGCGTTTCCCAAAAGGAGACCACTGCTGAGAAGAAGCGCCGCAAGAAACTAACCAGCCAGTATTTTTTAGGGTTCCGTACCCAAAGAGTAGAAACGGGACCCTATTACTAAGACTCCGCTGTCCGTCTGTCTGTCTGTCTATCTGACACCAGTCTGTATCTCACGAACCGTGACAGCTAGGCAGTTGAAATTTTCACAGAAGATGTATTTATGTTGCCGCTATAACAACAAATACTAAAAACAGAATAGGTTCCCATAGAACAAACGTGAAAATTTTGCAGTTTTATGCTAATGTTGTGTAGATAATGGTACGGCACCCTTCGGGCGCGAGTCCGACTCGCACATGGCCGGTTTTTTTATTTTTTATATTGCAGTGATAATACTTAAGCATAAACAAATGTATTAAAATTTTCCGTACTTAAATAACAGTAGCAAACGAAATTCCAATGCCTCAATATCCCGACCCAAAAACACTGAAACAACTGTAAAACAGTGAAGTTGTAAAATATCAGTGTAATAAATCCAAATCTATTTCACTTAAGGTCGAGATACGCGAAGTTTGCGATCGTCCCATACATAAAATGTTGGAAGTTGCGATGCGATTTTTTCTTATCTAACTTCGTTAGGGGCCGATGACAATGCCCTGGGGGACGCTGAGAACTTTCATGCTAGGCGAAACGGTGTTTTTCTGGATGTCCTTGGGTGTATTTTAGGTGAAAAAGTTTTACTCTTGGGCGGTAAGGCATTGGTTATTTTTGAACTTAAGTTAGGTAAGCTGTATTATGGTTGGTTTATTACATTAGAAAATAGAACATTAATTATTAATAATTTGTAGTAAATGGTATATGCTAAGACCCATTCAACTTCAAAAATCGGTAATTAAATAAGCGTTAAAATGTATGCTTAATTATAAAAAAGAACATGAATACTTAAAAACAAACAAAACATAGCTCAAAACTACTAAATAGTTATCATTTTACGGTCCGAGTTAAGCATGAAATATAACACTTGTTATATACGTAAACCAAAACAGTACTTAGGCGTTTTCCAAAAAAAGCGCACGTAGTTAAAGACTTCAATTAACAAACGGTAACTTTTTTCATTACGTCACAATAATTAACTACATTTCTCATTAAAAAAATAGTGCCATCTCAGACAAAACTACTAAAGCAAATACAACCATTTTACTAACGAGTGAGGATTGCAACTGTTTCGGTTATTGAATATGAGATACGGCCTACTGGCGTATGAGGGCAGTACATAAATATCTAACTAATTATCGTGACGTAATGGAAAAAGTTACCGTTTGTTAATGAAAGTCCTTAACTATGTGCGCTTTTTTTGGAAAACGCATATATAAGAAATCACAAAAAGCAAAGTCTTTGATGTTTGTATTAAACTTAACTAATTATTGGCCATACACTACCTATTTAATGTAGGTATTCCTTGTTACGGAATGTCGGAACATCGTGCAGTGTAAACGTCTGCGCAGCTTCCAAATTGAGTTGCCTCCCCGCTGCGAGCTAACGTAATATTTGATTCAGTTAATGTAACACGTTCTTAGTTACTTAGTCTTAGTAACGTTACGTTTGCTCTTTCTTTTTATTTTAGTAAATGGCTTTCCTTGACATTAAAGACATTCCTTAAAGTGATAAGTTGGCTTTTGTTCTTTGATTTTTGTTATATTGCCTGTGTTTTATATTTCCTTTTTATTCTTGTAAAGTAGAAATTATATTATATGTACATACAATTTAATTTCTACTTAATAATAATAAAAAGGAAATATACAACACAGGCAATATTACAAAAATTACATTATAGTTACATACAAGGAGCGTCGGTGGCCTAGTGGCTTATGGGGTGGACCACGGAATAGAAAAAACAGTTGAAGTGGCATGAGCTTCGCTTAATATCAGACCTGCGCCTCTATTCCCGACGGTAAAAACGATATCGTAGTTGACCTGTTATGGTATTGTTATAACGTCAGACGCCATTAGGTACTGTCAAGTAAATAAGAGTTATCAAAACGGTGACAATACGATAACAAATCAAAAACGATATTGTTTTTACCGTGTTGAATAGAGGCCCTGTTGTCGCCAATACTCAAACTATCATAAAAACAACACGCCACCATGGAAAATGGTTTTGGTGTGGCTATCGTTTTTACATTCTAAAATACCACAATAAGGCATGCTTCTGGATTTATTTCTTATTTTAGAAATATTAAAATATCGAAATATCGAAACAAGCGATCGTGGTAGGTTATGCGGAACTCCGCATAACCGTGCCACACGTTACACGCCCACTTGACACTTCTACTGTTTTTTTTGTTCTGTGGGGTGGACTCGTGATCGTAAGGTACCGAGTTCGAACCCCAGCAGTCACCATGTATCAATGAGTTTTTCTAACTTAAGTGCATTACCCTACGCTCTTACGGTGAAGGAAAAACAAAATGAGGAAACCTGCACATTCGAGCAGCGGAGTGTGTAAGAGGGTAATTGCACAAAAGATCCTAAAGGGTCGAAGTGTATCCGAAAGGGCCCATCTGTAAGATAAGATAAGATAGGTCCATACACTTAGTATTACTCGTATTATTAATACCAAATATAAGAATTTAAGTGCCTTTTATAAATTGTGCAGGGTAACTTGTGTACCAACACCGACACAACCTACCGCTAAGCAGTAATGTTCGCATTATTGTGTTCCGGTATTGTACTGGCATAAAGGAATTCCGTGTTGGTCTTTAGGGTTCTCACCGCATTTGCTGTCTTATGATTGCAGTCTTAAGATTGAAGTCATCAGGTGGCTTGTGTGCAGAACGAGTGAGAGAGAAGTACAAACCCGAAGTACCTTCTAAGTGCTCACAGACTGTACCTACTGCCTGGAACTTGACAGTTTTTTTTTTATTAAGGAAATAACACAGAGATATACATAGAGTTCAACATAGACTTTAACAGTTCGTAATACGACCTTCAGGGCTTTATTATACTTTGCGGGCCTAGTATGGTTGCGTTTATCGCGTGACAAAATGTGGATAAAGCATCCGTCACTCTCGTACTTATATACGTGTCAAAAAATGACGGATGTTTTATTCAAATTTTGTCACCAGATAAACTCAGCCATATTAGGCTCCTTGTTTTAGTCGTCGTTATTAAACTGTGGTGATTGTAACAGCTCTTATTCTGTAGTTTATAAGAGCTGTCTTAACATCAACAATATGATCGATCATATCGCAACAAGATGGTCTAATGCAATATTTAATAGAAGCCTTGAAGTATGAATTTCCTATTTTTACAAAGTTACTTACATACAAATGAAACTAATACAAGTGCATAAAACCCAAAAACAGCCAGGTGCTCTATTCTACTATGTAAAACCTTATTGCTTTTGACATGTTATCGTATTGTAAACGTTACGGTAGCTCTTATTTACATACATACCTACATACAAACCTTCCCGCCTGTAATCCCAGAGTGGGGTAAGCGTAGCTACAGAATTACCTAATACTTTAAAAACTCTTATTTACTTGACAACAATGGTGGCTGAATTATAAATAATACGATAATATGTCAAAAACTATATGGTTTGATCACGTAGAATAAAACCCCAAACCTTTAACGATACGGTTAATTGTCTCCAGCGGGAATCAAACGTGCAACTAACGGTTTAAGTTGTTCTTGTGAGTAACTGAGCCAACTGGGTTGGCATTTGACATTCTCTAAGCATAATTGTAAGCAGACGGCTTCTACATGTTTTATGTTTCATTTAGTTAGCAAAAGGAAATAATACAGTAGAGAAACATAGCACAGTAGAAACCATTCAGTACATTAACTTGTGAAATATGATCTTGAAAGATCAAACTATGGCAAGATACTTTTCCATTGAAAGTCAACTTAAAAATAGTATTTTATGTAACTGATACATAAAGAGGGTCCTTAAAACACGAGTGTGGTTTTATGAAACGAGCTGAAGGCGAGTTTCATAATAAGATCACACGAGTGTTTTAAGGCCTAATTATGTACAGTTGCATACATTACTTTATCTACACACATATTATAAGTACTCTAAGATGCGTTCAGTAGGCGGCAAAACAAACAAATGGCGGCAAAGCTAACCTGTGTCACGAATATGTTTTTTTTTTAATCATAGACTAAGTAACAAAGTCCCTATTCTAATGTCATTCGAAATCAAAATGGCGTACGACACTTTACTTAAAATATACCGAGTCGACGTTTAATTGATACTAGAATTGGCCCTCTGTTTGAATTGTGTTGGTTTTGGAAGATGTTCCAAATTTGAACAACATTACTTTATCAAAAGTTATATCGTAATTTTAACTTTTCATTACAGCTACAGATAAGAAAACATATCATTGTAAAATTGTATCTTGTAATGCTGGTCATTGTCTACGGGTTCTGAACGCATTATAGAGGACTTATGATATGAGTGTAGATAAAAACATTTTTAGTGTCAGTCCTAACTTTTTATCATTACTTGTAATGTACGTACATCTAGTTCTAACTTTGTCTGTTTTTAATTAGATTTTGTTTTAAATTTTTCCATGTACTTAAGTTAAATAAATGTACCTTTCTTACTTTCAAAGAATTTAAAAAAGATCAACGACGCAAATATAGCTTTTAATTTAATACTGAACCCAAATAGGCGTCTGAATAATATAACTCCATCCAATCACGAGCTATTTAGGGACCCGCGGGGAGGGTTAGCAATCGTTTTAATTGAGAACGTAATTTTTCGCCCGATCCTTGGGGTCCTATTCTCACTCGTCGGACATGATTCGACTTCGGACAAAACGACCCTAATGTGAATTGGATTTTGTTTTCGTTGAATTTCTAAAATTTCAAGACCAATAGCGGTATTTTATTATACTATTTGTGTAACATAATCAAAATGCAAAATATATTGTGATTTTTTTCACATTTCAAAATAGGTTCTTGTCTCTATGAACAGAAAAAACGTAGTAAGGGTGTTAATTTATTTATTTAAACTTTATTGCACGGTACAAAAAGTTAGAACAAATGGTGGACTTAATTCCTTAAGGCATTTTTTACCATTCAACCAAAAGGTCAAACAGAGAATAGTTAGTTGTTAATTAGTAATCGAGCGATTGATGAACTTTTTTGTTTTGCTCTTTTTAAAAAGTGAAGGTTAAAAACTTGTTTACGAGTATTTGATAAAATATTTATTGTACGAGAAACCCTTTGGTAAATTGGAAATGAGACCTGTAGCCAATAATTGCAATCTCAAAACTAAGATTCGACCAACCAACCAACCTCAAGATTCAAACTCAATTAAAGACCTCTAAAACGTAGCTTGTGCTACGGCGTAGCACAACAGATGCTACGAAACGCCTACGACATTTGCTTCTAGCCTACCTACGGAGGTAGTTCATCAAATTTATGCCCGAACATGCCTTTGACGTTGAAAGGAAACGTTTACAAAGCGTTCATATTTGTAGGGGATTTAGTTTATTAGTTCGAAAACTTTACTAACATTCTCTCCTAGGTAATCTCCATTTCACTGCTTAGATTTCAGTGTTACCTTATTATCTAAATAATCAGATATTGCCATAATATTCCCAACCTGCTTCCTCAAATACTGTCTCATTTGAACAGAGCAAAGGTGTGGAACCGATGTTACTGGACGCCGGATCTAGAGGCACGAGCCTTGGAAGAACCACTGCCAATAGTGAACAAAATTCAAAATTCAGATTCAAATTTAAATTACTTCTATAAGACATTTTTAAATATTCAAAACACTTTCTAAACAAGATTGTTTCGGGTCGCTTTCCATATCTTTATATTTTGTCACTCTCTTATGTTTCCAAGACATTGTAGAGTGAAAAAATAGCAACATTAAAAAGGGTTTCTTTAATATTCCATTGAAACAAGGAGCAAAAGGTGTATACATAATATTATCTTTGACGTTGACTGTACTTAATAGGTAGTTCATTAAAGACGTATTAGAATTTATTAGAAAATGCAAGTTTTATTACTTAGCGGAATCCAAGAATCAGTTAAAAATTTCATTTTTACCAATCCGTAATTCCATTATTACACTTCCGTGCACCATAATGGTCTATCTTTAGCAATTGGATAACGTACACTATTACACTAACGAGCACCACCCGTCATTAGTTTACCATGTCAAAGACCCGCCATCCGAGCGCCGAAGGCTTCTTGAAATTCAATTTTCCATTTTATTTTTCAGTGACAAATAGCTTTTGGGGAGATAAAATGTCCGAGCCATATTTCGAAAAGGATTCTAAAATATACTATAGAATGAGGATAACTCCTAGCTTTGCAAAACATATGAAAAAGATAATAACTTAAGGCGATGATGTTTGTTTTATTTTTTTGTTGATTTGCTATAGCATAAGCTCAGTAAACAATTAAGTATTCAAAACTCAATATGTTAAATTGATAGCATAAGTTTTTCCTAAAATATGCCGCTGTAGACGGACAGACGTCACATCTTCGCTCTTTCATTCGGAATCTTAAAATTAAACAATAATGATCATTCCTCAAAGTTACGATTATTCCAAATACTGAGTTCGGTCAGAGATTCTATTTATATCGGTAAAACCATATTATTTATTTTGACATATTGTTTTTAACTCGGCCGTCATTACAGTCGAATAAATCAGCTATCGCAATATTCATAATGGTCTAAGATCCGAATAGGAGACGACCCTCACCCAGCTGTTTATTCGATAAAAAGTATTTTATATCAAACTAGAGGACGCCCGCGACTTCGTACGCGTAGAATTAGTTTCCCGCTACTCCCCCCATTTCTTCCCGTTGGGGGTCGATTTTCGGAAAATCCTTTCTTAGTGCTCACTTACATCGTGAAATGAACCCAAATCTACCAAATTAGAAGTTTCTAGGTACAGTAGTTTCGGCTGTGCGTTGATATATAAGTCAGTCAGGTTTGCCTTTTATATATATAAATAGATAGATTTAATATGGTAAGTTAATATAATTATGGCGAATAGGTTGACTGAAAATTTTCAGACCAGTACAGTACATAATAAAAAAAAAGAACTTTTTTTAAATTGCTATTGTTTGTTTAATAGACCACATACATACACATCATACTAATCGAAAGTATGAAGCCTATAGAACATGCAAACGTTATGCTTAGTGCGAAATATTAGTACCGACTTACCTGCCTACCCAATGGTTATGATGGGAAAAAATAGTCAACCTAACGTTTACATACATATTCTATAGTATGTAATTGGCCTATTAAACTAGCAATAGCAATTTAAAGAAAAAAAGTATTTTTTTATTTATTTTTTTATTATGGACTGTACTGCACTGAAAGTTTTCAGTTAACCTATTCGCCATGTACCTATTACCTACTTACCATATTAAATTTGATATAAAATACTTTTTATGGAATAAACACCTAGGTGAAGGTCGTCTCCTATTCGGATCTCCTACTATAATAGGTACGATAGCATAGAGGGCTCATAGGCCCAGGGCCTCTATTCTACGAGGCAGAACAACATTACGTTTGACATGTTATCGTATCGGCAACGTTATGATAACTGTTATTTACTTGACAGGGGCTCTGTCCCACTCGGTAAAACCACGTTGCTTTTGACATGTTATCGTATCTTCTTTAACTCGGCCGCCAATACTGTGAAGTAAATAATAGCTGTCACATTGTTAACAATACGATACGTATGTCACTAGCAATATGGTTTTACCAAATAAGAATAGAGGCCTTGGTTAGAAAGCATTTAATTTGAAATGAAATAGCTCAACCGCATTTTATTTGCTATTGTTTCATAGGCTGCCGTGTATTTACTGACTCTAATTTCAACTTGTTTATCTCATTTCACCTTCAACATTGTTGCCTCGGCCCAAAGTTAGGCCTCAATTGGATTTCGTCCGTTGACAATCACCGCCTATTCACCGTCCCGCTTTGTTTTACACAAAAGCCGACAAAATTCGAAAGTCAAGTTGTTTCGCACGTTTGTTATAATTTATAAAGTGCAAACACAACTTATTTGGGTTTAAAACAATCATGCCTATTAAAGTAGACGTGACTTGGGATGGTAAGTGTTTTTTGAAAAGTTTTGCTTTTGACGCTGCTTCTAATTTAGAGGTTATTGTGTAATGTATTGGAGGTTGAATTCTCATTTTGATTGTCTATAGAACTATTTACGAATACCTATTTGTGGTATTATTTTATGCTTTATCTTTCAGGATTGCTCATGCTAAGTGCCTAACTATTGTTATTATCTCCGTCTAAATAATATTGTGAAAGATTGGGTATTTTCCTTTTTTTGTTATTTTGACAATGCAAGTTTAAGCCGGACCATAGTGATCATTAATACAGACTAATTCATTAGCACGGGAAAATGATGTGATTGTTGTACTATTTTACGTATCATATTGTCAACTGGGGAAAAGGATTACGATTGTTTTGTTTTGATTATTAATTTCGGACAGATATTTCTATAATTAACTGCCGCACTCAGACACGTCAATTAAATTTAATGCTTGTTTAGTGAAGTGTTGTCTTATTCTATTGCTGTAGCAAAGAAAATGACAGTAGCAACTTTAATCAAGCATTAAATTTTATTGACGTCCCTGAGTGTGGCAGTAAAACAATTATACAAAAGTGAAATTTAAGATGATTTTATGTGAATAATTAAAAAGTAGGTAGGTAAGTAGGTACACTGTGATTTATGGACCAAAAAGCCATAATAATACAAAAAAAGCAATTTTTATAGCAATTTCGTCAAATTCAAGTGAGTGGGAAAAAAATTAAAATGAAATTTAAAATAATTAAAAGCCGGACATTTTTCAATTGGCCATCCGCTTTCCCTGACGATTTGCCAATTCCTTCTAGACCATTAGTAAAAAGACATTTATTTTAACAGGCCAGGGTACGCAGGGTCAACCAACTAGGTTAAACACGTCGTCAAAATAACTAACCATGTTTATTCTAACAGCAAGTAAACCAGATTTTTTTATTACAGTATTTAAAATTTCTTTAAAATAGTTAAATCAGACAGAGCCCGATTTATTGGAAATGAGCTCTACTATACCTCCCTTAAAGGAATATATGAAATTCATTAGTCAATTGCAAGCATGATGGTCACAAACCTGATTTACTAATGCCATCTGTTGATTGTCACCAGTCATTACACATCTAAGGCTCAACGTGATTGGTCTAAATGCTAGCGCGCTAATTGGTCAAGCCAGCAACGCGGCAAATGGTTCCATCAAGCGACGCTACATATTGGAGTCCTCAATCGTACTCGGCATCGATACGTTACGTTCAAACGTTGCCAGTTCGGGATACGTCTCTGTTAAATTCGGTATAAGTCACAAGAGAATAAATAACAATGTTTCAGTTTTAAAAAAACACGTTTGTATTTAATGTTTCGTGTTAGCGATTATATAGTGGGACGTCTTTGTGGATTTTTCCTGTTAGATTTTTAGTGTTTCATATATGCTATTATATTAAAACGCAACTGTTATAAAATCATTGAGGTTTTTTTAGTTTAAATACGTATTCATCACGAACATAGGATTTTTTTTTATATTTAATTAAACAAAGAAATACAATACAATACAATATAAATACTCTTTATTGAACACCAGAAAACAAAACACGGAACAGTACATTTTAATAACATATATGTATACATCAGGCGCTCTTACCGCTAAATAGCGATCTCTTCCAGACAACCTTGGACAGAGAAATAATAAGGCAAAAATACATGGCAGGCGGTGTAAACTAATTCCATCAGAACTCAAACTAAACTACAAGAAACACTTTTTTTACAATAAAATCTACTTATACATGTATAAACTACATATAAATACACATATACCTCAAGTAAATGAGGTGATAACTACATACCAAATAAACACTAAATACATAAAAAGAAAGAAAAAAAAAACTTAGAAAGTTGTTGTTTTAATAAAAGATTTTGTTTTACCACGTTTATTTAATTTTTAATTATGTAATTTGTCTTCACTCGTTCTCAAGGCTAGCTGAAGGAGATCAGTTCTTTGGAAAAGCTATTATTCAGGCTTAATTTTTCATGTACATAACGAATATTTTATAAACATACATTGAGAAAAACATGGTATTCCAAACTGCGAAAGACACCGTACGAAACGTTGTGCCAGGAACACTCTCTTAATTCCAGACTCATTCATCTTAATTCCAGAAACTAATTAATTTTACTAGTTTTTTTTTCAATTCCCATTTTTTATTCATCAACTAATATTAACTGGAAAACTAAAGATGCGCGCAAGCTCGTGGGTACCTAAGAGAGAGTACTAATACTGTGACGTGACAACTAAGGCTCACTGGATAATTCGTTAACAAATTAAAAAGTTAGTTGTATTAAAATAACTGCCGAGATATTAAAACAAACTATTTTAGTCATACAATAATTTTATTGACAACTACGAGTACATGTCTTTTCTTACAATTCATTTGTTTCATTTTTATATTCTTACAGTTCATTTTTTTTATATTCTCACTTTAGCGTTTCTTTAATAAACTAAGTTGGTATGAGCAAAACTATTGCTATAATATATTTTTACTTCAACTTATACCTTATGTTATAGTAACCGTGCCGTTTCAATCAATATATCAATAATTAAATATTTACAATAATTTTAAATAATGAGCGTAAAATCGTACCTACATTTTAATTGGTTTTGCCCATTAGTTCCAGCTTTACGAAAGTGTGTTTGTTCCGCGTTATATAAGCGCTGCACGCGCAACTACTGCCATCTATCCGCCATGTCACCCCTCGCGCGCACTCTGCTGGCGCTGGCTTGCGCTGCGTTGCTTCACTCGGCCACCTGCAGTAAAAGGAAATGCGCCAATACTACAATCGGTAATATTTTCTACTTTTTTTAATTTATTTGATCAAACAACTTAGGCCAGGGTCGTTTTCACCCGCCGCCCGCGGCCGACAGCGGCCCGCCGCCCGCGGCATCTGAAATGTCTGAATGGTATGATCGGGAATGCTCGGGAGTGGTCGTTTTCGCCCGCCGCGTGCGGCGTCCCCGATCGGAGCATTCCCGATCATACCATTCAGACGCCGAGGGCGGCGGGCCGCTGTCGGCCGCGGGTGGCGGGTGAAAACGACCCTGGCCTTAGTCCTCGGAGTTTTCAATTGCAGTTTGTACGTTGGTGATAAGAAGACTCACTGGTAGACGACGTGATACGAAGTGTCACGTGATCTACTAAAATACACGATTTTTTTTGGTTTGAAATCGATTAGAATTGAAACTCTAGTTAGCGTAATGCATCTTGGCTAGAGCGTCAGTTGATATCTTTTTTTTTTTCATTTTAACCTTACAGGAATTATCTTTTTTCTGTTGCCGTCAGTGGGGGGGGGGGGGGCGGGGGGTCACAGCTTAAACTCGGGTATTTTTAATATCATCCGGGTGGAGTAAATAAGTAGGGTAGTTGGTATGGTACAGAAGGGTATTATGGGGGCTGTTATGTTCTGTAATGCCATTCCTATAAATAAATAAAGTTAACCTTCCAGGTCAGCTCCCATTTCTAGTCCGTCCACCAGTGAAGTTGCACTTGAATTTTAATAAAACTGGAACATATGAGACGTCAGTTAATATTACAAACGTAAGTTTCGTTCATGTTTTGTTTTGGTGCTAGCATTTTTTTTTCTTAATTTTATTTGTGAGTTTCAGTTTAGACGTCGGTATTATGGTTGGTGGAACAAATAAGACTCTCAATATTTCAATAAAATAATTTTGGAAGTATCCAGCTATCAACTATTACACTAAAATTCTATTAATGCGGAAGTCTCTGGGTGTGTGTTTTAGTTACAATACAATACAACTTTATTGAGCACCAAAAAAACATATCAGAATAGTATATAGTACCTATGACTTTTGTAACTCCTTCACCGTAAAAGGACTGGATAATTATAAATAACCCTTCAAAAGATAGCTATTTTGAAGGGTACACTACATAATTCCGAAATGTCATAATTCCGAATTGATCAAAATTCGGAATTATGAACGCAGTTTTTTGATAGAAGACTAAACTTTTTGCTATCGCTTATAAATCAAACCTAACCTATCCTACGTATGACAATTCAATTATGCATTGAATCTAAAATAACTCCAGCGTAACATAGCTTTCGGAAAAATGAAAATTCGGACAAATGAATATTCGGAAAAAAGTAATTCGGAATTCTAAGGGGTTCCCTATTTTGAATCAACCCATAGACTATTTTTTATGCCTAAAAAAATCCCCAGGGATTGTTAACCCAGAGGAAGTCCCGGATAGAAGCTAGTCTTAATATAATAGTCGCTACCACCATCTTATCTTTGGTGCGGGGATAAGATATCCGGTGAAATTACTATAGTTGCAGTCTATCTTAGGGTCTCCCTAGACCTATCGACGCGGAATCGGCTTGAGCCGGTAAGAAAAAGTTTTATGTCCGTGCAGTAAGAGTGAAAACGGCGTCGCTCGGCTCGGCTCGGCTCGATTCGGCGTTGCGAACGGAACGACGTCGTTTTCGCTCTTATTGCATGGACATAAAAAAAAACTTACCGGCTCTAGCCGATTCCACGTAGATAGGTCTGGGGAGACTTAGTTCTTAGGGTTGGCAACGCATTTGCGGTCTTAGAATAGCAGTCTTTAGATTGTAGTCTTGAGAATTCAAATGTCTATGGAGCACAAATCCCACTTACTATCAGGTCCCGTATTATGGTCACCTTTATCGCGGTGGATAAAGCTTCCATCATTCTCGCACTTACATACTGGTCAGAAAGTGACAGATGTTTTATCTACGTCGATAAACACGACCATAATCGGCCCGCAGGTGGCCAGTCTACTCGATTGACATCACCATGACATAAAAAAAAGTTTATTTCTCATGTTACAGGTCTGCCAGAGTTGGCCGGGAGACTATAAACTCATATACGAACAGATCACGGTATGCAATGATGATGGGTGGACACTAAAAATAGATCCACCTAAAAGTGACACCGACTTCTCGCCCGTCGAGGTGCGTTGCTTCGTACGTATTTTCAACTTAGATGTGCCATGCTTTTTATGGAATTACAACATGAACGTGAAAGTTACCCAGTATTGCACGGATATATATCCTAAATCAGCAAAACCCGCGCGACGTGGATAAAATTAGGACCTCGGACAAGTTTTTTTTTGATCTTAAGTACTTAAAATTGCCTACTGTCAAATTTTTAGTTACAGGTTTTTTTTCAATAAAGGTTTGTGGGATTCAATATGTTTTTTTACTTACATACTTTCCTCTGTAGGGTGAGAGCACCAATGATGGACACTTTTAGCTGACAGGCATTAGTAATGGACATTTCAATCTTAATTCAAAAATTTCAAACGGTCGTAAATTGATCGTTGCAAACCAAATGAATAACCCTTATTTTCTGTACAATAAGAATCAAGTATCCATCATTGGTCCTTGTCCATTACTGGTTCCGTCACCCTACTTCATAATTTTTGTCTATGGACGGCGTATCACAAACTCACCTGATTTATAATATTACAATAATATGTATACGTTTGTTACGTAAACTTGTAACATTATTTTTTTCCGAATTATCATAGGTAAATTTTAAGGATAATTAAATAATTATGAAACCAACAACAATCCCATTTTCTTAAGTAAGACTCTACTGAGTCTTTAATAGTTTACAAAAATGGACTGTGGGGTCTTACTCAGCAAGCAATTGTTTTAAGGGTGTCTACCGAATGAAACTAAGAAAATAGAATAGAACATTATTAATATGGCAATAAAGGCTAAACTAATTAAATTCACGCTCGAGCTTGTTACGTGCGCCGGCACTGCAGCGACCCTAAATCGACGTGCATTTGTCCATGTAACTCCTCTATTTATTTTAGAAAGACGACCAGTTCAACCACGATTGAAACCAGTTAAGATGTCTAGTTGAGTTAGCATTTAATATAACGCCAATAAATACGCGAAAACATCGATGAAATTTTAAATATTTAAAAAAGAATAGATTTACATGAAATCTTTGACATAAGTTTATTGTATATTGAACACGTGTGAAAAAATATATTTAGAAAGGCATATTTTTTACTGTTTTGTTTGGTGGTGCAGTAAGTATGGAGACAAAAGGACTTTAGCAACTCATATCCAATATTAACAACTTTCTAACCGTTTCCAGAAACGATCAAAGTTCTAAAAGGTAAGTAAAAAAGGAAATATTCATATATTACAAGCTAAGAAAAAGTTGCTTTTACGAATATTATCTTACTAGTTTAATATTGATACAAAAGAGATGCCTATCGGAATATAAAAGTCTAACAAATGAAAGCGGATAGCGGGAATGTTAACGGTTGTAAAAATAAAAAAGCATACACGTCATGAAGTAAATAAATTAATATTTTTATTTCAGTACTTATATACTTATTTAGTTTTTCCTATGTACGTAAGGTTTTATACAATATTATCCAAATCATTTATTACAGAATAACATATAAGCAAATAATACATTAACATACTTTATCAGCAACAGGCTTCGTCAAAACGTTTTACATAGAAATGATCATCGACAACACGCTTCGTCAAATTTACTTAACACTAACAAAACAAATTTTACAATACAGATTTATCCTAATTACCCCCAACCCTGCACCGTGGCCGGCTCAAACGTTCCCATTACACTGGCCGCATTGCCCCGCTGGATTGCAATGGAAACCTGCTGAACCAGCCACGACCCAGAACGAGGATCCCCCCCTCTGTTACACAGACGACGGCCTAACTCCTCAAAAAGCCCTTTGGCTTCCGAACCCCAAGGTCCCGATGTCTCCACCGCGACAGGGACAAAATCGTACATCGGCTCCAAGGCAGAGTACTTAGAGTGCTTCATCTTCGCGGCGGTCTCCGCCGCAGACCCAGCCACCCTAAAGGTATTCTTCAAATGAGAAGCGGCGAAAGTACTCACGCAAGTCGCATCCAAATAAGTAAATTGACTTGCGTTCACCTATGGCGATTTTTTTTTCCGAATCTAATACGGCAGTCATCATCCTACTATTCTACTGATATTATAAATGCGAGAGTTTGTGTGTGTGTCAGTTTGTTGCTCCCTTCACTCTGCAACGGCTTGACAGATTTGGGTAAAATATGAAATGGAGATAGCTTTATACTCTGGATTAACACATATGATAATCGAAATCTACGCGGACGAAGTCGCAGGTAGAAGCCATAATAGTATAATAATTTTCAACATTAGTACTGAAAATATTTGAAGTTTTGAAACTCGGTTTGGAGCCAAAATAGACACAGATTCTGTAAAGTTGTGATTTGTTTCCTATGTCAAAATGATTAAAATTTTCTCTAATTTGGTGTAAATTGGGCAAGTTAAGACCAAACTTAGCGATAGTAAGTAACTGTCCTTTAAATAATCTAACAATAAGTAAACAAGGTGCTTAAACATCGATCTGTCTTAGGTCAAGTTTATATTACGTGGTGTTTGCATTCAAAACTCTCGCACGTAGTTCGGACAGCGGGTGTGACTCGGCGAAAGTTTCCGATCTTAGCGTTATGGGTATCACACTGGCAGGGTACGTGTAGCTGAGGATTGGGTCTGCTTACTTAATATTGAAATCTCCTCAGAACCGAGCTCAACGCCAAGTGGCATACTGTTATAAATCTAAAACGGGACTTAATAGCGAAGCACTTGTTGGAGTCACGACCAAACCATTGAATTGAACTTCATAATCCCAAAATCCTTTCTACGGAACGGAAGTTCTATAGTAGAATAATAGAAGCGCTGGAAATCAGTTAACACAAAATTTCTACCGGGATGATGGGTACAAGCTCTCAATTTCGTGAAACCCGGTGATTAGCAATTGCAAGCGTCGTCATATTAATCGTTGGACGATTCTGCGAATACGATTCTGTGAGTGTTGTGTGCCAGTCGGTGGGTATTTCGATAAAACAAAATAAGACCAAGTGCGGGTAGTACGAAAAACTCGCACGCAACATAAATACGCACCAGTCCTCTTCAGTCTGCTCGTGACCACGCCCGTTGCAATACGATCGACACGTCAAAGTATATACATATACTAGAGGACGCCCGCGACTTAGTACGCGTAGAATTAGTTTCCCGCTACTCCCCCCATTTCTTCCCGTTGGGGGTCGATTTTCGGAAAATCCTTTCTTAGTGCTCACTTACATCATGAAACGAACCTCTGTACCAAATTTAAAGTTTCTAGGTACAGCATTTTCGGCTGTGCGTTGATATATAAGTCAGTCAGTTTTGCCTTTTATACTTAGGGCATACTGTAAGTTTCTGGAACTGGCCACTTACAATAAAAAAAATAAAAAAGCAATTACGAAATTCGAAAATGGAACTCTCTGGGAACATGTTACTTTTTAATTTGCGAGACTGTCATTTCTTTTTTTTATTTTGGCGGGATTTAAAGAATTGTGTTACGCTAACAAAATGAATTTAACACGTGAAAATTTTCGCTCAATGATATTTTACGATTTTCGCTGTGGCTTAAGTCAACAAGAAAGCTGCCAGAGACTTCAATTGGCATTTGGTGATGAAGCCCCATGTCGCAGCTCTGTGTATTCGTGGTTTAGAGAATTTAGACGTGGACGAGATCATCTCCACGACGATGTACGTGAAGGACGGCCGGCGACTGCGGTTACAGAATCGAACATTGATACCGTAAGACAACTGATTGAATCCGACAAAAAAATTACTTGCCAGCAAATTCGTAATATATTAGGCATTGGAATGAGCCAAGTGCAAAACATTTTGCATCTACATCTGAAGGTTCGGAAGCTTTGCACTCGTTGGATACCGCATGATTTAACGGAAGACCAGAAACGACTGCGTGTCGAGTGGTGCCGTAAAATGATTAAAAAGTTTAATGGAGGACAGTCATTGGCTGTCTATAATATCGTGACAGGTGATGAAACCTGGGTGTATTGTTTTGAACCGGAAAGAAAAAGCCAGTCAGCGGAATGGGTCTTTCCTTTTGAAGACTTGCCGACGAAAGTTAAGAAAAGTCGGAGCACCGGCAAGAAAATGGTTGCTTCTTTTTTCGGAAAAACTGGACATTACGATACAGTGCCACTTGAAAACCAAAGAACAGTGACTGCAGATTGGTACGTAAACAATTGTTTGCCCAGAGTATTGGAAAAAGTTTGGGAAAAGCGTCCTCGTAGCAAAGTCATCCTTCACCACGACAACGCGTCCGCACATTCCGCTAAGTTAACGAATGCATATTTGAAGGCCTCAAACGTGGAACTGATGACCCATCCGCCTTACAGCCCGGACCTCGCACCTTGCGACTTCTTTTTATTTCCAAAAATAAAAGATAAACTTAGAGGCTTACGATTTACAAGCCCGGAAGCGGCGGTGAATGCGTTCCACGAAGCCATTGAAGAGGTCCCTACTGAAGACTGGACCCACTGCTTCACACAATGGTTCCAGCGAATGCAAAAATGTGTAAATAGTGAAGGCATATACTTCGAAAAACAATAAATGTATCATAAATATAATATCTGGTATTATTTTTCAAAATCCAGAAACTTTCAGTATGACCCACGTATATAAAGAAGATAATGTTTTTACGCGATTAAGCTTCGTTTTAGATTTATAACAGTATGTGTGAACGTCGCCGAGTGGCATGATTTAAACATCTACTAAGTAGTTGGTAGTGACCATACATATAGAAAGCTAGCGGTCCCGGATATGATTACCATTAAAGACCAATTCTTATTTGTGATAGGACGGTGATTTTTTGGCGTTTCAAACGCCGTCATTATTGTCTTCGCATTTTATTTCAGATAAAATGAACAACTTTCTTGTTCTTTTAAATGGAACGCAAACTATTCCCAGGTCTGCTGTTTTATACATCAAAAAGTTGCTGATAGTAGTAACTATTATCATTATTTTTGTCAAAATATTGAATGAAGATAACAATGACGCCGGTTGATACGCCCTTATATTCACCCAAGAACACGAGAGTTTTCTTAAGTGTGACAGGTTTTTAAGTAGGTGAGTATTTATTTAGTTATAACTAAACAGTAAGTAGGTAATATTTATTACATAGGAATTATTTTATAAATATATCGTTGTGTAGTACTCAATTATGGGACTCTAAAGTGGTTCACTAAGTTTTCACCGATTTTTTTTTGACAAATGAGTCGTTTGGCAACTGCTTCATTTCCAATCCACGACGGCGTGTCCCGCCAATAACATTATTATTAACGTTGAACGTAAATGTAAGCAGTGCCTGCGCCATCCAGGTTGTTCTCTTGATGTCTATTTATATGTTGCATACATTGTTTTTTTCTGCTTGCTGTTGTTAAAACTACTAGTCAGTTCCAATTAACAGGTACTATGCATGAGGACGGGCAGAAAATATCAAACTGACAATTTCAGAGCTCCTCATATTTCTTTAAATACTCTTTTAGCTGGTTCTTAATGGAAATTTCGTCGATACGTTCGTATCGTTTTTTTTTATGATCAGTCGCTATTACTGTTCATTAAACAATTATTTCCAATTTAATTTCGTTTGCCTTCTCCACAGAACAGAAAAAACAGTAGAAGTGTCAAGTGAGCGTGTAACGTGTGGCATAGGTATGCGGAGTTCCGCATAACCTACCATACTTTTGCCGCGATCGCTTATTTCGATATTTCCATATTTCTAAAATAGAAAATAATTCTAGAAGCATGCCTTATTGTGCTATTTTGGAGTGTAAAAACGATAGCCGCACCAGAAACATTTTCCATGGTGGCGTGTTGTTTTTGTGATAGTTTGAGTATTGGCGACAACAGGTCTAATAATAAGCGAAGCTCATGCCACTTCCACTGTTTTTTCTATTCCATGGCCTTCTCTAAACCACAAAAAAAAAGAATTAGGTAAACATACAATCCTTGGGGTTTATCTTTTCATCTAAGTATGTAGGTATGGTAGACATTGAAACAACTCAACGTTTCCGATATGGTTTGTGTTTCAAATTAGGAAATTAGGATTGTTTCTAAGTCCACTCGTCAAAACCTGTTCGCTTTTGACATGTTATCGTATAGTCAACGTTTTGATAGCTGTTGTTAACTTGACAGTTATAGCGGCCGAATTAAAAATAACACGTTAATATGCAAATCTTTGAGAAAGCGTATTCAACTGCAAACCTTAATAATTTGTCTTATTTTATAAATTTTTCAGATGTGTAATAAAACCCTTTTAATTATTGCCTTACCTGCCTTAATTTGTACCTACAAATGGGTCCTATCTACAGACTTACTTTGGCCCTATTGGATATTTTGCACTAATACCCATTACCTTCAACTTGGACATTTATTTAGTTTCCAGCTCAATGCTATAATAAGTAAACTAGACATTTAGTTCTATTTCAGGTTTTTTTTACCTGTCGCCCATTTCTAGTTTAACCTGTTGCCACATCTCGGTATTCAGAGTAAATATAACAAAAGAAATGTCAAACGCGCTTTTATTTTTACTAAATAAAAAGATAAAAAATATTTTAATAACAACACGTCGTTATTTTATTAAAAATTCATCCGGATTTACAATCGAGCGCTCATGAAAAGCGTGCACTTTACGTTCAATTTGTCCCCGTGCTACAGAATGGGCATTCAATGTAGATTTTAATAAAATTACGCGAATTTTCAACATTTTCAACGTAGAAATGTAAACGCCGTACGCTATTACGCTCCCATCACGGTGTGATTAAGTGAATGGGCGGCCTAATAGGCGGGTCATGGCCGTTACGTATGTGCCGTTGCGTTTGATACTCGCATTAAAATATTTTTAGTAATGTTACGTAAAGGATTAGATGGCGGAAGTAACGGTTTGAAAGAAGAAAAGATTCTTCTGGTTTTAGAATTTACGGGAAATAATTTATATCCACTGGCTTTGTTGTCCTAAAATGGCTTGGCCTCATCTAATTTTGCGTCGGAATTATCATTTATCCTAATCAGATTTTCAGTCGAGTCAGACCACTTTTAGATTTTCCAAAAATACTACAAGGTAGGGTTAGTTAAATGAGGAATATATCCCGAAATAACGTTAGTTTAAATTTTAATTTACAATGTAGAGTGCCTGTTCAGAAGATAAAACAATTGGCTAACGCAGTTTCCTACGTGATTCACGTAGGGCACCTTTAAGACGCGCTTTGTCTTATAAGGATAGGATAAGGGTCGTATTAATTCAAATATACTTATATTCATTAATAAACTGATCTTTCGTGAGATGCCCCTTTAAAGTGTTAAAGGCCGCGAGTAAAAAACCCGCCTTAAAAAAACTGGCTTTATTCGGACTTAAGTAATGCAATAACACAATTATTTACAACTTCTTAGTTTTAAATAACGCTTGCTGGAAATCTCTAAGGGCCTTGTTTAATCAGTTGTTTAAATAATCGTTAAAAATCGTAACCATTTGTTACATCTGAACCAAATGTGTCACATCTTCATTCGATTTTTGAATTTTAACCTTTAGTTCAGTTAACTGGAAAGGAATTGTGTCAAATTTTCGATTCCTTCTTCGAATTTTATTTAGTTGAGTTAAACAACGGACCCTAATCTATTCCCGCCAAAGGCGACGATGTAAAAGTAAAACTGTGGCGCTACTGAGCTGCGTGATGCCATGAAAATGGTCGTAAAGTAAATTACATAATAAGATAATATATATATATGTAATAAGAAGATATCTATACCCTGATATACATAACATAAACTCATACCTTCATTCATGAGTGGGGTAGGCAGAGCTACAGAATTACCAACAACTCCAAAAACTTGTTGATAATTCTGTAAAGTAAATTAATTAATTATTATTACAAACTAAACCAGGACCGTATGTCATACAACATATTATACAATAAATAAATTTGATTCGATTTATTCAATACATTCATAAATACCGTTTATAATTGTAAAACAAGACATGTTTGTAAACGTCAAGTCAGAGAAGATTGTCATTTCTGACCAGTTTTGAAACAGGAATCTCGATAAAGCTCTTTCAGTTCGTACCAACTTCGTATAAAAAATACCTTTGAAGCAAAAAAATCGAAAAAAAAAACCTGTGTCAACATTAGTTTTGTTCTCTGTGGCATAATCTAATTTGGTAAAATGTAGCATAAAAAAATATTCGAATAGTTCGACCATTTTTGTTTCGTTGCTACGAGTACATACGTAGCACTCGAACTATTTTTAAAAGTTTATTTCATAGGTATAAATTAAATAATTTTTTATATCGTATTGAGATTTATATGTCCGATTTGGTTTTTCGTTTGAAATTCTAGATGTGGAATATAAAGTTTTAAGACAGTAGGTACATGAGAATAGATAAAAATTAAGTATTTATCTTATAAGACATATTTTTAATTTAATGCAATTTTCTTTTTAATCAATGTAATAACGAAACATGTCCATACTCCGTCACGCATAATTTAAGGTCTTCGAAAAAAAAGAACTTACTTTTTCTGACTCCCCATAATTTGTCATAATAAGCTAAAAAAAACATCAAACGTGTTGAACCCCACCCCAATAGCGAATCAGGAAAGAAGATTTTATTTCCAATTACTGAAAAATACGGGAAGGAAAACTCGAAGAATCTGAGCTCAAACAAAACTTCGTACTTGTGAAGTCATCATAACTGTAAAAGGCAAACCAGGGGGAAAGTTATATTACTTTACATATAAAGGGACCGATACAGAGATGAGGTATTAATGCCAAAGAAAATATTTGTCTTGTGTTTCGTATCCAGTTGAGGAGAAGTTTTTTGAGGTTATCTTTTGTGGATGTTGTTCTTTTGTTATGCCCTTGATAAGTTAGTTTGTATGGATATTGATGATGTGTATCTTGTGGTTTGGAAGTTATAATAAAACGGGTATAAATGCTGATTTGTATCTGATAGAGGTTTTATAGATATTCGTTTTTGTTCAATTACTTATAGTGATTGATAGTCTTACTTATTGAAACACTTGTTAAATTTCTAAGACAGAATAATTATTAAGTAATATCGTAGCTTGTGTAGTTAATATTAGAAATCTGTGTATAATTTCTTTGACAATAAGGTCAATATACCTACACATATTATATTCGGCACCATGGCCTCATAGACATTATAGTGCTTTTGACTGCACATCGATCAGCGCCTATTAATGTGAAGTTTGGTACAGTCGACTACAAAAAATGTACGGAACAATTTGGACAGTTCCCTCGGAAATAGCGATAAACTACTTTAAACGCAAACGTAGTCATGGGTAAATCCTAGTACAGTGCTACCATTTTTCTAATAGCTATCGGCAATTTTCGTTTTTCTAGGACACACGGTGACAAACATACTTTCAGTTGCAAGTGCGTGATAGCGATAGCCAGCCGAAAGCTATTACATACTCAAACGCACGCCTTCGTTCTCAGAGCGGGGTAGGCAGGGCTACAGAATTACCTACAACTCCAAAAACTGGTTGATAATTCTATAACCACATTCTGCACAATTAGGCTAAGATGTTTACCAGCGTATTAGTGACAAGTTGCAAGCCCATCGCCTCACAGAACTACGAGCCTTTATTCTCTTAGTGGCTTCTTACGACATCCACGGGAAGACATGGAGTGGCACTATTCTAACCCGGCAACCACTCGGGACCTATTAGGAAGCCGGAATATACTGTACATTAATAAAATTGGCTGGACAAATTCTGAAGGATTATCACCTTCTAACTTGACAATCGGACCCGTGTTATTCCTTAAATACCTAGAACTTTGCAGAACTGCAATAAAATAATTTTAGTTTGAATGACCAACATAACACAAACCTAAAGCCGTGCAATGCTTACGCGACAAAGGATCAAGATATGATTGCCGTCGCTACATCGAACGAGCAAATTATAAGGATAACACCCCAGATCAAAACCTTCACACAAACGGCTCCAATCATGAACATAGATTGCGAGTATGTTCCCGTCTAATCCCCCGACTCTTTGTTTACCCGAGAACCTATTTATATGAAATTGAACAGGTTAATTCCCTTTACGGGCCGGATACCCAATAAAGGTTTACTCGGAAGCAATATATTTCGTAGCCAGGTTAGAGATCTAGTAAAAATGTTGCCCGTTATTAGGGGTTCCGGTAATGGAATCGATGATGGGGAGTCAATTTGAAATGTTTACGGATCGTTGAGTTTGTATTTAGTAGGTGTTCTAAAAATGTATTGGGTTTTTGATATCGATTATCAATTTAAGTAGGTATAGAACAGAGTTTTTTAGTTTCGTTCTATTTTGTATTGTAAAGAAAGTGTTAACTTTTTAGATATATACAGGGCAGCTATCACGCATATGCTTCGCCACCCATCGCGTCATGCTATGCATGGTATTTTTATTTTATATTCATTGATTTATAAAATGCTAGGTTAAGTATTATCATTTGCCATAAGCAATATTTTTTAAATATGACTGACTGCTGAGTTTCTTGCGGAGTTTCTTCTCAGCAGTGGTCTCCTCTTGGGAAGCGCTGGTAGATTTTTGACGTGCAAAAGTGCCCACGCGGCCTACTTACTGAATAAACATCTTTTTAGGGTTCCGTACCAAAATGGTACAAAAGGAACCCTTATGTTGAGACTTCGTTGTCTGTCTGTCTGTATGTCACAGCAGGTTTTCTCAGCAACTACAAACGCTATCAACTTGAAATTTGGCATAGTTGTACAACTTGCTTGCCCGCATCTATTGGTAGTAAAAAAAAATGAAATTAATTTTATTAATAATTGAAAAGGAGTCTAGAATGGGGGGTTCAAAAATGAAAGTGGTGCGATTATAGCAAATGGGGTGTCATATGAAAGGTCTTAACATTTCAAAACAATTTTTTTGATAATTTTCTGTGATGTACTTTTTGATTTATAGCTAAAAATGTACAAAAAATTACCGTTCCCCCCCTTTATCTCCGAAGTTTACTAATCAAAAATTCTGAAAAAAATCCTGCCGTATAGATAATTACTTATATTTTCTGGGAAAAATAAAATAAAGTGTTAATTATTTTCAGTTTTTGAGAAATAACAAAAAAACTAAGAAAATCTGTATTAAAATTTAGGCTAGTTAAAATCGACCTTATTACCTGGAAAATAAAGCTTATAACAAAATGAGTATTTTCTTTTGCGGTTACCAAGCATATTATCTTCAATACGGAACCCTCGGTACGCGAGTCCGACTCGCACTTGACTGACTTGTTTTTTTTTTCAAATGGATTAGTATTAAGAATTCAGAAACTGTAAGTTAGAGTAATCTGTACTTGTTTAGGACCTAAGGTGTGGTTTTTGGAAAAGGAAAAAACTGCATGTAAAAATTAAAATATATGTACTTGATTTTCGTTTTTTTTTTCGGGCACACAATGCTCCTATCTTAATCATGTATGTACATATGTGGGTTCAATTCCCGGTCACTACTTATGATTATATTTTTAAATCTTTAAACGCTGTACCTTGTGATAATTACTGTCAAGTATTATTGTATTTTATGACTAAAAAATATGTAACATTATTGATTTAGGGATAAGTTCGCCTTTGTTCATTTGATTAATAATAATATTGTAATATTTATATTTTTGAACAATAACAGTAACCGGAACAACAGGAACAATAATTTATAGTTAACATACATACATACATAAATACATACATAATAGATCCTCTATATTACCATAGTACTATGATATTACTGAGATGTAAAATAATCTTAATTTGGCCACTAGACTGAATGAGTATTACGATATTTTTCCCAAAATCCTTTTAGAAATCTTTCCATCTTTCTTTCGTTCTTTATTTCAAGTTTGGGAAACAGATTGAGACCCCCGACTGAATAAGTCTCAAGCTAACACCTATTTTTTAGGAAGACACAATAGTAGAAACCGGACCTAATTATCCGATCCCTGCCTACGTGTCGTCAACAAGTGACAACGACACTAACTGGCCCCACAACACGGCCGCAGACGCTCAACAAGATGTATGGCACAATCTACAGCACCGAATGTAAACAATACTAAATTGTCGCGCGACGTGTCACGGCAACTCGCGACTTGTCGGCGTGACGCAGTCTACTGTAATGAAACAGTGCGAACACTTTTATACAGGGTGGAAAAAAATTATGGGCCCTGGAGGGTTAGTCTTAAATCCTTAAGTTAGATCATTTGACTTAAAGGAAACATTCTTTTATTAAAAACAAAACAAAACTGCATTCAAAGTTTTCTAAAATTAGCTTGTATCACCCGGAATCGAACTATAACTTTTTTTTTCCACCTGTATATGATTTTCAGTCCTTGCTGTATTAACAAGGTTGTTCACATAGACGGAAGTGCCTTATTCTTCGTTGTCTTTTTCCATATTGCTATCGTATTGTGACAGCTCTTATAACTCGACAGTAAAAGCGAACGAGTTAAAAAAATACAATAGAAATACATGTAAGTACAGCGTAAAAAAAATCCCCTGGAGTTTATTGATGTATAACTCCAACACACTCGTTTATATCGGTTTGGATTTTGGTTAAATATCTTAGCTATATGAAAGATTGTTAAAGAAATTTCATTCTTGAACTTTCGTTTTTGGTTCTAGCAGTGAAAGGAATCACAGAGAAAAAAGTACTAGCTCCAATAAAAAAAAAGGGAAATAACCCACAAATTGCCAACCTTACTCGTCTTAAACTTAGTACCTACTCATCATCATAACTTAAGAGCTATGCTCTTGTCGGTGGAGTGTCCGCGATTCCTCTCTAGTTGACATCTTGATCGTCCTTCATCGTAACTTCATCTGGGTCGTCCTCTGCCTCTTTTGCCTTCTATTTTACCTACTATGGTCACGTTTTATTAGGTGAAGTAACCTAAGAGTTCTAAATTAGGTAATTTTACTGGTAAAAGTAAACAGAAACCGTAACCAAGCCTTAAAATGACCCGTTTCAATACGTTTTATACAATAAGACTTAATTTATTTGTTTTAACAAATTAAACGGTTATTACTGAAATTAAATATATAGGAACTGTTTGTTTATTTATATTAGTAAAAATAATAATTAGGCTTATTCTAAATAATATGTACATTGTTAACAAATCTCTTCTAAAAATCTTCAAATTTTTAATGATGTTAGGTATCTTAATAATTTTCTTACTAATTTTAAAGTTAGAATACATGTTAGTATGAATAGTTACAATTACGCCTTAGTCGAAATAACCCCGCCTTACCTTACTAAATATTGATATAATTAAAAGACATTCAACACTCAAAAACAAAATAATCGTGCTCATCACACCATGCTCTTTCAAACATTAAACCCTTGCTTCGCCTACCCTATAATTAAATAAATTTCTAGGTTAACCGTTTCGTCATAACTTACTATTTTTAGTCTGCGACTGCGCTATGTCGGCTTGTCTCCCGCAATTCTATCTCGTGAATTGTGTCGCTCGAGATTATCTCGGCCGTACACGTCCCCACAAATTGTCAGAAGAGTTTTGTCGCGTGACATATAAATGGCGGCCTATTTCGCGTAGATGTGGTTTCTGATAGAACGTTCTAGAATCGTTGTTTTGGGTGACAAATCTTAAATATTCGTTTAGATTAAAAAATGAGTAATAAATGTAGGCCTATTTAATTGAAATATATTGTGCTGATGCTGTTTCTCAAAAATGTATACAAAAATGAGAAATGAATCCCACATGTGCATCTACGCGAGCAGTTTTTGTATAAATTGTATGTACTACAGACGCCAATAAAACATATTAATTCGTAATAGACAACTAATTCGTAATTACTCGAAAAATATCTCAATATAACCTAAAGTATTAAAAAAAGAGTTCAGTTTATATATTGACGGCAAAGTTAAATTTTTAGTTTTAATTACGTAATCAATAATTATGATTGTGCTGAGCGCACAACCACTCAAATATATCTTAAACATCATTAAGTTCTCTGAAACCTTTTAGTGAATATATTTTCTGGAAAAAGTAAACAAATAATATATCCAAAATACAAAATACAAAAAATATATCCGAATGCTTCACTATAAAACATTTCTGCTCTAAAAAATAATAATGGCTGAAGTGCTAAAATAAAATACACGTCCCGTACACGGAAACGAGTGTACTAAACGCAGGTTTACATGGCAAATACAACAGACAACATTCAACCGTAACTCTTTCAGTGAAAGTACAAACTGCGACGAGCAACGAGCACCATCAGAAACAAGTGAACGAAACGCGACAACCCGACAAAGCACACATGTTAAAGGACTTTCGACTTTATTTTCATGAAATAGAGTCCAAGAACAAATACTGGTTTATAAGTAACAGCGGATGCTTCGAGTATGAATAACGTAGGTACAGGGTAGTCTTTATTGCCGCGAAATATAAAATTTAAACGTTGGATTTTTTCGATGCTTCTTTTTTAAACACAGTAAAATCATTTCCACAGCTTGCATACTCTGTCAGCGTTTTAAATCAACTTAAATACAAATTGACTTTTACTTGATTATTCAGAATTAATAAAAAAAACCTTTAGCGGCTCTGCGCATTGAATTAATTAAAGGAGTCTCAAATAAAAATTGAACTTTACAAAATATTTTTTGTATCACATTTTTTTAAGTATTAGATATAATGATGGCAGATTTCTTAATACCTGACGGGATGTGACGTGTTGATAACTTTCCAGAACCCTGCTTCTTATAGTCCAAAAGCCGTTAGGCGTTTTTGGGTAGGTACATAATATTATATACCTATGTATGTAAACTCTTTACTGCACAAAAAATAAATATTAAAAAATTGTTATTAAACTAATGTACAAAATTAATGGCGAACTATTAGTATTTGAGTCACCTTGAAAACTTGCAAACTACTTCTTTTGTTTTGTAATTTTTTCAATTCTCCTAATGTTCATTTGGCGTAACAAGTTTTTGCAGAAAAAAATTACGCAATTGAATTTTTCGGCAAACTGTTGTTTTTACAAGTAATTACTTGGACATTTTTTGGTCAAATGTGTCGATTGGAATAACATACTTTTTACCAAACAATATAGGGTGATGTCACCAGTATTGGACACTTCACTCTTAATTCATACTTTTCATACGGTCCTAAATGGCATTGATCATTGCGAAACAAATGAATAACCCTTGTCTTCTGTAAAATAAGAATCAAGTGTCCATCATTGGTCCTTGTCCATTACTGGTTCCGTCACCCTAGAACGGCATATGAATCTTCTGTTTTAAACACTTACCTCAGATGCACATTTTTTTTGTATCAGTGAATAACACCGACCCAAAAATGGGTCAGCATTAACCCTTATAACCTTATATTTCGCGTCCATAAACAAATTCTCTTTATTAGGGCAGGCTAATAAAGGACCAAAAATAGTGGTCGACCGCGGCCCAGGGGACGGACCTTAATAGAAAACACCCCGGCTGCTAGGACATTCGTTCACCAGATAATAACATACATAGTAACATACAGAAGGCTGGTGATATTATTCTGTGAAGGGTAATGAATCAGATTTACTTAAGGAATTTGTCAAGTAAGTAATTAAACTCTTTCACGGATGATGTTGCGTGTTATTGGTCTATACTTGTATTTCTTTTTAACTAACTTCAAAAAAATGTATACGGTATCAAAAAAATACCATATATTAAATTCGTTCATAAATACATCATGTACTTTTAATCTCGCTATTAAGGTTCGCTCAAATATATATGCAAAAAAATATCAACAGGCAACACTCAGAGCGGCTGTCATTTCATGAAACGTCAAAACTTTGAAACGGGACGTTGTTTTTTTTGCGACAATGAATTTCCAAGTTTGAATTGTCAAGTATCTGGCGAATCTTGAGATATTTTCATCCGAAAAAATCTACATAGCAAAGGTTAGTATTTATGTTTATCGAATTTTATGTGCGTTTTTGTGAATTATGCATTGTTTTACTAAATCTTTTACTTCTTTGCTGGTATCAAAAACGATACTCCATGCGATAACGCCGTTTTTCATGGTATCAAAAATGATACTTCATGCACTAAGCTTTGATTTCTTACTAACAAGTTTTAAACCAGTTTTTTGAGTTTGCTCGGGGTTTACTAATATTTTGCACGCGAATGGCGGTATAAAATAAGCTTTGTAATTTATCTACAGAATGGTTAGTCATAAAAATTTAAAAGATAGGGTCATGGAAGACTTGCATTGAAGATGATGCCGTGTCTGATGGAGATGACCTGGAATTTTATCCGTCACTTCATGAACTGCAAACAGCTCTTGAGGAAGACGACGATTGAAGAAGAACATTCAGATATGAATGAAGAAGAAAAATCAAGTATGAATGAAGAAGAAAATTTAGTAGAAGATCCCGGGTTCACTGGCGTTTTTCCATATCCTCCTTTGATAAACGAGAAAAGGGCATCAACGAGTTCCCAGGGTTCGTGCGTATCAAAAATTACCCAAAACCTTCTCCGGAGTAAGCGGTCCTTGCCGTTTTGTCAAAGTGAAATCGGATTGTTTAAATACTTCTCATTTGTAGTCTTTTCCTTTGATACGTGATTTTTAATACATTTTTGAAACAAGTTTTTTTATAGGTAGTACTTCCTGCATGGAGTATCAAAAATGATACCAGGTATTTTTGGTAAAAAAAAAACAAATATAAAAAACTGATTGGGATTTTTTTCATTATTTTTCCCATTATTAAAGTGTATTTTCCCATCATAATATTTTTTTCGGAATCAAAATATTAAATCATGCATCTAAGGGTTAATTCGATTGTTTTTTATGCTATGAAGAGGCAGACTCGCACACAGCTCACCTAAAATGGCATCTAACGCCCTTGGGCTTTTTGCTGTCTTAAGATGAGGGTTATAACGAAATGCTTATACGCTCGTAAATTTATCATCCTGCAAATCCCGACACTGAAATAATGTGCTTGGTGGCAGGTGATCCGGTTTAGTTCTGGCGTAACGACCCCTATTCAGGTCATATGGCTAGGATAAAATCAGGGTCAGGTAATAGCACAAATATAACTTATGGCCTTTACCCGCTCGAGTTATTTGTGATGCTGTTCAGGTTTTTTGGAAATTGGTGACTCATTAACGCATATACGGCTGAATGGATGTTTGCCAAACAGATGGTTTATATCAAAAAAAAAAGTTTTGTCCCATTTTACTTATTGTTTCCATAGGGCTATATACCGTGTGCGGGATCTGTCCGGATTGCTGCTAAAATCTTATCCTTTAACCTACCTCCAAGTGGCAATGTTCGTATTGTTTTATTCTGGTGTGGAGTTGAGATATCCAATGAAATTACTAGCATAAAGGCATTCCATATTCAGGGTTGGCACCCGGGGTTGGGTATCTCAGCTTATAAATACAGCCCTTTGGATTGTAGGGCATTTAAGAATGCAAATGTCTAAGGGTTTCAGATCCTACTTAACATCAGGTAGTCTGTGTGTTCTTTTGACTTCCTAATGCTTTAAAAAAAAACTAGTTTATAGGATTTATTGTCGGTTTGATTGAATAAGCTAGAAATTAAAAGAAAGAAAGAACATTGAATTTTCATATTTTTTTGAAACATAATTATCTTTATGAATGACCAATCAGAGGCTGGTATGATGATGAGGTATCAATTACTATTGGATAAATTAGGAAGTAGCAATGAATACTACGCCGCGCCGCGCTGCTATGACTTTTATTAAAAATACAAAAATGCATCCTTAATTAGGCAGCCCTTGTTTAAGGGCTACCAAAAAGGAATAAATTAACGTCAGTAAAGCGTTGACAAAAACTTGCTTTGTTTATGTTGCGCATAAAACCCTTTTCCACCAACAACTCATTTTCGTTACGACTTCTTACATTAACACTTTCAACAGTCATCCACACCCATTTTTTGTCACCCCTGACGAAGGGCACCGAAAGGCCATCCTTCAAACAAGTAACAAATATAATTGGAGCGAAGCTTTATTATTCCCCGATTCGGATTTTCGTTTATCCGCATACTCCTCCCAAACTATTACAGATATCAGGATCGAATTTACCCCGTAATACGTCATATCTAGCCATAGATGGTTTAGAAAAAATAAAATTGTAAATCGGACATACCACGCAGGAATAATCACCGAAAATCTGTTCCCATAGACTTTTAATGGGAAAAGTGCCGAAGCTGTCACGTTTGACGTAAGGTTGTTTGGTTGTATAGATGAATTACCGAGAGCGTGGAATTGCATATTTAGTGCAGTGTTCACCAACAATTAAACGGACGGTTAGCGGTTTGACGGTTGTCAAATGTATTGACTAACGGCTGATTAAGACCTAATCGTCTGTTAAATTGGTTGGTGAACTCGGCCCTTAGAGGTAACATGTCTTTACAGGCATTCTATATATAAATTTCCTCTACTTCTTATACCATCAGCATAAAAAGAGTTTTGTTATATATTAAATAAGTAAGTACAAAAATAATGTCAGTGTCAAATTCTAAATACTTTTTACAATGCACTAAAATATACGTCTTATTTTATTGTACATACATACATACCTTCACGCCTGTAATCCCAGAGTGGGGTAGGCTAGAGCTATAGAATTACCTACAACTTTAAAAACTATTTTATTAGATACTCGCAATTTGCAGAATTATTTTGTCCGGGCACGTGCGACTGTAAGTTACACAGTTTGCAAAAATTATGGCAGAAAGTAACAGTAATTTTGGTCCGATTGATAGTCAAAGTAAACAAATAATTTTAAGTGTCATAAATATTTTGAAGTCGAACTAATGAAAAATTTAAATTCACCTTACACCGCTGCCCAATTCGTTGAAAAAGATACAGGTGTTTCTCTCTCGACTATTTATAAAATTTTGACTGAGAGTAAGAGTGACAAATTCAAAACAAAGAAAAAAAATCTTCTCTCCGAGTAAGAAAAAGTTACGTACGGTCCGTCGGCAGTAGATGATTTTGATCAAGAAGTCATCAAGCAATTTCCAACCTTAAAGATGAAAATTTAAATAAATGATAGCGACTAAAAGCAAAAAAAGACATACTTATTCCACTTTTTTAGGGTAGTCTCATTAAATTAAGAAGAAAACTTAAATGGTTTTCCTTTTCATGCGAACGGTACAACCACTACAATGACATATGCAATTCCACGCTCTCGGTAATTCATCTATAGTATGTTATATATATTAGCAAACCGCTTCGCTCCATTTAGACTTGCCCGGGGACGGCAAGTGCACCTAGTGTAGATGATACAGGGTGTTCGATTTAGAATAAAATACTGCAGCAGCTAGGCGTTGCTAAAGTTGCAGGCAACCCTAACTTGGTCCGTCAGCAGGTATTAACTCCGTTCTCGAGCGTGTCTTGTTTTTTATTGGCAAGCAGTGAGCAAATGAGCAAACAGGCCGCTTGATGATAAGTGGGTTCAGACCAATAGATATTTGCCTTCTTAAGGCTACGATCTCAAGACTGAAATCTCAAGGGACTCATTTATGTCAGATTACTGTGACTTGACGATTATTTAGATCGAATGAGTGGTCGTATTTCAAATCAACTCTGTAATTGCAATGATACTTGAGAATCCGCGTGATGTGGGTTAAATAAAGAGATTGGCTTTAGTTAAGATAAATTACTTATATGTATAATTATACAAAAATTTTATAACCGAGCTATTATAGCAATCGTAAAAATTTAAAAATCTATTTAATGAGGAAATTTTACAGTAACAAGACGTGACGGCTAGTTATTTCACACAGGGCCTCTATTCTACGCGGTAAAACCATATTGCTTTTGAATTATTGTCGTATTGATTTTAACTTGGCCGCCATTACACTGTCAAGTTAATAGGAGATATCGTTACGTTAACAAAACGATAACATACCAAAAGAATAGAACTTCATACAATCTATCGTTTTCACTGTAAATAGTAGCTTTTTTGACCTGACATTCTACCCCTCATGCTTGTCAAACAAAATCGGAGAAGTAAGCAACGATGATTTCAAAGAGAATACACACAATCAATTACCAATCAGCCGTTGACATCTCAGGCGTCCGTCCACCGTTAATGTTTCTAGGGCATTCCAGAACAACATGGAATGATCTCGAACGCGCTCCAAATAATTAAACTCGTCACCCGCATTGTGCAGGATACGGTCTCGTGCTTGTGACGTGTGAACGGTTAAGGGTAGAGCAGAAATGCGTGAATAAGATGCGGGAAGATAGAATAGGAAAGCTTTGTTTTACGAAAAGTTATTCGCGTGCCTTTTTTGCACGCGGAAGGGTGTGGTGTGCCTTCTGTGTAAGTTAGTTTAGGCATACCTTCGTATTAAAAAAATGGAAATAAAAAATGTAATGCACAGCAATAAAGCCCCTTTTGCATGTAGTTGTAGGGTAAAACAGCGAATTATATTGGCCTCTAAAATAACAGTTACTGACACCAAGTGATTTTTGCATTATCGTCTCTAATACCTTATGTTAAAGTTCATGGGGCCAATAATTGGTTAGTGGCCAACAATAGGGCAGCTCACCTTATACAAAACTAGTATAGAATTTACGTCAAATTTCAAAAATAGAATATCGAGCTATACTTATGTGTTACAACTTCATTAAAAAGAGGTTTTTCTTAAGTTTTTTACCTATAAAAACAAAATACAAAATAATTTTATTTAATAATCGTAGGTATTCAATATTAACAAAAGATAGAATCTTATATAAAACAAAATAAAACTGAATACTGGAGCCGTCTTACATGAGTGTTCAATCTCGGCCGGTGAAAGAGACCACACTAGTAGTTGAATACATACTGACTAGAACTTGGCGGGATTTGTCACTTCGTAATACGGCATCAGAACGCTAAAAATGTAGATATTAATACTTAACTAAAAAACACTTATGTAATTTAAAAATTTAATCACAAACCAACTTTTGCACATCCACGCATCCAAACCCACGTGATAGAGTAGTCAAGACGCGATTCGTGAGCACCTAGCTCTTCCTGCATCTTCCAGGATGCTTATCTCGCATGACATAAGCACGGTGTCTACTGCAAGTCTAGCTTCGCCAGGCAAACATTAATCTAACTCGCGTAATACTCGTGGCTGTAATGGACTTCTTGGAAGGAAGCTATGCACTCCTGGTATCCGCGCTTAGATGAATAAGTAAAATAGTGAAGTTAGATAATGAAGATGATGATGATGGTGATCATTTTTTACGAATTAACTTGTTACTAGTTACTTACTTAACATCTTGTAAAATATATTATTCGAGGTCGCAACCGCCCAATGCATTTCTAATTAAATTCGAAAGTACAAACTACATCCACAACACAGGTTTCGTCAGTTTATAACAAGTTCCTAAATTCTTTATGGTTCAGCATAATATTTATTTATTTATTTATTAGTAGGAAATCCAACAGGTACAAATACAACATACAAGATTTGGAAACACAAAACCAATTAAAGGGTTTCACGAGTAGCAAATTTAAAGTTTAGTACAAACTTCAAAGGTACACACGCACTTACACAAAAATACTTGCGCAAATAAAAGCTAAAATTAAAACTACTGCTAAATACCAGCCAGAGGTAGATCGCCAAGAATAGGTCATAAGGTATGGTCATATAGGTTTTTAATAAGAAATTCTGTAACAACTGGATGACACAGTTATAAGAAGTGGGACGGGTGATTGATACCCTCATAGAATAGCATCCGACATCACGTGAATACCTGTAAAATCTTCGGTGCAAATTATGAAGCGTTATTGGAATATACATAATAGATTTTTTTTTACGTACCGCTTTTACAATGTGACGTTTTCCTAGTGCAAAAACACAAAACACAAAAAGTGGTCTAAACTTTGAATTTTAAACACTAGCAGCTTTAAACAGATAGATATTATATTATGCACTCAGCTCGATACACTCATTGTATCTTACATATCTCACGGGCACCAAGTCGTTCTGTACAAAACCGTCAGTATTAGAAGAACCGGACAATTGCGAGTTAAACCCGCGTCGAGAGGGTTCCGTATGTTTTGAGAAATTTCCTACATACATACATACATAAACTCACGCCTTTATTTAGTGGGTTAAGCAAAGCTACAGCTGTAGGTAATTACCTACAACTTTAAAAACTTGTCGATAATTCTGTAACCACATTTTGCACACTTAGGCTAAGATGTTTACCAGTGTATTAGTGACAGGTGAAATTTCCTTTCGTACTTTAACGTTTCTTCGTGCTTTAACAAAACGATTTATCTTAAAATTTTACAAAATATATAATGTGAAATGCTCACATGTTTGTTTCATTTTTAATTTTCTAATTTAAAATAAAAGTCATTAATTTATTAACGTTACACGTCCGTCTTTGGGTCATCGACTTACGTAATTGTGTATCAAATTTTAACTTAATCAATACAGCAGTTACGGAGAAAATGAGCTGTGACAGACGGACGGATAGACTGACACGCGAGTGATCCTATAAGGATTCCGTTTTTTACTTTTTAGGTACGGAAACCCTAAAATGTTGTTAAGCTTAAGCAAGCGGACCAAAACAATTTCAAAAACTGTTTTTGTAATCTGAACAGTGAAACTCCTGAAAAATATTTTTACACATTAATTTTTCAGGGCAGCTTCAATGTAAACTGACCGAGGACATCTTTCACATAAAATCTGGCGCTCTCGCCCAGCAAATTTTATACACATCTGCACCTTTGCAAAAAGCTACTTTGTATTTTTACCCGGACTGCTCCATAAACCGTAGCCTTTATGTGATCTACGGGACTTCACAATACGGCTATGCTAATTCAAAAGGGCAAAAGCATACTCCAACTTTAAGGGTACATACGCCCTTTCTGGTTAGGTCAGGACAATAGCGAGAGCTGAATTCTTATGAGGCCCGTCTTGAATACTGAGCGTCAAGTGTCAGTTAGTTTGGGACATGGTAATAATATTTTCTTTTCGGCAATATGACAAGCGTCGATTATTGAGTTAGGCTGCTTATGGTGACGTTGGAAATTGATGTGGTTATCTTGACAGAAATTGTCAAGAATTTCTTTACTAATAACGTTTTTTGAGAACGGAACAGACGAAATGGTTCTCTGTAAACATTAAATTACTCGCTACTGTTTCTCAAAATATCTACAAGAAATCAAAAGCTCGAGGGCGGAGCGTCACACAATATAATCTTAAATTTTAAAGATATGGTGAAATACAAATATATCGTATATAGTTGGAAAAAATCGTATTCGACATGCCTTTATTTTAATCTTTTATCTTATCTTTAATCCACAAAATGAAACTAAATAAAAATACAAAAAGATATACAATAATTTGGTCAGGATCCTAATCAAACACAGACGAAAGGTTAACTTATCGATGACTAAAGCAAACTGAAAAAGCAAGATAAAAACAAACTTTTCCGACCAAAAATTATGCCGTATGTATATACCACTGTATTATATATATCTTTGTATTCAAGTGTTGTGTTTTATTCATATTTGTTAACAACGAGCTCGAGCGGTCTGGCTCACGACCTTGGCACAACCTAACCTTGGGTAAACTTAGGTCATAGACACACGAATCGCCGACACTGCACTCGTGTAAATTAGTGCCTTTCTTGATTGGCACATCTCTTCACACGGTTCACATTAGTCTATTGAGTAAGCTCGTCTATGCTGAGTAAGAGCCCTTGATCGAAGTTGGTAGTGCAGTGTTGTAGATCATTTGTGTGGAAGCATTCTTTGTGAGGGGAAATTACTTTCCCATTCATTGAGCTCTGCTTTTGAGGCGTCAATAATTGATGTTTTTGAAACCATACAGGAACAATAAAGGTGATTAGTACCCAGAAAAAAATGCCGAGCAATTTAGCACCTTATCATAGTGAACTTCAAACTAAACATAGAATGACACGTACAATTCAGTCAGTGGTATTTACAACGACAAGTAGAATTATTTGGTGTCCACGGTCCAACTAGGCTGGGCCTCTATTCTACGACGACAAACTTGACCTGTTATCGCGTTGTCAACGTTTTGATAGCTCTTATTTACTTGACAGTAATGGCGGCCGAGTTAAAACAATACCATAAGACGTAATATTGTTTAACGTTGTAGAATAGAAGTCCTGGCTCCTCGTAGAGACTGTCGAATCTCACTCTTACGTTAAATAACATCCACCCAGTAAACAATACCTTTTATATCTTTAATCCCAATCGAAATACAGGGTGAATAAATCAGCTAAACAAGAAACCGGGTTCGTCTTAAATCCAAACGTTGCCCTATATAATCCATACAAATTGCTTGTTTTCGTTAACGGCGTGCGAAGCTCTCCCAATACACTCGTTGTGTGCTACCGTGCTATCAATTCACAGGAGTACTGTAGCAATGTTTCATGAAAAGTAGAGACTTCCGCCAGCTGCTTGTTAAAAAACTACGTATATTAAAAAAAATGCAAATTAAACAATCTGTAGGTACATTGTGTTTTATTTGAAAAAACTGAAATCATACTTTATCATGAAAACCAAGTATGTACCTATAACATTTTAGAGCTGTCAAAACGTGCAAACTGAACAAAATTATACCAATGTATACTACTTTTTAATGACGTATTATTTTTGAGCACAAATAGTATATAACCAGGCATTAAAAATAATCAACCCTAATCGCAACTTCAAAATATATATTTTTTTGATCTCTCCACATAACTAACACCTTTGTGTGAAAGCCTAACCCACATTTTTCGAAATATTCCGTCATCTCACCCATAAATCTCATAGAAAGGTAATAAAACACTTAATACGGGAAATATCCCAGGAAAACCTGAATTATTGGTGACCCTAAATGCTACATAGGGCTCGCGGGACCAATGTCTACGCCGATGTATAAGTCAGCCGTGACGCGTAGTCTCCCTACATTGATTACGATACGGGATAAAACTGATCTTATTACAAAGGCTCAAGGTTTGAAATAAATGGGATTTGCTAAAGGTTTTTCTAGAATATCTAGAAATTGGTACCTATCCTATTTTTCCGATCGCGTGGGGATTCTATTGTAAGTCATAACTGAGTTTCTTCTCATATGGGAAAACGGAGCTTGTACATATTAGTAATGGAAAATAATCTTGAAATTTGTTTTACTTTGGCGCAGCGGAATATGTTCGCTTAAAAACAAAATTACTATTTAAGTAAAATGACGGCGTAGTACCATGTACTGACAATTTTAATGATTTTTAGATTTTTATTTAGATACACATTCAATTTAATTTGGCATCATTACTGAAGACATTAAAAAAGAAGAAATTAAAAGAGTACGAAACCAGTGTCTTCAGTTCATATTTTTTACGTAAACTATCTAAGATAAGTGAAATTAAACCATAATACAATATAATTAAATCAAAAATAGTATTATTTTACTATTACATGTATTTTTCATATATTTTGAATAAGAAAGGTTTATCTTTAACAGGGACAATAGGTACCTTAGTTGTCAAAGTATGGATCTTACAAAAAATTAAGTTGTTTTAATAAGTTGATAATTAGTATTTATTTGGTACGTTTGAACATATACATTTTCCAAATATTATTAACATGTTCTAACAATGTTACCTGTCAATACAACTTTTTACTAAAAGAAATAAAAATCATTCATTCATTCATACCTATACGAAATTGATAACCTCCAGGACATTGATAACCGAGGAAGTATAACTTCCTAAGTTAAAATCCTGTATAACCCATTGAGGCGGACTGGCGGGAACGAATCACACGTCACACTACCCAAAAATGCCTAAATTGAGCCTTTTGATGGATCCTTTATCCATGGCAGTCCCCTTTATAATAGTGGTAAAATATTAAATGAATGAAAATGGAACTAAAATATTATTTGCATGATACCACAAACCATTACCTTCAACAATGTATACTCAGCGTCGTCATTAAGTATGTATGACACATTATTTCGTTTTAAGCACTGGAGAAATTCTGACTAAAGGGTGTCATATATTTCTGCGATTTCGTGGCCGCCGCGCCGGCTAGTTGAAACCGTGAAAATGTGTATATAGATAGTACCACTTCGCAAAATGTTCATTAGGTCTATATTGGCTCTCATAATTATTTTTGCTCATAACGTGTTTTAAATCATAATCATCAAAACTCATAACGTACCTTTTTTTTTGTAACTGTTACTTTTCAGGATTTTCTTAAATCAAACCTAACCTCACCTAGCGTTATCTACTCGTAGAATATTTAAGAACTTCTGAAAAGTTTACGGTTCCAGCGATAATTAAAATTATGTTTTTTTTTTTTATGAAACAAAATTATTATGAACACAAAAGTTATGTGAAAAAATGCGCTCCCATTTTCATTTCATCGACAAGCTTTTCGAGGCGTAGCAGGAGTTAGATTTTGTGATTGTCATAAAAGTGTAACCCAACCTAACCTATGTAGGTAATTAACATTTAAGGTTACGATTACCTACCTTTAAACTACAGAGAATCAGTAGAAAATAGCTTTCTTTGAATGGAAATTCGATGAAAAAGTTGTCGGTAAAACAAGGGGACACCAACTAATCAAACTGAAGCTGATTTCGTGATTTCAACAAACCCATAAATAACAGAATAAAGCGGCAATCGCAACAGACGGTCAAAATGGCTATGATCTACGCTGCAAGTTTGCCGTTCCGCTGTACCGCAACTTTGTAACACGTCCATTCCATTTTCAGAGCGAACAGTCATGCAAACTCACCCTACAACCTCACAAACGAAATCAACCTCTATACCTTACAAGTTTAAAGCTACTGCAACTGCATAAAAAATTTGGACATTATCGCTGTGCAACGTTCACTGCATCTGTGAAACAAACGAGTTAAAACTCTAAGTTTCTCCACGTAAAGCTTTATGAGGAGGTATTTGTACCATTGTCATCCACATGAGTGACCGCATTCCATCACACATGAAACGTTACGTATTGCCGTTTGAAAGTCTTGCTATCATAAATGTGAATCGTAGATCAACGCTAGTTATATCTGTAAATTTGTCTACTATGATATCAGTTGTTTTTTGTACAAAAGTTTTCAACAAAGGTTTTCTTAAATAAAATAAGTAGAATGGTTATTTAAAAAGGGAAATTTATAATAGAACCTTATGATGGGGCTTAAAAGTATAACCAAAGTGTTTTTTTTATCAGTAGGTACGCTGTCATTTCAATGTTACTCGCGAATTTGTGGTCCATCACAATTTATTTTTATGTTCTTATGTTTTATGTTATCAAAGTCAGTGAATAATGATTTTCCATTCACAAGTTTGAAAAAAAAACGAGTTAATTGTCTCAAAAATGTCTCTAAGTATTTAAGTTTAAATATTGCATCCCAGCAAGTATCTCTAAAGCTTCTGGTTATTTCCTAGGTACTTACCGTGAGTTTATTATTAATATGATACTTAAGCGATAACCTGCAACCTACAAAAAAATACTTTCATAAACATATTACGTAAGTTAAATACAGGGTGAACCCGTAATGCAATGCAAAACAGAACTATTTGCATTCACTTTCAACTAAAGAATTATGAATTAAATTCCATAAAAACTGGCATAAAACGAATACCGTTTCTGAATTCCAAAAGAACACTTTAATGAAAAATTCCATGGAGAAACAGACGAAAGATAGATTTTTACGAGCCCTTTGTTTTTCAGCTGACGCAGCGTTTCTAAATATATTCACACATAATCGTTACATTAAAGATAATATGTGGAATTGATTTTATATCTCGCTGACGAGACAAGAGATTGTTTGGTAATGGAAGGCTGCATGGTTAGTTCAAATAATAATACAAAATTGTAACAAGTCTAACATAAAGCAAGCTTAAGAACCCAACATTTGTTTGGATAACATCGTCAATATAAAGTTAGTTATCATGTATATATTTTTTACTGGGCCAATATCACATTTCTAAAAAATATGTACCTAGTGACACTCGCGACGAATCTAACGACACCTAGCTTGTCGAAATTAGGCCATCCGTTTACAAGAGAACAAAGAACCATACATACTTTACAGGGGTGTTATTGTCTCAAAAACGGCGGTCGGTCCAACGAACGAGCGAAATCGCAGCGGCGAGTTTAAGTAGTCCCGTCAGAGCGAACAAAACACTACTCGATAAGATTAAACGTATAAGACTGCCTAATTAAAATGCACGCGCTAAAAAGTGTTTTGTTCGCTCTGACGGCACTATTTAAACTCTATAGATCACTATAGTACACTGTAATTTTGTTATACAGCTTCAGAACCTAGTAGGATAGATGAAATATGCAGCTAAATTTCAAACTGTATTTGCAATTTCATTCCGCATGCAATTTGGAGAAATGACCGGGTGGTAATTTTCCCACCAATTGTTACAATAATGTAATGAATAATCCAATATCGGCTTCAATTGTTAATAATTGATATTCAATTTATTTATTACTTATGAATTTTGTGATTATGGTACAATGAACGGCTGAAATTGAAACAAAAAGACGGATATTTATTGAATTATTAATTTATTGGTAAAATAAATTTTACACGTCATATTTTACATTACAATAATACCACATTCTTAATAATTTACATTAGTTACAACACAATTAAAAATACCTATAACTACATATTATAGCCAACCATAATTACCGCAAAAGATAGGTATTATTCATTCTTAAAAAGTTCTTATAGTTATGAGCTGATTTCTATGCAGACAAAGACGCAGCCGAAAGCTAAATGTTTATAATATAATAAGTTACATTTTCACTTTCAAATTAACAATAATTCAGCTGTAAGTACCACTTTAGAGTTCAAGGGCACAAGTTTATCCTCTTTCAGATCCACTTGTATGCCTAACGAAACTGTTAAAAGAAACTCCTATCAAAAAGCCAAATGAAGCTAAAAACATTAATTGCAAAATTATATCCAACCTCGCACACGAGCACTCAGAAATCCAAAATGGCCGCCCATTACCGAACTTACCTATTGAAAGAAGACATGAAAGTAAAAGCCTTCTATCATCTTAGTCTTATCGTAAACTGGAAAAATTCGCTACATTTACAACCTTATTTACAGGTGCAAAAGGAAGTTCTTTTTGATTTAACGTAAACGCAATAGCCGTAAAAGTTATTGCGTTGTATCGTAACGTAGATTTTTACGTAATTTTAAGTAAAGTTTTTATGACGCCTCGCGCCGCCCAATTTAAGTTTGTCGATTGTTGATCCGTTTAAAATGAGTTTTGCTGAGTTGGATGGTGTAAGGAATGTTTTTTACAGCTTGCTCGATTTTTTATTTAGTATTTTTAATGTCCAAAGACGGTCGAATTGAGTCTGTATTTGACACGTAGTTTATTAAAAACTTGTATGATATGGCATTTCAACGTGTCTAGCTTAGTTTATTTTCTGTACTTATAAACTTTTTTAAACATATATAAAAATAAAAATAAATAAATAAATATTAGGGGACAATCACACACAAATCGACCTAGTCCCAAACTAAGCTCTAGGCTTGTACTATGGGTACTAGACAACGATATAAATACTTACTTAGAAAAAAAAGCTTTAATACATAGAAAACACCCAAGACTCAGAAACAAATACTCGTACTCATCACACAAATATTTGCCCATACCGGGAATCGAACCCGTGACCGCTAGCTTCGTAGGTAGAGTCACTACCAACTAGGCCAACCAACCCACCAACAAACCAACTAGGCTAGGTCGGGTCGTCGTGACTGATCCTTTACCCGTTTCATTCACAAACGCACAGTAAACCTATTTTTATCAAAGTATTATGTCTCTCGCTGTCAAATTCAAATGTCACAGTGATAAGGACAAGTCATATTTCAAGCACACATTATATATCGTATAATAAGAGTGTTAAACTTTAACTTACAACCATCTCTGGCTAGTCCATCCGGGCCGAATAGGGCGCATTTTCAAACCTGTTATCACTTCCTTAAATTAAACTATAGATAGGGGGAAATTTTAACTTCGGTTAATGTTTGGAGTTCATAACAGATATTTATTTATAATACCAAAGCGTAACCATACTAACAATCGGACTGACAGGCCGAGAGAGACGCAACTATCTGTAAGAATGAGGAAGTTATATACGTCTGTATTCTAATTCTAATACGGGAACTGGTAAGTTAATGTCGGTCCTAGACCTACAAACGTATTGTTGAAAAGGCATTATGTATAAAATAAAATTAATTACTTGTAAGCTATATTTATAAGTATGATTGAAAGGTATGATTGAACGATGTTAGAATTCACTCAAAGTCACTTTATATATATGAGTCCGTACATTCAACCAAATAGATGGGCCATTTTAAAACTATATCAAAGTAACGTCTTCAATAAAAAAAAACAAGGGACACGTTATACAAATTTACCAAGTGCAAAATTAAGCTCTAGAGTAATCTAGCAACGATATAAATAGATCAATTAATGCTAATACTTTAATCCTCGTACAAAAAAAACCTCCAAGACTCGGGTACAAATATCTGGTAAATACGGCATTAAGTTCGCCTTTTGTATTTATATTAGCGGCCTGCACACGTAAACTTCGGACCGCGGGAAACGCCACGCGCCGTTCCAATCTTCGTTCTGAACCGTACGTGTAAATGCAACTGTAATAGTAAAATAGTAAAAAATGTACGGTTCGGAACGAAGATTGAAACGGCGCGTGGCGTTTCCCGCGGTCCGAAGTTTACGTGTAAAGGCCGCTGACCGCTATTGAGTGTATTATTTTGTGTAATAAAGATAAAATTAATAAATATCCATGCTCATCACAGAAATACTTGCCCTGACCGGGGATAGAACCCGGAACTGCGCTGGCTTAGGGCCGAGTTCACCAACCAATTAACAGACGGTTAAGTCTTAATCAGCTGTTAGTCAATACATTTGACAACCGTTAAACCGCTAACCGAACGTTTAATTGTTGGTGAACACTGCACTTAGTAGGCAGGGTCCCCACCAGACTAACCGCGCCGTCAATAAAAACATTAAAGCCAATAAAAAAGATACTTTTTACTGTTTGAGTCATTGTGTCACTTCGAAATAGCACTTCATTAAATTCAGTTCTTGAATCCCTTCATAGTTGTTATTATTTTATGACGTCACAAAAGTAATATCAATGCACTTCAATCATTTACAATGTTTATTTTAAATGTCGTTCTGAGAAGTGGTCAATATCCGCAGCATGTTACGGTGGCGACGGAGTACCTCTACGTTTGGTCCAAGTTAAAAACGACTGCTATTTTATATTTAAACCAATTTGGAAGAAAAAGAACGGGGACAATTCAATAGCTCAATTTATTTACTGACGGGAAGTTTAAAGAGCTCATAATCCAGTGTCTGAGCTGCGATAAAGGTTTGTCAGATTAATCTAAGTAAATAATGATGCACATTTTTTTATTGTTTAGTTAGTTTTCATTACCACCAAAACGTGGTGCAATTGCTCTATTAGATTAGTCGATTACACTCGTAACTGGGTAGTTAAAGTACGTAAAAGTAGCATTTTATGGAACAGAATTGGCTATTCCAAAATATTCTCAACATTTTAACAAGTCTTAGTTGTTCAAAAGAGTTATTCTAAGAGTCGTGAGAGACTGATATCCATCAGCTCATAACCTTCGTCTTTTAAATAATATTACGAAATTATTATTTTGTTCTGGCCGGAGTATGCAATCAGTAGGGAATAAGAATGGCGAAAACGAGAGGAGACGTTTGCCCTGCAGTGGGACACTAACAAAAACAAAAAAAAAACAAAATGTCATTAAATATCTTCTGCTCCCACCTTAACCCGTTGCCTGCACTGCAACGCTACCATAAAGAGACCGCTTTATAGAGCCACTCCTACACTCCGGTACAAGTACTAGCATAAACTTGGTACATCGGCCGGCACAGTGTTGACTTCACGCGTGTGTGTAGAGTTGTAAGAGGGTTAAATGAGATGCAGGTGAATTGTAGATGTGTTACAATTTGTACCAAATTCTTTTGCTCAAGAAATATTTTTACTCATATTTATTCATTCATTCATTTGCTATACTCGTAGGTACTCTATGAACTCAAAATAATAAGGGCTCTAGAATTACATTACTAACTTTCTTATTGATAAACGCAAGATAGCTAAAGTGTGTTTAAAGTATGCTTTCTCCTTATCCTTTATTGTGACATTTGAATTGGACAGAAAAAGACAAAGAATACTTTAGGTTTAATGTGCGTTTATGAATAAGGACGTTATAATTTAATTGAATTGACATTAATTTCGGTCTAATTACTTACTTTCTCGGTTTTTCAACTACTTAAGTGTTTTACCTTACCTTTACACAACCGATCGCAGAGAGTTTTAAGTTATAAATGAAAAGTTAATACATGAAACATAATTTATACATTCATTTATTCACGTTATTAATATTTTTCATTGCGACAGGTGTTTTAAGTAAGGTTGATACAGTAACCTTATTATTACATAACTTATGAATTGTTGATTTTACATCTTCAGATACTTATAAATTACTACTAATTAGTGCAAAGGAAAATTTATATCTACTTCGTTTTCGATATTCTTCTGAGCCTCTTTTAAAAACGAAACGAATAGAAACGCTAGTTAGCGTAATGCATCTTGTCTAGGGCTTCTGATCACGACCTAACGTATCTACAGTCAGCCAAATCGAATGTTTAAACTGTAGATGTTATGTTTTGCTGAAACTTTTGAAAAGGAATAAGACTTAGAGAAAACAGTCGGATTAGCTCTCGTTCTATTTCCTAAGTTTATAAAATGAAATGCTTTGTTCACGAGTTCTCTGCAAAGGAAATAATAAAAATGTTCACTGTGAAATTGAAACGTAGAGCGTATAAAGTTATTTAAGTAAATCAAACAATTGGTTTTTACAGGTTACTTAAATTAGTTAGCAAATACTTACCTATGATTGACTATACCATAGGAACAATTAACATCAAAAGTAGTATTTTCAGCCATGTACCTCAGCCATGCCATGGCATGTGCCTTTGTTGAGTTTTGTTTGTCACGAATAAATGTTTTTTCTTTCTTTCTTTTTTTCAATATCATATGTGTGAGTCAGACTCGCGCACCGAGGATTCCGTACCGCCGCGCAATAGGTATTACGATATCCCAATTTGAATTCGATTTGAAAACGAATAAGCGCAAGCCCAACTTACACTTGACCATTTTTTAGTATTCATTGTTTTTCTTCAGTTTTGTACTATAATCATACCAAATTTGATATTGTATGTTTTACCGTTTTTACGGTGCAACAAAAATAAAAATACGTTAAAAGATCGTTTGTTGCATAAACTTTCTTAAAAATAATTTGTTATAATACCGTCGTAAGAACAAATAACCTGAAAAAATACCGGTATCTATTACGGTTCAAAAGATACAGTTCTTTACAGTTAGGACGGACGGACAGAGAAGCATATTACTAGGGTCCCGTTGGTCTCCCTTCGGATACGGAACCCTAAAAACGTAATAGAGTACAAAATGAGTATCTACTTTGGATGTTGACTATATACTAGCTAAAATATCAACTGTGTTCAACTGTGATGTGATGATAAATACGATACGAAATGCACGTAACGAAATAAACAATTATACGGGACAACCACACTCAAATTGACCTAGCTCCTAACCAAGCTCTATTCTTCTACTACGGGACACTCAGGAACAATGGCATTCATTACGCAAACATTCCGTTATACCGAGAATAGAACTACTACCAACTACGCTAACCGCGTTATATTATGATTCCAATACGTTTATAAAAAAAAATGTAAATAGGAAAAAACAGTGTTAAATTTCCATTGTACCCTACTAGTTACGTCAGTATGTAGGTATGTATGTATTTATCTGTAGCACGCTCTGTAACTTAAACGGCTTGATGGGTTTTAGCATATGAAGTGTCGTTAGATTCGTCTTGGTTGTGGGAGTGATATAGGCTATAATATTTTTATCAAATTAATGAGAGTAGGGTAATTTTTTTTAATATGTGGAATACTCTCCCTTCGTCTGTATTCCCGGAATCGTATAACCCTGGTGTTTTCAAGGCAAGTAGGCTTTTTACTGGGTAAGCGTGTACCACCCTCGACCTCGTCGTCACTTAACATCAGGTGAAAATGACGTCAAACGCAAACCCGTCTCTGATTTACCTTTTGAACGTCACAGATGGCTCTCGCTGTCAACTGAAAGTCGTGCCACTGACGCCACGACGGCTACAGCCGTCACAAGTTCAAGATTAAAAGAGATTTCGCTTCGTATCAATTAAGTTTGTAATTTGCATAGCATAGCAAACATGTTTGGCTTGTGAGTGACAATATCAAAAAATTAATTGTTCATAATTATAATACGCGTTATCTTGAAATCTATTGAAAAAGTTTAAGTAGAGCTCCAATTCCGTAAGCATTCAAATCGTCATGTCACAATACGAGTAGGTACCGTAAAAGGTTCCATTCACTCAATACAAAAACACAACTCCCGATTAATGGACACCTTTGCCAAAATACGCGCAATCTAAATCGCTGCGCCAGCTCCCGTTCGGCCAGTTCGTTCAACCGGTCATTCGTTCACCCGGTCTTTCGTTCAATCGGATCATTGGACGAGGCTGCTGAGTCGCCATGTTTGTTTTCCATTCAATCGGTTAGTCTTGTTCGAAATTCAATAGAAATTTGAGTTGGAACAGCTGTTGTTAAAGAATTAATAACAGCAATACTCTGAAATATCGCTTTGTTTTATACCGTTTTTTACATCGAAGAAGCAAGAAGACCAAAATGATCAGTGAATTTAATCACGTGTATAAAAATTATAAAGTGACGTATAAGATACACGTTTTCCCAGAAAAAATAATATAAATCAAATAAAAGAAGAATTGGCATTTTAATTATCACGTAGCAAAAAGAAGCTCCACAGTACCTAATATACAAAAATCACAATACTATAGGTACTTCATAAGAAAAAAGATTTATTCATTACTTAAAAGTAAAGTTTCTACATTGGTGGGTGTCCCTTTTTAAGTAAATGGAACCAGTGTAAAGGGAACACCGCCCTTCCCTATGCTTAACTGCTTAACTAAAATAGTACGGTAAAATGCTTACTTAACGAATAAATATAATTTTGTCTTTAAAGTGTGATTAATTCAAATAAAAATTATGGAATAAGAGTACCTACCTTTTTTTAGTATAATACTACCGTAGTCAAGCAAAATCGGCTTAAAGAAATCCGCTCCATCAACGTCATTCCACTGTCCTTGTATCTTCCGTGCTTATTGATGGCCGCTTTAAATATCCCATCTGAAAAGTGAGATTTATTTCAAAATGAATAATGAAACGCTTTCAAAGATGAGAGCTGAATTCAATGGTTGAATTTGAATAAAGGTCCGGGTTGATATGACCTGCATTTACTCTTTTGTTAGGGCTGTCGCAACGGCTTTGTTTTATTTTGTTAATTAATTAATCAAAATATCTCTTTGATGGATTAATTTTGGCACATCAAAATCCTGTGACAGTCGTCGTTTTGTTAATGTTTCATAAAAGTTGCTTGCATTTACTTATTTCAATTAAGAACCGCTAGTCTTTTAAAGACTAATTCATTTTCTACAGTTCTTGAAAAATTCAACTTGCAAATAAGATATTGCTTATTCTATTTGGCTTACATGCAAATACAAAAAAGTCCCAGTTATTAATTAGGAATCCACTCAAATTGATTAAAATTCTTGTCAGTTCTAGGACTAACCGCTTAGTTTGATGCCTGACCTTTGGCGTTGACGAGGCAGTCCGTGACGACTGACACTAACCTCGGGTGTTATTCTCTGAAAAGCAAAGGTGAGCGAACGCATGAGTGAATTCCAAGCGGCGAGTTTAAGAAGTCCCGTCCGAGCGAACAAAACACATATTAGCGCGTGCATTCTCAATTAGGCAGCCTTATACGTTCGAGCCAACATGTTGCCAAATTGAAAATGCACGCCCTAAAATGTGTTTTGTTCACTTTGACGGGACTACTTAATCTCGCCGCTTGGACTTCACTCGTTCATTCGCTCACCTTTGCTCCTTGAGAGAATCACACCCCTGGTCTGTTTAGCTCAGTTCACAGAGTATTTTGTGGCTACGAGTTTCTAAAGTCTGTTTTAGAACCCGTTAGAATTTCGATAAATTAAAAAACTTACTTAACTACTTCTTTTGTTCTGTTTGTCATCTGTTTTTTTTTCAAATGTGTGTATGCCTTGAATAAATTATTTCTATTCTATTCTATTCTACTAACATCTTTTTTAATCGCCCAAAGTTTGGAAGAACATCACATACTTTTATTATTAACTTATCGACATTCTTTTACAACATACAAATAACATAAAAAGTGCATTCATTCTGTAAAGTTCAAAAACATGATCGAAATAATAAAGGACTAACTTTATTTGCGTTTATTTTAATCTTGTTTACACCTAATGATACTCACATTAATAAAACGAGAATATACTGTTATACAAATACAATACAGTCGACGTCCTTTAATTTAACACACATGATAAAATTCAACAGCTTTTTGGCAACTTTTATATGCTTTATTTTCATTATCTGCTAAAAACTTATACACTAACATTTTTAATACGTTCATAGTGTATAAAACGAAAGTTTTTTTCAGCAAAATATCAAATAATTAACTACCAATACCATAGTTCAATAAACGAAGGCATTAAACCAAAGCTGCATCGAGAGGCAACCCTATTCCTACATACGGCTGTGATGACCTAGCACACCCGGGTTAGTTGGAAAATCATTATTCCCGTTCACTAACACACGTACCGCGCATCAGTTTTACTCCGTACCCTATGTAAGGCAGCTATTATTTTAATGATTAAAGTGATTAATAAATACTTACTTACTTACTTACTTACGTACCCTATGTAAGGCAGCTATTATTTTAATGATTAAAGTGATTAATAAATACTTACTTACTTACTTACTTACTTACGTACCCTATGTAAGGCAGCTATTATTTTAATGATTAAAGTGATTAATAAATACTTATATTGCTTATACATTTTATAACTCCCGAAGTAAAAAGAGTTAAGTTGAGGTGTGTAAAAATAAACGAACTGAACGCTGTTTAAAAAAAAAGCTACTTTAATCGAAATGGTTTTAAGGTAAGTTTCATGAAAATCGGTTTGGCCATTAAAGAGATATCAGGGGTGTTATTCTCTTAAAAACGGCGGTCGGTCGGACGAATGAGCGAAATCGCAGCGGCGTGTTTAAGTAGTCCCGTCCGAGCGAACAAAACACATTTTAGCGCGTGCATTCTCAACTAGGCAGCCTTATACGTTCGAGAAGCTAAATTGTTCGCTCTGACGGGGCTACTTAAACTTGCCGCTGCTGGTACATTCACTTGTTCATTCGTTCGACAGCGTGTTTGAGAGAATCCATCTCATAACTAGCAAATTTCTTAAGTTGCACTTACATAATAATTTTATGAGCAATAACTGCGTCATATAAGAGCATCTAACTTTATTACACTTAATTAAAGTAAGACAGCAATTGTTAAAAAAAATGCCTGTGTAAGAGTTCATCAGTTATGCTTATAATAACACAGGGACGAATTAATTTCGCGCTTGTAGGGATGTAGTCGGTCCGCTCTTCTATAAACCGGGAAATAGCATGTCGGACCATGCACAGTGTGGGGTTCCAAAGCCGTTGAATACAAACACAATAAAATTTATTCAATATTTTATTTTACAACTTTGTCGGCGTAATGTAAATATTAATTATGCCAATTCAGTCAGAGAGCTAGACCGCGCACAGACGGACAGACGCACATATTGAAACTATATGGGTTCCTAGTTTAAGAGTCCTAAAAAACCACTTATAAGGCCGACCGTACTTGATCAGGTAGGATTACTAACGGTTTTCTCTAGGTCTATTAGCAACGCCGGTTCCTAAAAAACTTTTTAATTTACGTAGTTGTAAAGCAAAATCCTCCTTCAAATAAAAAAGAAACTATTAATCTAAACCCGTTTAACGTAGCTAAAAGTGCTTTTGGCACAACCAAGGTTATGTCGATGCATTATAATACCTAAGATCTAACGACCGATATATTCCATGCATGAACTTTCAAAGGGAAGCGACAGATTGCGATAACAGTGTGCAATAGACTTCGTACCTATTCAGATGTTCACAGTCGATAGATTAAAAGCAGTTCGATAACTCTGCAGGTGATACGGTTATATTTGAAATAAAAGAAACAGCATCATCCCAACATTCTAATACATCGAAATAACAGGTCAAAATCGGCCGAGACGGTCTGCTTGCCTGTGCCCATACGACACATTGTAAATAAACGCACAAATATGGTGATAATGGGTTACACTGTAACCGTACTTGACATACGCAATTTAGCTAACATTGCGTTATCCATAGGTACCTTTTGTATAAGCAATAAAATTTTACTTGAAGCAAACCGGTCACTTTACCCTAGGAATTGATGATTAGTTCTATAATTTAATACAAATAGACAAAATAGTATTTTTCACAATCGTTTTTTTTTTGTTATAATAGAGAGCTTTTTAGTCGAGTACCGTAAGTAATAGGTACGAGATTAAAAGCTTGATTATGACACTATTGTGAACTATACTTTTTGTACGAGTTCATTAAAATAGTACATTACTGAAGAGGCCATGAAGTCAGGATCTTACGATGGCAATCTTAAGACTGCAATATTACGATGGCAATCTCTAGACTGCAATCTTACGATGGCAATCTCAAGACTGTTCAATCTTACGATGGCAATCTTATGATGGCAATCTAAAGACTGTGCAATTTTACGATAGCAATCTCAAGACTGCAATCTTACGATGGCAATTTTAAGACTGCAATCTTATGATGACACAAGACTGTGCAATCTTACCATGGCAATCTCAAGACTGCAATCTTACGACGGCAATCTCAAGACTGTGCAATCTTATGATGGCAATCTCAAAACTGCAATCTTACGATGGTAATCTCAAGACTACAAGATGGTAAGCTTCTATTTTTTGGTTTATTTACTTTTTGTGCACTTCTTGTTATTTTGCCTATATATCCTCGCACAGTTTCCTCAACCACAGTCAGGTTAACTGGAAGAGATCCCTTAAAGGGATAAGTTCGCCATTGTACACGTTATCTTGAGTTTATGTAAGTACTTACTTGTTTTGGTTTTATGTGCAATAATGAATACATACATACATACATACTACAATCTTACGATGGCAATCTCAAGACTGTGCAATCTTACGATGGTAATCTCAAGACTGTGCAATCTTACGATGGCAATCTCAAGACTGCAATCTTACGATGGCAATCTCAAGACTGCAATCTTACGATGGCAATCTCAAGACTGTGCAATCTTACGATGGCAATCTCAAAACTGCAATCTTACGATGGCAATCTCAAGACTGCAATCTTACGACGGCAACCTCAAAACTGCAATCTTACGACGGCAACCTCAAAACTGCAAATAAATAAAGTACCATAGATTACGTTTTTTTTGATTTGGCAGAATGTAATTTTTCCTTTGTCAGTTTAATGTTAATATGCAAATTTACATACATACATACATACTACAATCTTACGATGGCAATCTCAAGACTGTGCAATCTTACGATGGTAATCTCAAGACTGTGCAATCTTACGATGGCAATCTCAAGACTGCAATCTTACGATGGCAATCTCAAGACTGCAATCTTACGACGGCAACCTCAAAACTGCAAATAAATAAAGTACCATAGATTACGTTTTTTTTGATTTGGCAGAATGTAATTTTTCCTTTGTCAGTTTAATGTTAATATGCAAATTTAAAAAGTTAGAGCAGCGGACAATAATATTTTTTCTTAGAGTTTTCATACATGACGCTGCTACGTTCCGAAACGCCATAGATTGGCAATTTTGTATCGGATCGAGTCTCCTTAAACAAGTACACATATTATTGAAATACGAAGTTCTATTTTCAAATTTTTGTCGGTTATCTAGAGCGTATTGAAATAGTTATTTCGGTTGTTTCGGAAGTATTCAACTATGAAAAGAGTAACGTAGCCAGTATTCTCTATGAAATCTTAATGCACAGATTTTAATCGACGACTACAAAAATGTAATTACTGTTCCTAAACTGTTTACTAAATTCGTATATAGGTCTCGACTCTCGACTGAATGGAGAAACGGGACAAAACGTTTCTTTATTTCATTAGAATGCATTCACTGGGAGTCTATTGTGAAAGTGTGGTATCGTCTGCTATCTAAGCGTCGTTTTTAAAAGAAAAATTTTTTTCGTTACCTTCGTTGAGAAAATTTACTCCGCTGTTACTTTACTTAAGTTTTTTCTTTATTTTTTTCAAGTATTTAGGCCTATTTTACTCTTAACTTAACACGCGCAGAATATATGTATATCATTTTTACACGTTTTCAAGACTAGAAAACTAAAGAGAGAGTAGAAAGGTAAAACTCACTAGGCTGTTTCTTAAAACTCAATTAATTAGGAGCACGTTGTGGTTACACAAAGGGTTCAAAAGTCTTACTGTAAAAGAGTAAGAGTGGTACAAATTTGGCGACTCCACCATACTATAAATAGAAAAGTAGGTGATCTCCGGTCCTTTAGGAGTTCCTGATACCTATTAATGATTGGGCTCTAGAGTTCTCCATATATGACGTTTACGTGACGAGATTTTTGCGACAATGCTCGCCTCGAGACTTACAATCAAACGCGGCGCGGCGCGGCCCCGACTGGGACCGGCTCGGACCGTCTTAGAGATTGCTTTTGAGCCTGTGGAGGCTTTCGGCGCCTACGGTCGAGGCACATACACGTGCGATATAGCTTTTTCGATGATGAAATACTGTTCTACTTCTACTATGACTGCACGATGGCTTTTGGATAAGAAAAAAAGGGTGTCATTTAAAACTGAAATGAGTAGGGAAAGTATTCAACGTTCCCACGCTATCTTTAGTATTACTAACTTTTTAAGCTGGAACCGGTAGCTTAGGTATGTGGATTAACATCCTATTGGTACCTTAATAGCATTAACATGACATTAACATTAGATTGCCTGAGACTATGCCAAGTCAAATTAAAATTGCAGACACAAAACGATATGACAGAATGGGAGCAACCACACCAGAGCTTAACGGTGCGTAAATTTGCTATCCGTCAAAATTGACGCTACGTAATTACTAATATCATACGGTCCATTCTATTGTTTACGCAACGTCACCGTATTTTACAAGTCGGTGTGGCCGATCCTTCAAATGACACAGTCCCAAGCAGGTATTTGACAAAGATAAAGTAACGTTAGGATGGATCATAATTATAGTAAAACGGGGTGGCCCATTGAACTATATGAGTAGAAATTCTGGCCAGCGACTTACTAATATTCACCAGAACTTTAAAGATGTATGTGGACGGAAAAAGCTGAAAAAGACCAAGTTAATGGTGATCCCACGGAATAGAAAAACCAGTGGAAGGGGCATGAGCTTCGCTTAGTATCAGACCTGTTGTCGCCAACACTTAAACTGTCTTAAAAACAAAACGCCACCATGGAAAATGTTTTTGGTGCGGCTATCGTTTTTACATTCCAAAATAGCACAATAAAGCATGCTTCTGGATTTATTTCCTATTTTAGAAACACCGAAATATTTAAATATCGAAATCAGCGATCGCGGCAAAACTATGGTAGGTTATGCGGAACTCCGCATAACTATGCCACACGTTACACGCCCACTTGACACTTCTACTGTTTTTTCTGTTCTGTGGGTGATCCAGAGGAAAAATAAACTCAAAATGATAAATGAAAGCTGCAGTACTACCAGCAGTGGATGTCTGTTTACCAACATTATGAAGATGTGACGTAATCATGAAAATGGACGCCTTTCGGCTAAATTAACATGGCGTACTTATTTGACGCGTAGCGTCCAACAGCAATTTCACTTACGTTTTACCAGAGTAATAACTGTTTTATCACTATGTGGACGTCGCAAACTTGTCTAGTGTTTTATTCAGAATTCATTTTATAAACAAAGAATGGCAATATGAAATGTATGCCAGTATAAGGTATTATTACGTTCTGTAGAAATGCGATGCTTTTACGAGTTCGCTCAAAGTTTATTTGTTTTCCTTTTATTTATGTTTAGGTTTCAGTTACTCGTACTTACGTTTAAATCGTGCATTACGAATAGTAAACTAAGTTGCATTATCGCCACAAGAGTCATTGTAATAAGGGCACAAAACTAAAAACACAATAGCTAAATTTTTGTAGGATTTTTTTTACATACTATAAAATTTTATAGTATAAAATGAAGTCGTTTTCCCTCTGTACGTATACGCTTAGGTCTTTCAAACTAGGTATGTAACAAATTGTAATACGGTTCTCATCAATAGATAGAGTGATTCAATAGGAAGGTTTTTATCATCATCATCATCATAAACTCAGGCCTTCATTCCCAGAGTGGGGTAGTCAGAGCAACAGACTCACCAACAACTACAAAAACTTGTTGATAATTCTGTGACTACATTTTGCACAGCCAGGCTAAGATGTTATCCACTGTATTAGTGACAGGTTGCAAACCCATCGCCTAACAGCGGAGTGGCAACTTCTAAACCCGGCACCACACGGTATTTTAGATTATTATATAAGGTTTTTAATTATGTAATAATCTAGATTATGTACGGGTGTTACAGAAAACTCACATAAACCGAAGCGAGGCGTGGGCGGGTGACTCTCAGTGTTCCTCGTCTTTGTACATATGACACCATTAAAAGTATACATTTATCCCCCTAATAAGATTTTGTAGCTATAGTTAATCAGCCCGAAAGACCGAAATAGCCACAGTAAAGCCATAAAGCTAGCAAACGTATTTTGTAAGCGCCAAATGCAGCTTTATGTCGTTATAAATCGTCATTAGGCGCTAATTAATTGCAAACAAAACATTGCCCTACTTTATGGCTAACCTAGTTTCTTCCTGAATTCTACCTCATTTGCGATTCTAAGATATAAATTGTATGATGCATTATTGACTAGACAAGGTTTTGTCACAGAATAAAAAAAACCGGACAAGGCGAGTCGGACTCGGCCACCGAGGGTTCCGCACATGAGACGGTTAACTCAATTCAAAATATGCCCTGCCGCCGTTCCTTGCATAAAGACCCTGTTTTTTTTGTGATTTAATTAAAAATGTATACCTATAAATTTTGATTCCATTGAGAGTGTCGAAATATACGTTTTTTGAGGCATAAATTTCAACTCGAAACCTCCAGGCGTTCCCGAGATAAAGGGTCATGACAGACAGACAGACAGACGGACAACATAGTGATCCCATAAGGGTTCCGTTTTTTCATTTATGAGGTACGGAACCCTATAAACGGGACAATCTCACTCAAATTGACCTAGTCTTAAACTAAGAGTTCTAGGTTACTTGAACTTGCACTATGGGTACTAGACAACGATATAAACACTACTGGAGTATGGAGTCCTTTCAGAGAGGAGTAAATAGCTTTTAAATGGTCGGCAATGCGCTTGCGCAAGTTCTAGTATTGCACGCGTCCATAGGCTACGCGGCGGTAACCGCTTACCATCAGGGGCCCGTTTTACGAAGCTACAAGTTACAAATTACAAGCGGAAGTGTCTTTCTAACTCCTTTTGCTAGAAAGAGAGTTCCGCTTGTAATTTTTAACTTGTAGCTTCGTGAAACGGGCCACAGGCGAGGCTTGATTGCCACCATCATCGTGGTATAAAAAATAAAGAGAGATACATACTAACTAAAATATCCAAGACTCAGTAACAAAAAAATAGTAAACTTTTGTTTAAACCGTTAGCCTCTTCATACAACCGACGACATCCCGACTGATTCCCGGGAACGGGCATCATAAAATCTGAATTCGAAATATGCTGGTAACCGACAAATTGAATAGCTATTCTGCACTTCCTATGAAGTATACTTGTAAAAAAAACACATAAGTAATTCTCCACAATTAACGCTCAGTTTGATTGGTCGATAGCCTGCATGCTTTTCGTGATACATTGCATCGCTGCAACAGATCCCGGCTCGATAATGTCAAAACAACTCGTCAATGGATTACCTACTACAAGCATGCCTAATGAAACTGAGCCTTGAGCTATAAGATTTTTTATAACTACCTATTGTTCATTGACTCAGTCAATTATTGTACACCATAATTTATGGTTGATTGTAGTGATGCACACACACATGTATTTGACATCTGTATAATATTATACTTGATACCCTACAGTCATACAATAAAAATATTTTGATTTTGATTTTTTGATTTTGAGCAAGACTATCTCTAAAATTGTATCTTTGACATGTTGAATAATATTGTTAGAATCCTGACTTTTTATAAACAATAGCGGCTATAACTTGAAAAGTTCTGGTTATCTATGTATCTCATTTTTTAAAGGGTGCCATTTTAGATATTGCTTGTTTTATATGTGATTGTTTAAAAAAAATACTCACACCATCAACTAACAAACAATTTTCAAACAAATTGATGCAGTTTACAAGTTCGTCAGTGTAGTTTTCTATCAACTTTAGTAATTGATTATTAGGTGCAGCCCATAGTTACTGCACTTAATATATCTATAGTATTATAATTGCACACCTTGTCATAAGAACGGGTAGTAATAGTCATTGGCACTTTTAATGTTTTTGAATGAGTTGGTAGCAGACATTTTCCGCCGCAAAATACCACTCATAATAGTTTTTGCCCCGCCGCCGCAACGCTAGATACTTGAGTTTAGAGACATTCACTATGTAAAACAACTGTACAACTTTTTGTTAAAATACGATACTGGGCCCATAACTTACAATTATATAGCAGATTTTCATAGACAATTAACTAATCTAATGTGTGTTGTGTATGCGTGTCCTGTCTGTGGCACTAGTTCCTAAACGCATTGACAAATGAATCAAGCTAGTAGAAGTCTCCTGATACGCTTTATTGCTTACTAGGAAACTCCGCCCTCCATTAAAATGTACCTACTTATTTAAAAGAAATTAAGAATTTTCTGTTTTTTTTTTATCAAAAAAAATACTTTCTTTTCTTATGAGATATGAGCTCTTAAAGAAGGGGTCGCAGTTAAACAGTTATAAAATAGGTAAAAAATTATATCACGTGGCAGATTTGATTTCTATCAACGCCCTATCTTTTTAATCTCTTGTTTGCTAAGCTATAAATACGTACGTATCTAGCCGGTTTTGTCTCGTACCTACTTGAACCGGTAGTGTATTTTATTAACTAGTTATAAATAAAAGCAGCGTAAAACGAAACAAACAACTCCAAGTTTACCAAGAGAGTGAGGAGTTTTATTATTTGAACTTCACAATAAAACTATTTTCATTGATAAATTTATAACCGTCTGCCGTATACTGTATCTGTGGTTGAAACGTTTTATTTATTCAAAAGCAATAGAAACTTTATTTTCTTCCTTCACTCGAAACGACGCTCGGAGAACTTTGTAAAATATCTAAGAAATGAATTTTTACTTCGATATTTTCTTGGCTTTCCGAGAAAATCTTGATCGAGGTAAAACTTAGCTGCTTGTAGGTAAGGTTAAAATATTATATTTGTGCTAAATCATCTCAGAGTACAAATTTTATACAAAAACGACTCGCGTAGGTTTATAGCCTTGTTGGTGGTGACCGTGCCTACGAAGCTAGCAGCGGTCCCCGGTTCGATTACCGGTATGGGCATTAATGTGTGATGATATGACATCGAGTATGTAGGTATTTATCTGTACAAGTCGGTATGTTGATCTTTGTCTAGTACTAGGTACCCAACTAAACCCTAATAGCTAGGAGCTTAGTTTGGGACTAGGTCAGTAGGGAAAATGCAAGGATTTTTTAAATCGCATTTCTCAACTAAATATGAAATTAAGAGAGATCACCAAAAGTGAAATTAAAATTAAAATCGGCCAAGAAATACGGATGATACAAGCAAGCGATTAGATAGAGAGACTCGATGTGCACTGTGACGTCATGTAACATATCGGCCATATAACCTACCTACATGTTAAATTCTGTTTTGCTAAAAAGAGATAGGAACAAAATCTTTGTTTACTAATAATGTTGTTTTTTTTTGTAACTATTCAAAAAATGTTTTATACCATTTTTTTGTTTTATTTTTTAATCTGGTCTCTTAAGTGGCCGAAACACCTAAAATGACGCGGTTGGTACATCGACGCGCAATAATTAGCTTTATTCAATGACATTTAAATGTAAAAAACGTTTATTTTCGACTTGTGTGGTATTTTTAGAATAAGCGACGATATATTGGACTTTTAAATAACAAAACAATAAACAATATGCATATACATAGATATACTAGAGGACGCCCGTGACTTAGTTTCCCGCTACTCCCCCCATTTCTTCCCGTTGGGGGTCGATTTTCGGAAAATCCTTCCTTAGTGCTCACTTACATCATGAAAGGAACCCCTGTACACCAAGTTTCTAGGTACAGTAGTTTCGGCTGTGCGTTGATATTATAAGTCAGTCAGTTTTGCCTTTTATTTATATAAATATATATTTGTATGCAGACAAGCCTTCGATTTTCAAAATAAAAACGATCGTGATTGCGAGTGCGTTAGACAATAAGCCAGGGGCCTATTTTATAAAACTACAAATTACAATGTACAGCTGTGGCCCGTTTCACGAAGCTACAAGTTACAAATTACAAGCGGAACCCTCTTTCTAGCAGTACGAGTTAGAAAGAGACTTCCGCTTGTAATTTATAACTTGTAGCTTCGTGAAACGGGCGTCTGGTTACAATTTTCCATTTGACACAACCTCGACCAATGACGACCAGCCATTTGAGCAGTGTTGCCGGTTTAGACCTGTAAAATCGTAACTTGTAGCTTTATAAAACGTGCCCCAGAGGCCGGTTTCACGAAGCTACAAGTTACAAATTACAAGCGGAAGTCTCTTTTTAACTCCTTCTGCTAGAAAGTGAGTTCCGCTTGTAATTTGTTACTTGTAGCTTCGTGAAACGGGCCTCAGGTGCGGTTGGTCAATAATACTTTAGACTTTAATTTCTAGTAAATAAATAACTAGCAAATACAGGGATAACCTACTGACATGATCACAGAATAATAAAATTTAATTTAATTTTACGGGCAAAAATTAAGCAAGGCCCTTATATGTAACGCAGTAACAAAACTCAACAACACAGAAACGTCACCAAAACGTCAGCGCCAGTACGGCAAGTGTCAAAAGAATTCAGCAATATTTTTATTGCGTACTCTGTTACTTTTTACATAAATATATCATAAAAGTGCGCTTATTCTGTGATTATTTGTGCTTTTTAGCCCATATAGCTTTAGTATTTCAGTATATCTAGATAATCCTAAAACAATTTACTTCGTTTTCATCACTTCCGCGTTACGAAACTGTCGTTTTTTTACGGACTACAATTTTGATTGCTGCACTTATTTTGAGTCACTGAAAATGGATTACGTGACTGCATTAAAGATCCTAGTTATTGGAGAGAGTGGTGTAGGCAAGTCTAGGTAAGTTTTTCATGTTTTATCAACCTATTTTTAGACAAAGAATATGCCCGATTAAGTCCAAGGCAATCATGACTCATAATGAAACTGTTGATTTATTACGCATATAAAACTTTGTTTCGTCATAAACTAATTTTATTTAATTAATATTTAAACAGCAATCTTTTAGAGCAAAGTTTTTATAGTGTTAAACCAATTTGGTATGGTTAGTTCAATATCATCAATAAACAATCAAAACATATCACATTTAGCAATATTTTAACTAACTGTGTCTAACTGACTTACTTATGTTTTTACCATTACATTACTAGGCTTAAAGTTTATTTAATACATAACTTTGTTATTAAGCCGCATGGTACAAAATAAATTATTTTATTCTTCGTTTGGATTATGCTCTCTTCTTTTCTTTAGCACGTATGCGCCCACCGTTAAACATACGCCTCCCCAATTTTCCTCCACTGGGCCTGATTTGCGGTGGATCTCCCCCAGATTGGGCCTGCAGGCCTACGGTTGAGCTGATGTTTTCTAACCACCTTGCTGGGGGCCTGCCACTACTCTCTTAGAGCAAGGTTGCCACTCCAATATGGGCTTGCTCCATCTCCCATCGTTTCGGGGACACATTTGGATTATGCCCTATAACAGTACTATAATACAAGTTAATCTAATATTTTTGCCCACAGTATCATCTTAGCATTTACCACGGGAGATTACAATGCATCATTCCCAGCCACTATAGGAGTTGACTACAAATGTAAAATCATGGAGGTAAACGGAGTAAAAGTGAAGCTTGGAATTTGGGACACAGCGGGACAGGAGCGATACCGGACACTCACTTCAAGCTTTTACAGGTATTTGTTTAGTTTATTGACTAATTAACTTTGAACAAATGTAAATTTTAATATGATGCTAGATACATTGCATAGGATAATGAAAATAAATACCAAATTGAATTTGTTATGTTAATATAATTTATTATTTATAATGTTTAGTTATTTACATTGTTATTGGATTTTGCATGTAACAAATTACGAAATCATTCATTTTGTTTGGTTTCTCATTGTCATGTTACACATTTGTCTGTTGGTTGACATAACTTAATATTGTAAATCGGTTAGTGAAGCAGTATAGATACAAAGAAGCAATAGATGAGATAAGATAGAAAACATATTTATTTAAATTTAAAATTACAAAAATGATAGTCTATTGGAAAGAAGTGGTCTCTGCCTACCCCTCTGGGAAATAGGCATGATTTAATGTATGTATGTATGTTTTATCTAAACAGCATACACAAAATTATAATAAAGTGTAACCATATACCGCAGATAGCAGGCCAACTTTACAAAAATGTGTTGAGCTTTTGCATAGTCATTATGAAGTTCTGTGAAGATTTATTAAGTAACTCAGATTTTTAACCGATTAAAATCTTAAGTAGGTACATTTTCAAACATGCATGATGTGGTCAACTATTGTGACAGACTAAACTTCTTTATGTTCTTAGCTAGTATGTATTGAAAATAAACTATTTCAGAGAAGCACATGGAGCTATACTAGTATATGATGTGTCAGAACCGAGAACCCTCGACAAACTCAAGGAATGGGTTGAGGAGCTACAAGTCTACTCTACTAAGAAAAATATTGTCTGTTTAGTTGTTGGAAATAAGATTGATAAGGTAATTTCATTTTCATCATCTGATTACCACTGCCATCTGAATTTAAAAAACAATCATTGTAGGAAAGGTGTCAGATCACCATGTAAGTAACCTAAAAATACTAAAAACCATAATAAACTATAAATAGTATTCTGAATTCGAGATTAAAACATGATAGATATAGTAAAGTTTCAAATATAATAACATTTTTAAATCAAATCAAATAAATACAACATTGAAGTGAGTATTGTATAAAGAATAACCCTGTTTATGGCACTACTTGTAAGTTTATATCTTTATGTCTAAGACCATCTTCATTTAGTCCTAATTATATATATATATATATCTAAGTTTCACCCTCTGTATTAGTCCCAGGTGCCTTCCTTTATAATTTAAACTAATTCACTTTTTCAATAAATAATCCTTATTCTTAAACATAGTAGACCGTACTTTAGGTACTAGACAACAAACTTACTTGTGTAAAGAAATATATTACTTAAATACATAAGGCTCAGGAACAAATACTCGTGCTTATCACACAAATATCTGGTCCTACCGAGATGTGAACCTGGGACCGCTAGTAGGCAGGGTTACTACCAACTAGGCTACCGTGTTGTCTCATAATATTAACTTATTTATTTCTATTCCTAAATTAGCCGCGTCAAGTGACCAGGGACGCCGGCCAGGAGTTCGCGCAAAAACACAGGATGCTGTTCATAGAGAGCAGTGCCAAGACTCAGGAGGGCATCAGCTTAGCTTTTGAGGAGTTGGTGCAAAAAGTAAGTTGTTCTCAAATCGGCACTATGAATATTACCTTAGTTGTTAAAGGTTAAATAATGTTCTCGCAAAGTTCAATACAAATTTAAAATACTTTTAATTCTTACCTTTATTTGTAATTTGAATTCAATGAAACATAAAAATCAGCTCAATCGTCGTATAAATGTATATGAGAGTAGTTTAGAGCAGAGAGTTTGTGTTTAAAGCATTACAACAATAACATAAACAAATATTAGAGTAGAGACAAGGAAGGCCTAAAACAGTTTTACTAAAAAGACTATCTTTCAAAATAACCTTTCCTACGAAAACAAATTCTAAATAGTACAACAACAACATAAACTCACGCCTTCATTCCCAGAGTGGGGTAGGCAGAGCCACAGACTCACCAACAACTCCAAAAACATGTTGATAATTCTGTGACCACATTTTGCACAAATAGTATTAGTTAAGAAAATGTTCAAGCCGAAAATCTCTTTATAGATAATTGAGACTCCAGGCCTATGGGAGTCGAATCCAGCATCGTCAAACATTCGCATAGGCGCCGGCGAGCAGCGGCAAGAACAATCATCCTGCTACGACTACACTTGTACTATTTAAGCATCTTCTATATCTTCCTTTTCGTTTCAACCGCTAATTTCCGTCATTAAGAAAATTTTACGCTAAACGACAATGTCTTCAATACACATCAAATATAGACAGATAGCGAAGGTCGAGAGAACGCAGAGCTTAGAAAAGCGAGAGTAAAGATTAAAATCCCAGTGTGCCACTAAATAGTATAGTGTACGTCTGTTTCTTTTTTTTAAATCAGGTTCAGAAAAAACGGTATGTTGAGCAGTTGAAACGTAGAGTAAGTAATGTAAAAGTATCTAAAGGCGATCTAACTAACGTGGCTAAACCTTATGGCGAGGACATACCTACGTTAAATACAACCGAAGACGAAAATTGTGTAAAGGCCAAAAATCTTATAAAAATGTAAACTGTTCATCTTTTGACGATAGTGTGTATGGTACACACTATCGTCAAAAGATGAACAGGATCATTATTTATATTACTCATACGTTACCTTTTTTAGTTTTCTGTAGTCGAAGAGGAACCCTTACGGTGGGTCAAACTGTCACACTATACTTTGGGCTCCAACGCGTGGCAAACCTACAGGACTTGTTACGCTAAATGTGGACAGTGTAGAATCATGCTCTCGGGATAGGTCACATCACTAATCCCGTTCTCATAACCGTTACTGATACGCTTTACTAACACGGTTACGAAACCATGTTAAGATGAAATCTCACAAAAGTCTCCCATACATGTAAAGCAAAGTATCTTTTTTACATTATAACGTCGAGTGGGGTGGGGTGTCAATGGATAGCTCTTAAAAAGTTACCGATCAGGAAATATTGTAGGTCTCCCTGAAAACTCGTTTATAACTGCTATTTTTTGAGATAGTTTTTTGTGTTTGTGGTAACTGCATCGGAATCCTACACTAAGCATTATCCTACATTTTCTGGCCCGGTTGTAATAGTTAGCCCTGCAGTTGGATCGTCAATGGGTACTTAAGCTAACGCGTGCACTCTAATGTTTCATCTACGTGCTACAAGCTTTTTTTAATGTATGCAAAACCAAACTTGTTGAGATGTGGAATAGTTATAGTTGTAATCCCATTATAGGATAAATTATTTGATTATTTCAATTTATTTTGAATTCTAATGTATAGAACAATAAAGCACACATTCAAACACGACATAGGGTCCTAAACGAGACCACTAGCCTATAATGGGTTAAATAAATGCAAAAAGAGGTACAAGATTTTGTAAGTTACCAGTCTTCGCCTTTTTTTATTTCCTATAAGAGACTGTATTTGATTTCTTAAGAGTATGGTTATATAACTGAATAGGTGTCTACATTTTACATATTATTGTGTTTATCTGTTTTTATTTGTATTGCACTCTTTAATACTTATGGGTTTAAAATATTATTTTTAATTTAGTAGGAGTTGGATTAGGAGAATGCAAGGCCATTTAATTCTTATTTATGCACTTTTTTGCCAGTACACGAAATCCGTTCCAAAAAACCGCGACCTACGTGGCACGTCATTCAGGAGACCTAGCAAATTACGATGTGATATGTATTGTATTGTATTAACATTTTGAACCAAATGCTAAAGGGCGTGAACGCCAGGGGGTGATTCTTGAAGTCTGGTAGGTAGTTTTTTTAAACTATTTTAGTAAACAGTGTTGATTTTATTTAATTTAAGATATTACTGATGGGCTCAAATAATATTTTCATCACTAAGGTTATTTATTTAGTTCCTTCATCAGTAAATAATGTTTAATGAACTACATTGTTTTAAGACATGATACTGTTGACAGGCGATTATAATTGATCGTAATGAAATTACCTATTTAATATCTACTTCATATACCTACTGGGCCTCTGCCCATGGTCATATAGCGGTACAAAATATGTAGGAAGGCTGTGAGCCACAGTGTGGCAAAATAAAAAAATACTACCATGCTGCCTAACTTATGTTACGTAAATGAGTGATATTTCCAAGTATACCCTTTATACCTTGATAATAATGTATTGATTGATCTTTAGAAAGTTGTGTATATTTTTGGTTAATCCCACTGTATGAAAAGTCTTAAGAATAAATTGAACTTTGTACACAATGCACACCGGACCTTAAATCTTCATGATTTTTGTGTAATGGAACGTTCCAGTCATGTAGTCATCCATATAAAATCATTTACACGTGCGATTACTATGACTATACATTCACAAACCGTACGAAAGCTGTCTGTGTGGTAGACCCCTTTACCTAAACATTTTGAAAATTAACTTTTCTTTATATTTTAATTTAAAATTTGATAGAATTGCCCCCGCTGTGATATGTTTACTTTACATATTTAAGTGAAATAACTAAGTAAAAAATGTAAAAGGTTGGAATTGTCGTTATTTTGTGCATCTTTGGTATCCCAGCGACCATCCGAGTGTTTTTTTGGTTTTGTATTTAAAACTTATTGACTATCCGAGGGGTGGTACTATTGATGGAAATTGGTCTTGAAAGTAATCTTTATATCTATTAATTATAAGTAGGTAATCTGAAAATCATCTTAAATTTGAATTTTGTCGCTGAAAACCTAAGAGAGTATTTTACACGCCAATTGATTAGTATGAAAAAAAGAAATACAACCATAAATGTGAACGTTGACATGATAACGATGTTTTTATGTCAATTTGGATGCATATTAACCATCGTAAAAATTCACGCCCGTATGAAATATACACGTTGTATGTATAAGCAATCCAACCTTAAATCCTCCCTTTCAATTTTAAGTTTTTCACATTTTGCAAGTATATTATTTTATTATTTATGATTGTATCAATATGGTAATCTTTTGTACGTATAATGTTATGGCTAGTTGGTATTGGACCAAATAAAATGCTAGCTGTTGGTTTTTCAGAATGACTTTTATTTATTCTCTAGACTAACCAGTACAAAGATGTCAACGGGCGAATATTCGTTTCGACCGCCGAGTGTCGTCTTCAATATATTGGCGAAAATAATGATAAATACTAGCAACTTTTTACCTATGCGAAGACGACAGTGACGGCGGTAAAGACGCCAAAGAATCGTCTTTCTCAGTCGTTTGTTGAATCATAACTTGCCCTGGGCCTCTATTCCCGGCGGTACAAACCATATCGTATTTGACCTGTTACGGTATTGTTTTGACGTCAGCCGCCATTACTGTCAAGTAAATAAGAGCTATCAAAACGTTGACAATACGATAACAGATCAAACACGATATGGTTTTTAGCGTCTAGAATACCGGCCCTGACATTGTGATTAAGTAGTACCTATTATGCTGCGGCTGATACCTACGACTTCGTCTGAACTACAACGAATTGGATTTCACGGTGTACGTATTCAGGTTGAAATGCTGACAGAATTATATCTAACCCTGTCTTTTCAGACGTACCTATACATAATACACGTAAGGAGAATACTAATTAAAATTAGATACCTACTCTTGAACACGTTTCTGCCAAAAGTTTCATTTTTGGAATAAGTGTTTGTTGCCGGCTGTCCGACCGTCCCCGCTTTGAACACCTTTTCCAATATTCAAGTTACGTAAGCTACCTTCATTAATCTTGCAATTTTTTATGAATTAAGTATAGAGCTTGTTTTTTGTTTTTTAGTTGTCATTTTTACATAGCTGTCTTTTTTTTTTTTCAGGTGAATCCCACGCGAGCGTCGAATGATTAATTGCCAAATTGTTCCATCACGTAGACCATGTTATAATTTGAAGGCACAGAATGAGATATTATTTGCTTATAATATTATTAGTATTATTACACATGTCGCTTTAACACCTTTGACAGATTGTTGCAGTAAGTACCTACTTCAGACATGAAGTAAAAGTGACAAAGCACTATTAAACTATGCATCTAGTTATAAGGCCGCCGACCGTACATAAAAAATGGGAAGTAATATCATGTTGTTTGATGGATATTCATGAGACTCATGTTGTCAAACGACGGTGAATAGCTTTCTACCAACAATATTGACCGTCGGCGAACGTCATTAGGCTTGAAATGACAAGGAAATTGATTTCTGAGCCAAAGTAATTTGTTGGTGAAATATACGGGGACGTTTCTCGTTCTAAAACGGACAGGAATTTGCGTTTAACGGTCTCTATTCTGCTCGGTAAAACCTAATTGCTTTTGACATGACGTTATAATTAGTCGCGTCGTGGGACATTAAAATAAATGAAAAAGTTTTAATTTTTACCTGTACCTATTTAGTAATATTGCGTGTTACGTAATGTAGGTACCTCTATAAAGAATTTGGTCGCGTAATGTAAAAGTTTAAAATGTTTTTTAAATCCTAATCAAGTATAACTATCTTAACGTCATGTTGTAAACATTTTAGAGTTATAGTTATGTGGAACTATAGAAATCACGAAATTACTCTTTATTCATACAATAAAGTAGTTCCACATATACTATCATTAAAGAAAAAACATTTTGATGCTAAAATAGTTCTGAATAAACATTTCAAAATGCTTTATACCTCTACATTACGCAACACACAATATTACTAAATAACTAAAGCACAGCCGAGAAACTTCTTTTTTTTTTAAATTAGCTCACTTTGCACTTTAGCCCCCTTACTAATAAACGTTGAGTAACGGTGGTATAGCTATACAATGTTTTGTCCTTATCTGTCATTGTGACATTTTAATTTGACAGATAAGGACAAAACATCGTATAGCTATACCACCATTACTCAACGTTTATTAGTAAGGGGGTAGGTGTATAATCATCTCCCCGAAGATGTTGTTGCTGCACAGAGTGCATTGACATTTAAATTTAAACTAAAAAGATGGCTAGTCGAGCAGGCCTTTTATGACCATAAAGAACTGTAGATATCTTTGATAAGTTTTAATATACAATTTATAATTTTTATTGTTATACTTTGACATTATTATTATTATTATTTACGATGAATTACGTTTAAGTTAACGTCACTGCACTGTTATAGTATTTATAATATACCTACTTTGTTTTTGACCTGTAATTTATATTATTAATAAATATACGAATATGAATATGAATGAATATTTATCCACACAGCAAAAATGAAAACTTACTATTGTCATAAGTATATTTTCTCTGGCTATGCGACTACATATTGTTTTTAATTCAACGTTTTGATAGCTATTTTTTTTCTTGACAGTAATGGCAGCCGGTCAAAAACAATACCATACCATAACACGTCAAATGGTTGTATCCAGTTAAATGGCGCCCCCTTAAGGGGCTTTTAATCCAACTCTGGACCCTACCATCACAAGTTGACACCCCTATCTACTAGATCACCGAAGCTCAATTAACTTCTCGAATGACCTTTTACAACAATGGGGTGACTCTGATAGCCTTCATATATTATGAGCCGTGAAGGCCAAAACATCCGGCCGGAAGTTCGGTCTGCTTCCGGTGTCACTACTAATAGGGTGGGATTACGCTTTCCTGAGCCCTTAGTTTAGTCACAGAATAAAAAAACTAAAATACATGAGACGCAAGGTAGACCTGCTCAATAATAAAAATAGTAGAACATAAACAATACAATCAATTCTTTCAAAATCTGTCGAATTAAGTTATTGGGCATTGTTTTTGGAAGATCACCTACCTACCTACAGATTAGCTTTCCTAAAAAACTGATCTTGAATGAGATGCCCGTCTCAAGATGTGTTAGAAATGACAGTTATAATATGACTACGAAGTTTACTTTGACATCTCTACAACAGCTCAGACAAGTTGAGTTGGAGCTGTATTAGGGCCATATTAATAAACTCATCTTTTACATGCCCGTCTTAAGATAGGTACGTCAAAGTAAACGTGAAGTCATAGAAACTGTCACTTCTGACGCATCTTGAGACGGGCAACTCAGCCAAGATCAGAGCCCCTCTTGAAAATGGAAGTTCGAATTTACGTTAGCTCCATCCCTGTCACTCGTCATTCGAGAGTAAATCGAGAAAAAACCGGCCAAGTGCGAGTCGGACTCGCGCACGTAGGGTTCCGTACCACTATAAAATATTTATGAATATTTACGATTTATAACGTATTAAAAAAAACTAAATTATTAGATCTCGTTCAAACCAATTTTCGGTGGAAGTTTGCATGGTAATGTACATCATATATTATTTTTACATTTATCATTCCCTTATTTTAGAAGTTACGGGGGGGGCGACACACATTTTTCCACTTTGGAAGCGTCTCTCGCGCAAACTATTCAGTTTAGAAATAAACTAGAGGACGCCCGCGACTTCGTACGCGTAGAATTAGTTTCCCGCTACTCCCCCCATTTGTTCCCGTTGGGGGTCGATTTTCGGGAAATCCTTTCTTAGTGCTCACTTACATCATGAAAGGAACCCCTGTACCAAATTTCAAGTTTCTAGGTACAGTAATTTCGGCTGTGCGTTGATATGTCAGTCAGTCAGTTTAGCCTTTTATATATATAGATATATAGATTATAAGATTATATTATAAACCTCAATATCATTTTTGAAGACCTATCCATGTGGTATCCCACACGTACGGGTTCGATGAAAAAAAATATGAGTTTCAGTTCTAAGTATGGGGAACCACAAAAATTTATTGTTTTTTTTCTATTTTTGTATGAAAATCTTAATGCAGTTCACCGAATACATCTACTTACAAAGTTTCCATAGTATAGCTCTTATAGTTACGGAAAAAAGTGGCTGTGACATACGGACGGACAGACATGACGAATCTATAAGGGTTCCGTTTTTTGCCATTTGGCTACGGAACCCTAAAAAGGGATGGAGCTAACGTAACTTCACACTTCGATTTTCAAAGTAGGGCCTCAGTTTGTTACTACGGCCCTTAATAATATGGCCCTAAGGCAACAAGATAAACATGACGTTGGACGTTATTCAACAAAATACGAAGTGGCGTGGTTATTATCTACATTTGTGTTTAGTGCAATTAAAACAACGATGATTAGTCGGTCACTCCGAAGTCTGTCCTCATTCACGATTGTGGATGTTTCCTGGGCAGCAGTGACAGTTATCATTAACATCGTTTTAGTTTTCCAGCTACATACATACGTACATATAAAGTTGTATTGTACACTCAACTCCAAAAACAAATCGCGTCCGCCTCCTCTACCCTCCCGTGCGTCCTCACACACCACGACGGTCCACTTACATTAGCTTGTACTACATTATGATGGAGTGGCCAAGACATTTCCATTTATCAAGGCCCATCGTACAAATAAGCCTGCCCTAAATGGCCCAAGATCTCGGCTAATGAGTGGCGATCACTCAACAACTTGGGCAAACGTTGACAAATATATAGAGGAAGCTTTTCAAATGATTTATTCGAGATAGACACGATTTTTGAGGTTGAAAGGCCGTGCGAGCCATTTGTGCGCGAAATCGGAATGATAAACGTATCCTGGGATTAATGTTGGCTAGAGGATGCGAGCGGAAATTGTTCGAAGAAATGTTGCGGTAATGAAATATTTTGTTTTGGAACTCATTTAAAGTGATCGTAATTACCGAGCCAAGCCTTGTCGAGCTTACTTACAGACACAAACACAAGCACACTCAGACACCACACGTGAAAGTGATGAAGAAATAGTTAAAGTGATGTATACGATTATGTATTTTTAGCCGACTGTCGAAGAGGGAGGATATTGTTCTTATTAATTAGGTAACTAGCTGAATATATGCCGTTTCTAATTTAATTTTCACTTGCTTCCAGCTATGTATTTCCTGCGACTCTTACCAGATCGTGGGTCCATCTTTTGGGCGGCGCATTGTGGCTTCTGGAACCTGGTCGCCCCTCAAGAACTTTTCAGCCCCAACGGCCATCCTTTTTGTCCCGTCATCCAATCATATAGCTTTAAAATAGTTATACGTAAATTACCGGGAAAAATGATTTTTTAAACGCGCTTCAACTACACTTTTAGGAGAAAAGAGTCTTTGAAGAGAAGATTATTTGTAGTTTCAGTAACTATGCACTTTATGGCACTAACTAAACTATTTCTCAATTCTTTTCCCAAGGGTATTTTTTTTTTAATTCGTACTGGTGAACCGTTTACGAACGTGCTCCCCGTAGTTCGCACCTTGGCCTACATTCTACCGAGTAAAACCATATTGCATTCGAGATGTTATCGTATTGTTTTTACGTTGACAATACGATAACAGCGCCTCTATTCCCGACGTTAAAAACAATATCGTAGTTGACCTGCGCCTCTATTCCCGACGGTAAAAACGATATCGTAGTTGACCTGTTATGGTATTGTTATGACGTCAGACGCCATTACTGTCAAGAAAATAAGAGCTATCAAAACGGTGACAATACGATAACAGATCAAAAACGATATTGTTTTTACCGTGTTGAATAGAGGCCCTGGTCAAAGTCAATATGGTTATACTGAGTAGAATAGAGGCCCTGATTCTTCACCGAAACCCTTTTTCTCCTTGACATTGTGTAAATAATGTTTTGGAATTCATATAAATGTTCGTCCGGATGATTACGGATAAATCCTCCCTCTTGGATAAATATGTAGATTGCACGCGGGAACGATTTACGCGCAAATACGGTTGCGGTGGTTTCCGCTAGATTACACAAGTTGTAATCGATTTAAACATCCAGAGATTTACTCGCTGGATTTTCATGTGGATATTATTTTACGGCTTCGACGCATTCCGCAGGAACTGGCCGGAAGAGGTATCAAATAGGAACTTATATGGGGATCTTGTTGGCCAAGTAGTACTGTGTAGCTGTTTGACCCTTTAAACAACAATAAGACGAGATCAGTAGGTTTGTTGAGACTTGCAATAACTAATTCTTGAGTCATTTCCTCATTTCAGTCAACAGTTACAATTTCGGTGTAGGTTCGGTGTAGGTACCTACTTACCTTACTAGTCGGCCAGCTTACAGTCGAACTTACACTGATTGAACTGTAAGTCGCGAGTAAGCTGCATGACCCAGGGGGTCGATATTTTTTCATTTCATGCGGTGACGAAAAGCTGCCAAAATGGCCGATTTTAATTGATTTCTATGAGTTTGTATCCATGAATCTCTTCGGTAAATTAAAGTTCATCAAATACCAGTGCTCCACACTCTTCCAAACGAAATCAGCACGTAATTTAATTTAATTTTTTACTCACTAATCATGAGTGGGATTTCAAATCGACTCCTTGGTCAAGACACGCCACGTATTAAATAAAAATTAATGGAAATAGTAAAAAAAATCCTTCACGTTTAATTGTGAGATAAGTACCTACAGTCACAAACTGATGATCAAAACTCTAGAAGTAACATGTAAATAACTTAGCCTAACACCGTATAAAAAGCATAACTAACAGCTCAAACAGTTTTAAACTTGCAATAAATATTTTTGGGAAACGTCTACGTACGACACAAGTTAGATGTATTTTTCCTGGGTAAAAGCTGAAATTTTTAGGTTTTTTTCAACACGCGCGAACGTTACGGCAGCAAATTGTTACGATGACATAAAATGTTTTCCATGCAAATCAGAGATTCTCCTCATAACTGGAGATAAGGAGGAATCGTAAAAAACGTTGGGTAAATACAAAAACGACATAACTCAAAACGAATTCCTGTTACATTAAAAGGCGAGCTCTTTTCGCATAAAGTGTTATATCATACAATATTTGAGTTTGAGTTACGTCTGTTTTGTATTCAAGCAACGAAATGTTATAAAACCGTCTCGGTGCGTACATTAGACGAACGCGTCTGACGACAAAGTTGCCGTTTTTTGTAATTTTTATTAGTGGCAAAACATGTTTTTGGGTTCGTGTTTCATTGAAGGCCATCGTATGGACACATAGCCCAAGAATTAGATACCCTAATTTTCTAGTTCGTATTTGTACCGCTCTTCTCGAAATACTGTTTAGAACGCATTAAAACTGCGACGTTTGAGGCGTCACTTCTCGGTGGTTGGGGAAGATTCAAACCGACAGTTGGTCGGATTCAACGAGGAATCTTTACCTTACCTTCAAGATACGAACACGCATACATCTCATTTGCCTGTATTTTTAACTGTGATAAAATATAATAAACAATTAGTTATAAGTAATTCAGTATAAGAAATTATTCACTGAATACAACCCTTGGGCCAACACCCTAACCCTGCATCATCTTCCATAGGAGCCTAGGGCTACGACAACACCTTGAATTAAATAGTATAAATACATTCTTACATTTTAAGTACTTATTAACCCGACCACAAGCTGGATGCATTTTTTTGACAAAAATAGAAAAATAAACTAAATCACCACCGTTCGTAAAACGTTAGCTGGTTGGAAATTACAGAATAAACTAAAAACGAGATGTTTCAATCGATCAATGTAAAGGTAGGGATTTTTAACCGTAAGACAAAAAACTCCTTATTCAGCTTTACTCCTGGAAAATCGGACAGTTCCCAAGGAAAACGGTACACGACTTCTACTCAGACGGAGCCATGGGCATAATCTAGTTCATAAATAAAATGGACATTGCGGCTAAATTTCCGGACCGCTACGACTTAAGGAACTTCAAGAGACGAGCATACACTTTTCTCAAAGGCCGGCAATGCATCTGCGATTTCTCTTACGGTGTTAGGTGTAGGTATATGGGCGGCGGTGATCATTTCCCATATCGTTGGCCTTCTCAAGCTTAAATAAAAATTATTTGTAGTAACAGTGTGTCTGAGGTTGGCAAACTCCTGAAGTCGTTGAAGTCGTTGGCATCGAGGGTGCCACAGCAGAATGAGCTGTTTATGGTTGCGTGGCTCTCTGTAAGATAAAGATGGTTTAGCGCTGGGTATTAGTCTGTTTTCCGGCCTCTTTCCGTCGGTGAGTTGCACAACCATCTCGGTCCGGGACCTGAATGGCTTGCGTAAATACAGGTTCTCAGCGCAAAGAAAAAATAAAGATAGTAACAGTGTCATGACGCCATCGTGCTCTCCTCTGTGTCACATCGAATTAAGCCCTTGAGATTAAAAGATAAGAATTTAAGCGTGTGTCCGGTTTTGTAACGTACATGATCGATCGCGCCGCCATCAATCAAAATGGGTTTAGCCGCGGGACAAATGAGGAACGCGGCCCGGAGCGATTCATCTTGTATTTATCATTTTTAGAAAGGTGGATAAAACGATTTATGTGCCGTGCAATATTGATAAATACGTCCGCTTCGGGGCCAAACATAAATATTCCTGTTTATTTACTTACTTACATGGGGTGCTTAGATAGGACGTCTTTGATAATTGTCTTATTTATTGTAATGTATGTTGTAACTTTATGGGTTTCTTTGGGTTTTTTTTTGTCATTATGATGTTTTGATATTTTAAAAACATATTATATTATTGAAATATAAAAATATTTGGGCCACACTCAAAACATAAGAAACCATATTCTGTTATTCCTCGAAGGTGTATTTTATAATTACCTAAGTCAATGTAATGTAACGATGGAATCTGAATTGAAGTAGGTACCTAACTACTCGTAGGGTAGACCGAGGCGAATCGAATCACATGATGAATCGGATCAAATTAAGCATTTTTGTCAAATTCAAAAGATCGCGGCTAGCCACGGGCAGCCACTTAGCCTCCCGCGTTGGGTTTGAACTTCCCGCACGCCGCGGCAGCGGCCTCCATTAGCTCGGACGCGGGTATTTGTCTCAGCGATGCTTCGTGTCTAGTCACTCGTTTCGGTGTGCTGTGATTTTACTGGCGATGTAAAAAACGTGGTTACAATATTTGTAAGAAAATCAAAGTAAGTTGGTTTAAATTTAATGTTTATTATTAAATATTATTAGCAATGTGTTTTATATTCGTAATCGATGTGATTGAAACTGTATTTCAAAGAATTTTTGCGTTAGGTCAAAATAATGTAAACATACGGTTTGAGGCTATTCGGATCACGTTTTTGGAGGCGAAGTGGATCACTACTTTGGATACGTTTTTTTCAAGTTTATAATAATAATATTAATTATCTGCATATTTCAGATGGTTCGTACGTACAAAAAAAAGGTACACCATGGAGAATTGAGTGCAGAAAACATGTTAGAAGCAGCTAACAATGTGTTGATTAAAGAGCTGACATTACGTCGTGCGGCTGAATGATATTATGTGCCGTTCACATCTTTACATCGAAAAATTACACTGTCCCGTGGTGTAATAATTTAATAAAGCAACGAGCGAGGTGGAAAGACAGTATTTAGCGAAGAAGCAGAAATACTATTTGCTGCGAGGTTATTGCATGCAGTTAGCATTAAGAAGACATAAGATAAAGAAAATGTGCAGATTAAAAAGGAAAACAAAGCAATACCAAATTTAAAAGTTAAAGGTCATTCATCATCTAGAGATTGGCATGATTGTTCTGAAGCCTTTGTACATCCTCCTGTAGAAGACTGTACGGATTCAATGTCATGTTTGTGAAAAATGGTGTCATGAAAACTGTGCCGATCGACGAGGTGCCAAGGGGTTATTTTATTGTGATCTCTGTAGTACAAATAATAATAGATCTTATTTACAATTTAATTCTGATTTTGTTTATTTTACCAAAAAAATAAGAACTGTTTTGTTTGATTTGATTTGCCTTTTCAAATGGGGGCGAATCGGATATTTCTATTGTTTATTGTTGTGTTTGTTGAAAATAGCAATTTGAGTTTTTGTTCAGTTTTTATTATTAAAATGTGATAATAAGAAGTTATTAACACCTATTACATTTATTGTCAACACGAAAGTTAGCTATAAACATTGAATTTTATGCTACATTTATAATGAATGGCTTTAATATAAATGTTTCTATAGAGGGGAACTCAAAATATTACAAAAATACCACTTTGGTCATGCTAATAGGAGTTAATCTTATTAATATTACATCGATCTTTCCAAATTTTATTCGTGCATTTGCTATTGAATGAAACAAATATTTTATGACAGATTTTATTTGATCCGTTTCGCCTCTAAAAATGGGGCGAATCGGATATTTTTAGTGTTTTTCTATTTTAATCGTCAAAATTAAAAAAAAACGCTTATGTTTAGTTTGACCTCTGGATTATATAAATCGATAACCCTTGTGTCCAGAGTATTATTAATAAACAATGTATCACTTCGAAATTTGATTTTATTTGACATTAACCAAAAATTGATCCGATTCGCCTCGGTCTACCCTACTTAAATTTAACTGTAAAGTCAACAACTTTCAATGTCGAGCTAACATAGAACCCTGTCTAAATAACAACGTCAAGTGACGAGAATTAAAATACGACAAAATGTATCATCGGCTTTTTGTGACAGAGTTCTATCTATAATAGCGCAATCTGGCGTCTGCCGTACACCTGATTTTAACCGTTAATTTTTATTACGAGTACAATGAATTAAACTGAAAAAAACTTAAGACGTTAATAACAGTACCTACCTATACGTAACTTTGCTTTTTCTTTGTTTTACTAAGGGCCACGTTAATAAACTAATCTTGGCTGAGATGCCGTATGCCGTAAGACACGTCAGAAATTACAGTTTTCTATGGCTTGACGTATCTTAAGACGGGGATTTCAACCAAGATCGGTTTCAGGGCAGTAAAAATAAACTGATCTCGACTGTGCTCGAATGATCGTCTCAAGATGCGATAAAAAATTCAGTTTTCTATGACTTGACGTTTTCTTTGACGTGACGGGACACTAAACTAAGTTTATTACTACGGCTGTTGGTGTTGTAAAGGTGTAATAATGTAGAATCATTCTTATTTCGATACTGTCAAATAAAGTCGATAAACTTATAAACCCCTTAATAAGCCCGATTATGGCTATTCTCGCTAAGAGAGAAATTATTATTGTCAACGGGGATGAAGCCACCGCTGGATTTAGTTTGAAACCCTTTAAATAGTGATTATTCATACGAAGCTAAATTAGTAGGGAGAGAGTCCAACTTTACTAATTCAAGTAAAACAAGTTTTGTAATTATGACCAAAAAAGTGGGGTTGTCGCTCCTGAATTTTTTGCATCTGTGCTGAACATGACACGTACAGATCGAATATTACATGAAACGTTTTGACGTATTTATTGGTGTGATTATGATTGTAATAGCTGTGTGTGAGATAGTTAAAATCTCAATTGGTACCTACTAGCAAAATTACTAAAACCAAACTAAGGAAACTTACTTGCAATTTTTAACAAAGCAAAATTTAACAAAATCTCCTCAATACTAACCACCGAGGCCAATTCAAACTAACCAGTCACTTGATGTTTTAAAAAAAATACGCGTCCGCGCAATAATTAAACGAAATGCCGGCGGTGTTAATTCGTTTTGCAGACTGCTAATTGGACGAAAATGCCTTCAAATTTGTACGTTTAGGTAATGCAACTATATTTTTATAATTATATCTGCCTTACCCAATCGGAAGTACATATTAAAGATTAAAAACTAGTAAAGTCAGCCAAGAGCTTAATAATTTGGCATAACTAGAATTAATTTAGATAGGTATAGTCTTGTTATGTCGGCGGTAGCATGCAAGACACGGACTGTTAGAAAAAGTTACACATACAATAGGGAATATACAATGGATTTTATGTCTCAACAAAGTATGAAAATACCGTAGAAGCGATCACCAAAAGTGACACTAATATTAAAATCGGCCAAGAAATACGGATAATAAGAGCATTTTAAACTGCTAATTAGTCAGCGATTAGATAGAGAGATCCGATATGCACCGTGATGGCATGTAACAGGTCGGCCATAGAAACTCCATGTTATATTCTGTTTTACTAGGAGGAGATACGAACAAATCTTTGTTGGCTTTTATCTTAGTTTTTTACTATTCAAAAATGTTTTTGTAGAGGTTTTTTGTATTTAATATTCCCTATTGATGTCTAACAGTAGGCGGCCTAGCCAAGATGCAAACGATGCTAACGTCTATCGACTTAAAATGTATGGAGTTGACATAAGCAGTGGACGCAATTAGCGAGTTGCCGAAAGCGAAAAAATAGATAGCCAAGTTCGAAAGAAAGCACGGGTGTCGAAAGACGAGGTGCAGTAGGCATCTGATGAAACTCAGTAATTGTTACTAACAAGTTTAAACGCGTAAGAGATAGATACATTGAAGGTAGAAAAGGCATTTTTCTTCGTTCGTGTTGCAACCAGCGCCACTCAGTCATTGAAAAACCTTTCACTGAATTCTACAATGCTCCGAGGTTAAAGGTACGTTTTGACTGTAACATACCTAATAAAAAAGTAGCAGTTGGCTTCGAATATCTGCAGAAACTTCATTATCATCAAGTTACAGAGAATTTAAACGAAAATAGAAAAGCATCTTAAATGGCTCTGTATTCCGATGCGACAACTACGGTACGATCAAAAGCGTCAAAAGTGTCCAAATTCACAAGCTAAAGGTCTGTCTATAGCTTTCACGTCGATTATAATTATATGGAAATAGAGTGTCAATTTTTGTTTAACAATGTTTATTACTATAATTTCATTATAATACTCTAGCTCTTTGAGCTGATGCGTGTTTATCACTGCACTTGTGTTTTTGTATATAAAGTTTTTCAGAACGTATCAAGTCTATTTTTAAAAGAGTTTACAGAGAGTGCGCTAATAACAATAATGTTTGAGCACAGATTAAATAATGAAATAACACAGACACAAACTAGAACCAATGCAGCACCTATCTACCTCCCGAAAACTTTCCCCAGAAAAACCTCGAATACCGCTAAGACCATAATCCTTATCTAAGGCCCTTTGGGCAGCGGTTAGCACCCTATCAATTGGGCGAGCCACCCCCTATAAATTGTTGAGATAAAATACCACTTTCAATCACCCGCCCTTAACTTTTTGTGGGAACTTTGTTTGAGATTTTTTTGGGGGTATCGATTTGTTTTAGGGTGAGAGACGGCTTGTAAGGGGCTAAAGGTATTCGGAAAGTAGAGAAACATCGTTGCCCTTATTAATAAACGTTGAGTACCTACCCGTGGAGTACCCGTGGAGTAGCTTACCCATGTTTTGTTCTTATCCGTCATTGTGACTTTTGAATTCAACGGATAAATAATAATGATAATAATAAATATCAGAGGACAATCTCACACAAATTGACCCAGTCCCTTGTACTTATGGATGGGTCCTAGGCAACGATAAACATACTTGCATAAGTACAAAGAAAACAGAAAACATTCAAGACCCAGGAACAAATACTTGCGATCATCATACAAATATCTGCCTTTACCGGGATTTGAACCCGGGACCGGATAAGGTCAAAGCATGACTTAGCTACTTCACGGTTAGGTACTCCACTTTATTAATATGGCGCAATATTTAAACATAGATTTGTCTTCAGTGAAGTACTTCAACAGTCAGTACATTTAAGTTTATTTGATTGATTTAAGTAAGTTACAAAAATATACATTGTTGGATCGAGCAGTTCCTATGGTTAGGTATATTCCGTCTTCGTCAACATACCAGATAGTGCCATAATGGTTGTAATGTCCTCACTATGCAGAATTAGAAGTCGGTTCAAAGACTAGAAGCAATTTTAAATCAACTTCCTAGATTTTTTTAACCTTTTGAACGCCACAGTCGGCTGTGGCCGACAACGGAAAGCCGTGCCACTGACGCCACGTCGGCCACAGCCGACACAAACTTCAACGTCAAAATTAAGTTCAATAATAAACTTTGCAAGAGAATTAATGAAGTTTTATTATTGCTATGCAAGTCTATATATAGTCTAAACCTTAAATACAAAGATTATAATAGCAGAGGTATGAATAAATCCACTTTTTGTCAGACTGTGATTTAATGCAGCAATTGTCACTGCTCACTACCCAATGACGGCCGTAGCCGACACGTAGTGATGTGACCACCCGCTGCCTTTTATCTTTGGAAAAGTGTAAGAATAACTATTACAGGGTCATTTATCCATGATAAATTAATGATAATATCAAAGGACGATCTCACACAAATTGACCTAAGATAAAATTGAACTAAGCTCCTAGGCTTGTATTATGGTATGGGTACTAGACAACGATATAAATACTTATATGTATAGAGAAATTTATACATAAATACATAGAAAACATCCAAGACTCAGAAACAACTACGCGTGCTCATCAAACAAATATTTGCCCATACCGGGAATCCAACCCCGGGACCTCTAGCTTTGCTAGCAGACAGCTTCCTCTAGCAGACAGGGTCAATGCCTTAGAAAATGAGGATTCATGCATCAAAAGCACAAAATCAATTCGCGCAATTTATGTGGTTTATTCGCATTTTATACACTAATGAAAAATTTCAATTCCAGACCCAAGGCATCCCTTAGTGCCATAAATGAGGTAGGTTTAGGTTATGTTACAGTTTGGTCGTTCTAAGAGGGCCGATTTTACACCTGTCAACGCAGTATAAAATATAACCTCAAACACATATTTTGTCTGTTTTTGTACTGAGTTGACAGCTGTCAAATCGGCGTTCTTACAACGACCAAATTTTAGTCCTTCAGCTGGCCCGGAGGGCCAAACTACCCAAAAATAGGCGCTCTGCGGCAGCAGAGCTCCGTCGACTTTCTGCGAAAGTGTATAAAATGCGAATAAATCAATGTAGGTAGGTAATGTTAGGAAGCAACATTTTTGTATTTTGTGAACCTTTTTTTGTTTAGCCTATTTAAGGTAACTAACTACATAAGCAAATATAGTATATACTTTGAAAAGAAAACGAATTTTATTCAAATTCAATTTTCTTGAGTTTCTTTATAATCTTGCTCAAAAATATCGATACGAAAAGTTAATGCATTACAAGTTTCCCAACTCTAGTATTAAAACAATTTCCACTTCCTTCGACGCCCCTGACGGCCGGAGCCGTCAACGCGTGACGTCATCGCCCCACAAAAAAACAAGTAGTGTTGTGACTCTATTACTAAATTAAAATGCATATCATGTGAACATTTTGATGTTTTCATGCTTTATTGTGGGTTTATAAAGTTAAAAAAAAATGAAATTAAATAACATTATAATTGTAATGTATTAGTTAAAGTTTTCAGATACTCAAATACACTATTACATAGGGTCAATTATGCTATCGATATTTCGTTTTGGAATCACTACGTTTTTAGAGATCGACTTGTACGTTTTTGTTGTGGCGTCCGGGAGGCAGCATTTTGTTTCGAAGCTTGGCGTTCAAAAGGTTAAATACCTGCATACTCGTACATGGTTACAAGTGAATAAGCTCATATAAGTGTGTTGAATGTTAGACTGTATGTTGGTAACTCTTTTTGTCATATTCTGGGTTCTTCCATAATTATAGGGTATTCAATTTATATTTTTCTCTTTCCATATTTTTTTTTATCTTTTGTTATGATACATACATTTCCCTGCTATTTTTTTAATTTATTTTTTAATATCTGTGCTACAAGTAGGTACTTAATATTCGTTTCGAAGTGTAAGTTCAAAAATAAAAAACAACTTCTTTTTATTTTAAACCAGATTATTTAGACATGCTTTAAAAATTAATGCGTTGCAATGAATGAGTACTAGGTATTCTGATTTATAGAACCATTGCTTCCTTTTCCGCCCCCTTCTTCCTGCTTTTTATTTTTCGACTAGCTTCAGCCCTCGTGTTTATTTTTATTATTACTGGCTAAAATAAACCCTTAAAATTTAGAGCTTGTATTAAACAAATATTATGAACTCAACATAGCCGAACCGAATAGCCGACATGTAATCAAGAATATACTGAATTATCAACCAGTTTTTAAGTTTTACTTACCTAAAAGTTTTACTTTCCTAAAACTGTATGTATGTGTGTGTATGTGTTTCTCAAATCAAAACGGACTGAAACTTGGTAGGTACAGATTTAAATTCTGAATAACACACACATTTTAATATTTTATGAGCGTCTGATCATGGAGGCTAAGTTTACAACCGAATTTAAAATTGTTAGATTGGCTTCAAAGAACAGTCAACAACTACGCAAGATGCAAATATTTGGCTTGTCAATATTATTTTTAATCTCTTTTGTATTGTATAGGTAGGAACGTAAATATAAAATTCGCGAAGCCATATCGGCCTGACACAAAATAATCATTTTTTTACCCGTCACGCCGGAATTCCGGAAGACCACTTAAAGCTAATTTTCTATTCGAATATCTTATCCATTAGGTACTCAATTCTGTTTGCTTAGGGGATGATCCCGCTGCGGGGTTCCATCGTATTATTTTATGGTACCCTATTCGTCTTCAAGGTTGACAGAGCGGATATAGGTCGAAGGAATTCTAAGGAGGTGGTTGGTATTTTTAGAATTACGCATTGTGAGTATAATAAATATCATTATTAGAAATTGACTTTTTGTTCGTTTATATCACAGAAGAGAAAAAAAAGTTTTTTCTATTCCGTGGTTCATATAGCCTAGAAGTCGTTTATTAGCGTTTATTCCATTGGGAACTATGAAATTTTCTAAAACGAAAAAATTCAAGATGTTTCCTACAAGCTATCTCTACAAAATCTTTATATATAAAAGAAGAAACTGACCGAAGTACGTGCATGAAGAGATTGATGAATGTAGAGGAAGCGAAAGTTGTATGTTTGGGCCGGTGCACCTGGCGTTCCATATCCTCTGCCTACCCCATTGGGAGACAGGCGTGAAGGTATGTATGTATGTATGTATGTATGTATGTATGTAAGAAACTGACTGTCTGATCGGTGACCTCACAGCCGAAACCGCTGGACCTAGGGTCATGAAATCCGGAGGGAATATTCCTTGTATGATAGCGGTGCACTAAGAAGGGATTTTTGGAAAGCCATCCCCTAAGGGTTTCAAATAGCGTCGTAGGAGTAGCGGGTAACTAATTCTACGCGTATGAAGTCGATGGGTTCCCGTAGTAATCTTTAAAATCTGTTGATACGTTTTTTTAGAAACGCGCCATTGAATTTAAAATGTATCACTTACCATCAGGTGGCCTGACTGCTCCTGTACCTTCACCTTGTCAAAAAAAAACTTATTACTAAAACGCAAACCAACTAAATAGGGACTAACGCATTACCTACATTTATAGAATTTTCACTACTTACACATTTAAATTACATTATGGGTAAACACAGCATTTATAATTTAAAAGCAACCAACATTTATAATACTAGTGAAGAGGTAGGTACATGACGTAGAGGTTAAAATTGCAAGAAGTAAATGGATTTGTAGAAGTTTTGTTTAATTAAAAATTGTATGGCCATCTCAAAATAATATTATACAGGGCCGATTTTTTAAATCCCCATAAAAAACTATTTGACAGTTAACATTCTCCTTTTCTTTGTTGTATAAAACAAAAAAAACAGCGCTATAATTTATCTTAAATAATGTTATCTTGGGATTAAAACATCGCTAAGAGTGTAGTAGCAAAAGTTGATAATTCAAACGATTTTTCGTGAATCTAATCTACTCTTTTTCATTATAACATAATATCGTATTCGAAAAACCGTTTCAAACTTTCTAGGATGCTCTTATACGTAACAAAGTTTCAACGTAAATTGATCTTTTTAGTCTATTGTTCCATTTACGCTAACTGGCTATTCAGGTCAGCTCGCTGCGGCATCTCCTGGATATTGAGTTACTCGAAGGCACTTAACGTTAAGAACTAAAAAATCTAAAGGGTCTGTGCCTTGAACTGACAGTTTTCGAGATTAAAATCATCTTGACTCAGCAATTTTTAACTTTCTTGTTAATTTATATTATAAAATATTTTTAAAGTTAGCATATCATAAGCCCAATTTGCTTTAGTCGATTTTGCTTCATATTACTAATATTATTAATAGGTCTTACTATCAATCCAACAAGAGCCTTAACCCTTATAGTAATTATGAAGCAACAAAGGCTAATCAAAGTGGAATAGAGGCCATTTTTTTTCTATAGAAACATACGTTTAATAATAATGTCCTTTTAAATTATTTCTCTCACAGATACCACCATCTCGTAATGAGGTCGCAATATTTCAAATAAATAACAGGTATTTCCCTGTCAATATATCACTACCTTTCTCATAATATAAGCCATGAGCGCAAGCCATTCGAAAGTGAATTATATCTTACTGGAACAAAGTTCGTCACCGCAATGTTTTCCGGGCTCTGCCCCAGGAGGATTCCCTGAACAAATACGTAAAATCCTTCCAATAAGGAAAGCAAATCGACTTGAATCATTATTTAGATTTTTTCCAATTTAACCGTTGGTATTTGTACTGGATTTCTATTTGTAGGTGAGTGTGTAGCAAGTAGCTTTACTGAAATACATTTTTATTTTATTCTATGTCATTCTTTTCTATTCTATCGTAGCTGGTACTGACTTAGGTTGGATACACCATCCATATTGTTTAAATGTACGATTTTTTCGGGGAGTTATTTTATTTAGGTACTGGTTTATCTTTGATAATTACGGTTTTTTACTATAAATGACCTTAGCACCTTGAACTTTTCAAAATATTTAATCTTGCAAATAAATTGATTGATTGATACCATCAGCCCAGTGGAACCCTGACCCACCATGTAACGGTGTCACAGTGACATTATAAAACAATTTATTTGACACTTCTTACGACGAATCATAACATTACTGTGACACAGTTCTATGGTGGATTAAGGTTCCATTGGGCTGACAGTACATTTCATATACACCGCCTTACATGGAAAACGGTCATTTACGAATTCACAAGTAGTTTAAATATACTATCAGGAACTGAAATATTATGATACCAATTAAAGAAAGTGTTATTTACGACGAAAAATAATTATTTTATACATGTCAATTAATTTTTGTAGCATAAAATCTTGTTCTTTTTAAAAATAATCGAATGTACCCTTTTTCTTTACAAAGAGGTTTATACGAGTAGGTAATAAGCGCTTTGGTCATGTAAAGTTGCATAAGCTACTTTTATTTTATAGGTACCTGTACCACTCACATGAGCTAAACGGTTATGATATGAGTACTTTAATTAGGCATTAGGCACGAGTATCCTAGGAGTTAATTATGCGTCCATTAAGTAAATTACAAAAGTCCTATCAATATAGTGTTTTTCTTTTCGCTACTTATTCACTAATACGTGTTTATATTTTACAATATTTCAGCTAAATATATTTGTTTAAACGTTAGTGTAAATTTGCAAAAACAATAGTAAAAAAGAACGAGGTTTTTTTATGTATTAAGTTGTATTCTTTTTTTATGTGTATGCGTAACTGTTTCCATTGTAAATAGATTATTCTTTTTTTGTTGGAATGATATAAAATGGTCGCGATGAAAACCTCTACAGTAACCGCCGGTTATTTTTCTCAGTGCATTAACTCATCAATAATACTTATTATTTCTAATCTTTAATTTCCAAATAATATATATTATGTCAACACGATTAGTGTCAATGCTTGAAGTACTCAAAGAAAAGCTTTTCATTTTATACAATAAATTAAAAGAAATCGTGCTTCCCGCACAACATGTACCTACGTTTGGAAGCTACGATGATATAGACAGACACACATATACATAGGTACACAGATACACAGACTCACATATTATAAATATCTTATACCTATATGATATTTGTGATGTGTGCGTCGACAATACGGAGTGAATCAATTGTCATAAGATTGTCATCGATTATCCATAAGAGAGGGAGTATAGGTAATACTTAGACCCGAAACGTTCTTAAGACAACTTAGACAAACTGAACGAAAAATTTACTTCCGTTTAATTAATAGTTTTCTAAAGTAGTGCCATGTTATTTCGAAGCTATGTTGCTCTTACTTCTTCGCTTAAAATATAAATAAACAGCTGTATATTTAACATTGACTTTTTAAAAAGAGCAATCACTCTACACCAGCGATGATGACATTTATTTTCGAGGGAAATCGTTAACCCTCAGGCATGCCGATATCAAATTATAAGCTATGTGTTGTTAAGAGGTATGTTATGTTAGAATAACACGTTTTGCATTTCAAACGATACGATGTTATGCGATGATTCTCACCATTTAAGGTTGCTCTTTTGATTTTGCAAATTGTGTTAAAACATTAATTAAGCCATGTTTATGAATTAAAATCCCTGATAAATTATTTTTAAGTAACTTTAAAATTATATATGCGATGTGTGATGAAGATGCAATGACGACACGTTACCTTAGTAGGTAGTAATGAAATGACCCTGCCTACGAAGCTAGCGTTCCCCGGTTCGAATTGCGGTAAGGGCAGATAATTATGTGATAAGCTTGAGTATTTGTCGATTCTTGGATGTGTTCTTTATATTAAAGTATGTACTTCTCTATATAAATAAGTTTATCGTCGTCTAGTACCCATAGTACAAGCCTATGTGTAAAGTCAATATGTGTGAGATTGTCCCCTAAGATTTATTTATTTAGTATCTGTAATGATGACCCAATGATGAATAAATTATTGTCTAAACTTCAAAAATTACAGATTCATCAAAAATAGAAAGGTACTAAGCTGCTCTGATTAATTGGTAATCATCACCAACCATCACATGTGGCTAGGTTTACGTTTGACATAGTCGAAACAATTTAACAAATGGTCGATTTCTGTACTGGCATGTTTTAGTTCGTTATGTTATTTTACGTTACTGTCAAAAAGCTATCACAACGTTTAAAATATGATTGAAATAAACTAACAAGATGGGCGAAAACAAAGTGGACTAGTCGGTCTGTTCAAACGTAACCCTTTTCCCACGCTCGTCACAATCTAAATCAAAATATCGAGCAAAATATGATTTTGTTAGTCGTAAAGCAAAACCGAACATCAGACCCTTAACGCCGATCATCAATCCACATCAGGGCAATGCCGTGAAATTGCTCCGGCGCGTGTGATGGAATCATATTTCAGCTTTTAAACATCCATAGTTTTTGATGATAAATAGTTTCCGTAGTAGTTGATATGAGTTTGCAACTAACGTACTAGCGTCCAAAACCAAAACGCGTACGCAGTATAAGCGTATGGATTTCGTACTCTGATACTCTAATACTGTAGCGTTTGCATATTACTGGCTTTATACTTTCGATTAGTATGTAATTTGTCTATTAAACAAGCATTTGTAATTTAAAAATAAAGTTAATTTTTAATAGTTTTTTAATGATATAAGTACTACTGGACTGGATTTTTTCAGCCTACCTATTCTATTACTAGAATTGAACTAATCGAGAGTACCCCTTTCAAAACACATCAAAGAAAATATTTACTTATAGAAAACTGTCATTACTGAACCATCTTCAAACGAGTATCTCTTTAGAAGGCTGTTTATAAATACGACTCAAGTTAAACGCAATATATACGATCCGGAAATCTTCAGACAGTATTGTATCGTCAATGTATTGTTATAGCTCAATGAACGAAATCGTAAACTGGCTTCAATTGACGTTATGTAATAGAAAATTGGTCGATGTTTACAGCAGGCTGATTTGTATTCTCTCTGCGCATCCCCCGTCTAAATTGATGATGAAAGAGCTGTCAGTTGGGCATTAACCGACCTATTTTGGGCAACAACGACATTTTAGAAAATATTTTTTGATTACCATAAGTAGCAGCCTAGTTTGTTCATTGACAGGCCGTGAAACAGGACAGTAGAGTTTGGTGGTAATATACTTATTTATATTTAGAACGCCACACCCAACAGCATATTACGTGTATTATACAGTCGAGTCTCTTTCAAAGTCAGTTAATGACGATTAAGTCGTTCCTTAGTAAAAATTTGGTCTTTCCGCTTAAGGGAGTAAAAGAGTAAGTCACTTTTAAAGAGTTTGCCCTAAGGCAATCTTTCCAATAATAACGAGTGTTGTCGGCAAGCAGGGGTGGCTTGTAAGGGCAATGAACTCAAGACGCGATTAAATATAAAACTGACAATAAACATGTTTTTTTTTTATTTCTGTCGGCATTGGAGATATTAAAATAGGAAAGTGGAAGATGAGTTAAACATAGACAGGTAAAAACATAAATGATAATGTTAGAAATTCAAAAGCGTCAAAGCTTCAGTTAAAAATAGGAGAAAACGACATCGTTTGTTTACCCATAACTCATTTATAAGTTTCACCTTCAAATTAAATCTCCAAGACAAATTATAAGTAGCTGCTTACTTTAGTGCTTTGTCATTTTAACTTCATGTTTGAACTTCTGCACTAATATATCAAAGGCGTTAAACCAACAAGGTACAAGAGCGTGCCGCTACTTATCAGGCTACTATGAATTGCTTAATTAATATAGATCCTGATGTTAATTATAGTTGATGGTTCGTTTGGTTCATTGATTGGTATTGTGATGGTAGAAGGGCGTAAATAAAAAAGTAGAATTATATTAAATACTTAGGCGACAAGGTACAAAAGTGTGCAGCTACTTATATGGTTGACTGTACGAAACTTGCACAGTGACCGTCTCCATTCCTATTGAGTATATTATATTCTTTAAGTAGGTACTTTAATTTAGGGTGTTCAGTTGTTTATCCACCCAGCAATATTCTCTTTTAAACATAACAATATCACTGTGACTCTAGTGAAAACGGATACAAGTCAATTTAGCTCTTCATAAGAAAGGGTAAACTTCATGTAAGGAGTATACTAGACAAATACCGTTTTTCACCTATACCTCGGGAGAGTTGTATCCTTTTTCATAAGAGTAACTGTTATTCTTCGGAAAACGTTCTAAATATAATTTCTCGTGCCCAATAGACGAGAACAAACAACACCTAGTTATATATTTCTGAACAAAGGAGCTTTAATATTTAATTGTTAAGCTTTTTAAGAACAGCTTTGAAGTTGCTTAAGCTTTGGATTGAACTGAATATTGGAATAGGTGTTTTATGATCTCCAGAAGCTTCCCGGAAGAATGCTGACGCCATTTTGTAATACTTTATGGCTTAACCATGTATTTACACACGAAGACGGCAAGTTAAGAAATGCGTTACTTCTAATTATTGTTGCACTTTTGAGTAATTAAGAGATGAAACACGATTTCCTTTATCGTTCTCAAAGTTTTCTGAAAATCTGAAATTGGTTAAATACTTTTATTTATTGCCGTCGCGACCGAATACGTTGCGAAAGGTAACCCATAATTTTATCGAATTTCACTTCATCGATTGTATCATTTCATCGAATTTCATTTCATCGAACGCTATTTTCTGCTAAAACCATGATGATTTCAGCATATCTTAAACATTTATTAATTAGATTAGGTTAGGTTAGACTTGTGACTACTTAAAAAAAAATACTCATGCCGCGAGAAATGCTTTTCGATGAAATGAAAATTCTGCGAAATAATACGTTCGTTGAAAGGTGTTTCGATAAAATAAATATTGTTTGGCGATAGTAACCTCTATCCAAACTATCATTAACTGGCCAACTGCAAGGAGATCACCATCAGATTATCATGCTATTACCAGCACGGGTAGCACAAGTTGTATTTTCTCGCTTGTCGCTTAGTGCGTCTCTATCGTTACAGACTAAAAAGAAAGGGAGATCCGAGCGACAAATAAGTCGCGGACAGCATGTACTAGCCGTGCTGGTGGCCTGTGTAGGTAATGTTTTGCCTTCACCATGCCATACAAAGAGATTCAGACTTTAGTCGTCTTTCAAAAGTTTCGGAGACAAATCGAAAGCTAGAAAACCTGCCTTTTGAGTCAAAATAAGGCAGATCTTTACGAATGGTACACTTGGTGACTATAAGTCGATGAATTAAAACGTTTAGCATAAGAACCCATGTTTTTAGTTAACCTGTGCTTATCATAACATTGATTACGAATTTAAATTGTTACTAAAGAAAAAAAATTGTCATGCCACTAAAGTGTTTAGTTTTTTTCACTAAGATACCGTTTATTTTAATAAACAAATAAATCGCAAGTGCAATTTAACCACCGTTCCGAAGATAAACGAAAAAAAAAACATCAAAACAATGTAAGGCAAAACGAATTAAATAAATTATACCTTCTCTGGAATTTACATAACATGTGATTCACACATGTAAGCAGTTTTTAGATACAATGTCAACTCAACAATCACAACATAATTGACGCACACGGGTCACGTGTAGTATACAAGTTACGACTGTCATTCTATTCCACATTCGAACATACGAACACATAAAAAACCATGATTTAACTAATACTCATTTGTTTGCTCTGGCAGCATGGTGCTGTTTTTTTTGTAAAAAAAAAACCTTGTTCTGCCTCATCAAAGAACGAGTTTGTTCTAGCCCATTTCCCGAACAAAAAGAAATTATACGAAAAATCAACAACATTGGAGCCAACATTAAGAAAACTTGGCAGAAATATTTCACAATAATATTCGTTAGCAGAGATACCATCGCGGGAACAACCTCAATTGTAATAAAAATGTAAGTATTTCCTTAAACATCGTCATGAAAAAATTTCGAAAGAAGACCCACCATTTTCAACTCTGATTTAGATCTCGAGGATTCAAGCGAAAAAAATCACCGTTGGACAAATCCGAACGTTGAAGCGGCTGGATAGGGGTTTATTTCGGTTGAATGGAAAAGTGGCTTTATTTTCAATGTAGCGCAATTTCTTGCAATCTCAGATCAAAACGGCAGGGAAATCCAATGGCTAAATGTAGAAAAAATGTGGATTTTATGGCACAGGTTAAAAGCCAAGGGTTTTAAATGACGCTAGTATTCCGAGGGAGTGGAGAGCGTATTGTCTTATAGCTTGAGTTCTTGAGGCATTGTGGTTTTTAAGTCGTTGACTTGGCTATGGGCACGTTTGAATTGCTAAAGAATTTAACAATGGGTTGAAATTGCAGTATAGGTAAAAACTTAGGTAAAGGTCCTCTTGCATGTAGTTGTAACATTATCTGTATAGACCGTTCGACATTCTTCATTTATAGGTTCCATATTAGTTTTGTAAACAATTACATGCAAGAAGACCTTTACTTAAGTTTTTTACCTACTTATAAGTACATAGATTATGTAAAAATTTAATAGCTTTTGTTCTCTATAACGAACTTACCTACTTATTTGGCTACCGTAGGTACCTTTCATGTTATATGTCTACTCGTAAAGACAAGTTGTAAAAAAAAACAATATCATAAGTAGGGTAAGGATTTTGGTGGCAAAACGTGGTTCTAGAATCCATAGAGTCGCTATTTCCTAATGTTTATTACACATATTTATCATGATTTTGGCCTTTAGTTTTGTCATATTTCTAAATAAACTAAATACATTTTTTATTCAGTTTATCCATTCCTAGTAATATTTGTTTGTGTGTTACTCTTTCACAGCGGAGATGTTCTCCGTAAAAAAATTAATTTAAACTCGCTTAGCGATTTAATGAAAGATTGAATTTTCAAATACGACAATACTGAAGGTAAAAATCAAAGTGGTATGTATTATAATAATCAGGAAACAGGGACTCCATGGATCCTAAAACCACGGTTTGCCACCAAAAGTCCTAACCCTAATCTAAGGTTACAATTAACCAACTGTCCTACTAACTCGTGGTTATTTAACCGCTGAGTAGGCCACAACATGTCGATTTCGATTCGTGATTTACGAATCGATGATTCAATGTATGCTGGTAGGTCGTTAAATGGCCGGTCGTAGATACTCGTTGACTAACTCACCTTTATTAAGTTCACGAAAGGAATTTGCATTAGTGGAATTTAATAATGCAAGCGAGCACACAGGCCACCTGATGGAAAGAACGAATTCCCAAGACATAGAGTTTTGCAATCTCTAGACTATAATAAACCGATCTCGACTGTAAAGCTCATCTCAAGATACGAGTACGTCAAGAATGTCAGTTTTCTATGCCTTGACGCTTACTTTGACGCACCTTGTGACGGGCATCTCAGCCAAGATGAGTTTATTAAAACGTCTCTAAGACTGCGAATGCGGTGCTAATTCTAAGGACCAAGATTAATTGACTCTAGGCTAGTATTTGGACTTGTTGTCTTATCCTGCTGCATAATCATGCATGCTACTTGACCGTTCGATAAGGGTGGCTCTAGACAAGATGCCGTGAGAGCGAGACCGTTATTGTTTGAAAATAGTATGTAGAATTGAGGTGAGCTGCCGGTCGGTCGCGTCGAGCGCTTATGTCAATTTCATTCATTTTGTCAGTTTTCGATAATCATTTACGTTAGCAAACCAGATGAACCCTGCACAAGGTCCTACAACCAGTCATTGTATTAAATATCTAAAGTCAGGCAAAGTCAGTTATACGTATGCCTACGCTTAACCCACAGCATAAAATATAACGTGCAGATCTCAGCTGCGAGCACTCAACACGAGCTTTTGCATACAAATAACTAAACCGCGGCCAAATGGCCAATTTGACGTTACCAATTTAGAGAATCCATCAAAATTATGAATATGCATGCGATACAACGAAACGCGTATATCAAAAACCGGATATCTCACGTTTTCGTGTTTTCCTTTTTTTGCAATTTTTCCCGTGTAAGCCTCTGGTAACCAATTCATTAATATTCTGCCCGCAGGCAGGCACATATCCGTCGCTTGTTGCGAAAGCAGACAAATCAAAAAGTTTCCAGTTTTTGTGTAATGCAGTTTCGTTTTTGGCGGGACGTGGTTGTTTTTACGGTGTCGCTCGCTTAGTTTTTTTTTGTGATTTGAATAGAAATACACGTTTGGCGAATGTTTGGTTTGCGTTCGTTATCAAATTTGCGGCCGTTACGGGTAGATGTTTGTTATTATAGGTGGTAACGGGTGTTAACGGCGTAGAATAGGGACACAATATCTCACGTAGTAATGACGCGGCCGACGAGCTGACGAGAAAGGGTTCGCGGAAAGAGATGTAAGCAGTGAGTCCTGAGCCTATCTTACCTCTCTCGTTCGGATGGCTGCGTAACAAACTGTGACCAACGATGAAGGTAGAGCACCAGCGGTATTGGAGCAACCTAAGCACCTGCAGTCAGTCGAAAGGAAGGAAGGAAGGAAGGAAGTCCCTGCGATCAATCCCGGATTGTCACGGAAGCTACAACAGGTAAAAAGGACGCAACTTAGACTGGTAACTGGGGTAATAACCTGGTCATGCCTTGTTTAACAAACACTTACACACCTAAGGTGTTACAGACAGCCCTCTGTGCAGAGCTTGTATGACGTCAGAGGAGACCGCTGCCCACGTCATCATGGAATTATCCTTAGGTGGTAACATACTCGGCCTAGAGCCGAGGTCACTACCTGAAGTCGTCGGCAACATCAAGCGTATATGCTAGGCTTCCTGGTGGAACTGGGTTGGCGAGAGTACTGCCACCAACCCTCTACGTAAAATAGGCGTACATTTAAATCGTCGAGTTGGGGAAAAGAACCCGCCACAACCTATATTATATTATATTATATAACTTCGCAGAATAGAGGCCCAGTTTTCAATGTCATAGCGTTAATTTCGGCTTTTATATGGACTCGTTATCTTCCCAATTAGTGGCATTTCAGTCAATTAGATGCTGAAAATATACAAAAGACAAATAATAAAAAGAGTCAAAACAACCTAAGTACAAATCACGAAACTGAATAAAAAACCCGGGGCAAAACAAGGAGTGAGTAAGTAAAATCAACAGGAAAACAAGATTAAAGAAAACAGGAAAACACGTGTAATAAATGTTACGAAAATGCAAAATGTTTACAAATTATTATAATTTCTTACGTTAAGGGCCTGTTTCACAATCGACAAGTAAATTTATGTGCCAGTTAAAGTTAGCCCTCTCCTTGTCTATGTTCAAGTGTAAAAAAAGGAAAGGGCTAAATTTATGTGTCAGATTTGCTTTACTTGACGATTGTGAAACAGGCCCTAAGTGTTTTACTACTCACAAATATATAAGCTGCTGCTTAGTGTGGGGCTACATCAATTTGTGTCTGTAAGATTATCCCATGGTAATTCATATTTATTTATTTAATTTTAGGTTCGATCATTTTTTTAGCCGCGATGGCGTAAAAACCAACAGGACCTCACAATGGACATAGATACCATACATAAATCTGTGATCCCTGTTTCACAGATTTATGTATACCGGCTGATCCCATCGTGCCACAGGTAAATACCTACACCTTGGCTTTACATATTTTGATGCACGGCACGCGTCTCGCTGACAAACACAATTGCCATCATCTATATGTCGCGATTACTTCCCTCATTGGTAATTAAACATGAAATTGGTAACGAGATAACAAGTAAACAAATCGTAATAACATTAAGACAGCTCCGATTTCGGAAGAATAAATTGAAAAATAATTCTTTAGGCCTGTTACAAACGATACGCCGCCGCCGTTATGATTTGAGTTTGATTGGAAAACATCGAGAATAAGGAAAAATATTCTCGAGACAGACATACGCGTTCGATTTATTTTACAAGTTTTTATTTACCTTACTAATAAATTGGTTGTTTAGTTCAATTCTTGCAAGTCAAGTTGTATAGTTCGTTCGTTCAAATAGTTTGCAAGCTTTGATGTGCCGCTACAATTGCTACAAAGACACGAAGCGGTGTCTTTGTAGCAATTGCAGCAGCACGGTAATGCACACGCGATAATGCACACTATTTGAACGAACGAACTTCATATGTCATAAAAGAGCAAATGATCAAAAATATTTGGTTTTCATTACAAAACAAAATATTTCTAACCTTTTACTCTCATTATATACTCATTAGCATCATTGCTTTTTTATATTGAAATATATATTCATATCCGTACCGTAATATCTATAATAAAGGACTTTAAACTTATAATAGAATGGTAAGTGGAACTTTAGTCCTGCAAACTGGCAACACTTAATCGTAAGCAAAAAAATCTAACGAAGAAAAAAATATAACGTAGATACATCTCAACTGCTTTTTAATTAGATCCCCCGTCGACTTGTTTTCCATTTTATTTCTACCTTTTCGTTGGGTTCCCTTTTCATAATAGAACCTTTATCGCTGCATCTATGTTAAATATTTTTTTGAGCGAATTAAAGTTGGGAGAACCTTTTTCATATTTTAAATACTTTAATGTAGTATAGGTATGTGTGGTGTGAAACTGACTAATAGAGTAAGGAATTAAAAAGTCAGAGAGAAATGTGGACTAAAATAAGATGTAGTGACTAAGATTGAAAAGGGGATGCTTCGATGGTTCGGTCATTTGGAAAGGATGGATGAAAGAAGATTGACGAAAGAGATATACAAAGCGAAAGTGAGTGGAAGGATCGGAAGGGGCCACCCTAGGCGTACTTTTTCGAATCAAATCGGAGAAATACTGGAAATGGCCGAATTTTAAGTACCCGAAACCGACGTGCGTGCATGACTCGATGTATGAATGTGGAAGAAGCGAAAGAGATTTTTGTCAAGATAGGAGCAGGTGGAAAGAAGTGGTCTCTGCCTACTCGTCTGGGAAACAGGCGTGATTTAATGTATGTATGTATGTAGTACTTAGATATTTAGTTTCACGCATAAGTAGCTTCCGAACGACGGCACCATATTGGATAATTCTTCTTTTATTGTGTTCGCTAGGGTACGGACAAGGAAAAAAAATACCAGCGGGGTGAACCCACTAACGAGCAGCTAGTCTATAATAATAACAGAATAAATCAAATCAGTTTGAAGTGTTTACCTATAATTAGTTGTGCAATTAACTCTATTTCTAATGTACCTAATACACTATCAAAATTGTATTGTAACAACTATTGGTGAACCTAATAAATAAATGAAATAAAATAAAAATTAGTAAAATTTATCACAAAGTCAAGAATATTCAAATTATTTTTCATATTCCTTATTAAGGATAAGGCATGTCCAGTCGAGTTCATAAATATGTGTACACTTTAGTACCTTGTCTATTCAATTTCATGTTTAAACTGCCATATATGAATTGTCACAGCGATTAAAGTGACAAGGTAGTAAAGTAAATATACAGATATTTATGAACTTGACTGCCCACAGAACAAAAGTGCTTATTTATTTTAACTGCTGTCAACACAATCAGAGAGTAGGTATAAAAAACATACAACTAATAGCATAAATAACCAAGGAAACATTACAATTCCTCCTTCAGCAGTTTGTTTTTCAAATTGTTTCAGTTTAAAAGGCAGCAGTCGAGAGCAAGACCTCTAATTATTTCATCTTTACTGAAGAAAATCAAACGGAACTGCAGTCCTTTTTACAGAGCAAAAGCGCTAGTTTATTCCAATACTTATTTTTCAAAAGTCGCCCTTATTTCCTTCTAATAACGAAGGCAAAGATTCAGCGATCCAATAAATATGATTTAATCCACTCAATATTCGTGTCACCATGGGACACCGGGTTCAATCCCATGATGAGGACCCTGGCTGAGGAGAGGGTTACTCCCTAAGGTCCGGTTCGGATTATGGCTACATGTATCGCGGAGTAACGTCGTATGTGTTGTGGTAAAATTTAAATTAACTTTCGTGCTGAGTTTTTAAAATAAAGTAAATTTGAAAAAAATGCTTTATTTGGGTTTTCCTCATGAACCATAAAAAAATCCGGTATAAAAAGCATACTTTGTATAAATCCAAGATAAAGACTATCTGTGTTCCTTTCGAGAGAAATGAAAGAAATTCCACAAATAACACAAATTACAAATTTTCATATTTACAGTAGGAAGCATTTTGGAACACCTACCCAAATGAGGAGTGTTATGTGTTTTAAGCTTTGGTTCACCTGTGTGACTATTTCTCCATCAATACGGATCGAAATGGTAACCGATTTTAAGAGTATTTTTATTTAAAATCTGTATTCCGGTTACGTAGTGGTTGGTTTCGTTTCATAAAGACGGTAATTTAAGAGGTTTTATTCAACACAGTAAAGCCATATTGCCTTTGACGTGTTATTGTATTGTCAACGATACGATAGCTCTTATTTACACTCCAGTAATGGCGGCCGAACAATAACTTAACACGTTCACCGCCAGCCTGCTATGATTGCTACACCGTAGCTCGTAGCAGCATTTTTCCGCCATGTAGCAAAAATCTGCTACGAACAGTGTACCCGACTATTGGGCCATTGGTACTGAAGGTGATATTACGTCAAATTAAGCAATATTGTTTTACCGAGTAGAATACCCCGGAAGTTCGTGTGTTCCTTACGATTTATTTTTTATTTAAATTCTTAACTTGATGGTTAGCGATGAGGATAAATGTCCCTATTCCATAACATACTTTTTAATACACATGAGTTTTAGTTTTTAAATACGATGTATAATGATGTACGACAACGTGGTTAGTCGAGTTGGTAGTGACTCGGCCGACAAAGCTAGCTGTCCTGGGTTCAACTCCCGGTTTAGGAAAATATTTGTTTGATGGGCGCGAGTATTTGTTTCTGAATCTCGGTGGTTTTCTATGTACCTATAGGTATTTGTTTATCTATATAAGTATGTTTCCCATTGGCTTTATAAGTAGCTTCACACTTTAGTACCTTGTCGCTATAACACCTTTGACAGATTATTGCAGTGGAAACGCGACGTTAAAGTGACAAAGCACTAAAGTTCGCAGCTACTTACATGGCCGACCGAACTTCCGAGTCAACTTTTCTTTCTTTCCGACCTTAATAATTGATTATCTTGGACATTATATAAATTAATACGGAACCGTGACGCTTTCGTGCTTTATTCACTTTGTTCTTTCCCTTATACATGCGCCCTCTCACCTTGCCACTTTTTCTTTAAATTATTTCTCTTAAAAGGCCTTGTAATGAGAAAAGTTTAAATGTCTGGGACCGTTGATAACTCGGCGGGGGCAAGTTATTGCGTTCGATGTGACTGGTACCGTTACTGTTTGGATGGAAAGTATAGTCAGCAGAAAACGGAAAACAAAGATTAAAATACGATATTTTTGCCAAAAATATGCCTAGCTTATTTGCTGTCTGTACTTTATTGTTGATTTTGTTTTGTCGACTGTTCTTGATGTATATATTCTCATTGGATTCTGACGTAGTAGAAAAAAACAAGTCGATTAATTGAATGGAAGTGAATGAAAATGAACTTGCAACGTTTTAATCAAACTTGTGAAGAATTGTGTTACCATAAAGTAATAAAAGACACATTATTATTTATTTCACATTTATTGCAAAAAAAAGTTCAAATGGCGGACTTAATGCCTAATGGCATTCTCTACCAGTGAACCTAATACTAATGTCTTAATCATACAGAAACTATTTAACAAAAGTGGTGCACGGAAAACAAAGCAAAGAACATTTTAAACAATATTTTTTAATAAGTAAATAACTTTGTTGATGCGAAAATAATTAAAATATCAAAACTGATATAATTAAAAAACGTACTTCTTTGAAGACAGCAGTTAATTGAAACATTAAAAGTATACTTATAAAAACATAACTTGACTAACTACAAAAAAAAGTAATTTCGCTATGTAATTTCTGTTTAAACATAAGAAAGGCAATATTTGTAGAAGTCAGTACAAAGCGCTTTACAATCGTCCGTGCCCAATTCAAAGCCCACTTTCCGAATAAAAGAATCATAAAAGATGTTATTTAATATAACGTTCTTCCCGGGCTTGGGCACAAACGGAATATTATAATTATACTCTGAAGAGAGGCGAAATAATGAAAAATGTATGCGCTCCCTTTTACATGCGAACGTACAACGTAGGTAGTTTCTTTAATATTTTGTGACTGTCTGTTAGAGGCGCTACAGGGTGTTGTTTTTTTACGTATGCGATTTTCTAGTATTCTTTGTGTATGAATAGTTTGTTTAATATTTCGTGACCCTCTGTCTGTGTGTTTTTTTTTACGTAGGGGTAAGATATTTTCTAGTATTATATCTAACTCAATGTGGGTATGTATGTATACAAGTGCATTGAATTAGGATTTACACTATGAGTGTCATAGGCTATATTTCTATATTTTCCGTTACTAAGATAGATATAATTAGCAGTCGTTTAAGTACCCAGGTAGTCGGGTTTTTGTTTAAGCTAGCTTTCTGTTAGGCTTATTAAGGCCCTTGTAAACCCGAAGCTAATACAGGCTGTACCAAGGTGGAGCCTCATACCGCCGGACGATTCATAAACGCGGACGGCGAGTGTATTTAGTTTAGAATTGTTGGTCTAATTGAAACTTGCACACCGGTGTTGGCCTTTAAAAATCATCGACAATTTCTTTAACAAGCTTTCGTCGTGAAATTTTTAAATAAAGACCGAAGTAAAGATACAGATTTACGAAAAAACCGAATTATTTACATCTACGAATACAAAATATAACCTTTCTTAATCGAGTATCAGTACGCAATTTGGTTAATTTTAATACGTTATTAAACATATTTTTTATGACATGGTGCAAGTTTTTACCTATTACCCAAGCATGAGGGTAATGTTTTTCGGTTGTGTGTATGTATTAATGTTTCTTTGTGACCCGGCTAAACGCCTTAAAAGATTCTATAGTACGGGATATCGTCAGATCAGTATTTACTATTTACCCAAGGAGTATCCTAGGCTATATTAGAACATGCTCAATCCATAATGCTGCAGGGTAAGTTGGGTTTTTAAAGCTTGCTATTTGTTTTATATTCTCTTAGAATCTGCCAAACTATCAGTGTACGTATCTAAACTGGAACATGTAACTATTTACGGGTAACAAGTTATATAGGCCGCTCAAATCCACGGCGCTGACTCTAAACCCCTCCAACTACGTTGCGCAGCGCTCTAACTCGCTAAGTTAATAAGAACTGATGGCCAGTGCTCCTAACTTGTTAACTAACATTTAATTAATCAACCCGGAGCATAACACGGCAACAGCCCATTATTTAATATACTGGCTATGACTTCTTCATTCATTGATGTTTAAAAATTATCCTTTAATTTGCTTTGGAGAGATTTAAATATGTTTTTGAAATGAAGTATAGCTGTCGGTAAGTGCGCTAAGTTAAGGATATTTTGTAATAAGTATTACAATTTCGTTATAATTTCGTTTTTATTATTATATTTTTTATTGAGAATATTTTTAGGTTATTAGGTATTAATAAAAAAATATTTTTTTTTATTTAAAGTCACCTTTAACCTAACTACGAGTAATAACAGCAAACTCACCTTAACCTATCGTACCACCGGGCTCTAGCAGCCATGCGCAGTCATTAAGGTGGTTTGTAAACTTGTGAACCCTAACTTGCTAACATCGCCGCCACACACGTAGCCGATTGGAATCAACTTAGTCTGTATACTTATGTAGTATCAAATATAAACCCTGTTACAAGTTTATGTAAACAGCTCAACCTGTGTAAGTTTGGCTGCATAGCTTCATTTCACCGTATAGGTAACTAACTCGTATCTGTTTAATTTTCTATTATGCCTACCTACGATGTCATAAACATGAAATGGGTTTAAACTTATAAATCTCATTTTTTGTTAATAACGGTGTGATGTTTGCTTGAGCTTTCAGACAGGAAAACAAAATCTTCAACTTTGTATTCTTCAAATCATCAAAAACAGGTTTTGTGTTTAATCTTCACCAATTTTATGTATAACTAGAGGACGCCCGCGACTTCGTATGCGTAGAATTAGTTTCCTCCCCCCGTTTATTCCCGTTGGGGGTCGATTTTCGGAAAATCCTTTCTTAGTGATCACTTACATCATGAAAGGAACCTCTGTACCAAATTTCAAGTTTTTTTTTTTCAAGTTATATATATATAAGTATATATAGTTATCCAGCGCCCATAGTACGTACAAGTCTAGAACTTAATTTGAATTTATACCCTGATAATTATTGTGTTGAAGTAAAATGTATTTTTTTGTCGTTTTACTTGTTTATTACAAACCCTAATATCATAATCAAAACAATATAAAATCAAGAAAACGATTCGTAAGAAAACATCAGAAATAATCATTACAAATTGATTCTTACGAAACAACTTCCAAATGCCCAATCAATACTAAAGCGAGAGTAATAATACCGCAATAATCTCTTTAGAAGTTCCCCGGATTTTTATTAATCAGCCCGAAGGCAACAAAAAGTTTTTCCATCATAAAACCTATTAAATGAAAATTTCCGAGTAAAGAATGGAAAGAGATTCCAATTGGAATGAAACTTTCTTTTATTCGGGACACTTTAATTAAACGATACCTACCTACCTACCTTTAAGTTGTAATTGATCTTTACTAGTTTAACAAATTTCAAAGTTAGTTTTTAACTTTCAAATATCCTTTCTCGTCAAAGCCGAGTATTGAGTTGACGTGGATTAAATGCAAAAAAATAGTAGTTTAGTCCGTGTACACTCTTTCTTGTTGAGTGTATAGGTACTTGCCATCAAATATAATAAACGAGCATACAAGGTGCTCTTAAGAACTGCTAAGTACTTGGTGAACGAAGTCATATAAGCGAATTATAATCTACCTCATTGAGATTGCTGACCCTAAAATGTTGTTAGTACCTATGCACTGACGCCGGGATAATTAAAACTCGCCGAATATTATTACGTTCGTCGATTCGCAAAATTGGTTAAGAGAACCACCTACCTGAACTCAATTAACAATGGAGTCGAGTTCAAACATCCAGTTATTTTACGATGATTATACTTGTACCTCTAATAAAACCACTATTATACCCTTTTGACTACAGTGTTGCTAATTAAAGTATAGTATAATTAATGCTATTATTTTTTTGTTAAATAGCGTCGTTAGAAATCCTACGTAATTCTTTTTATCCGACTGAATAAGGAGCGTTTAGATAGGTAGGTACTACGTATTCCCCAGCTAACGTATTCTTATCTATATTATTATATTTTCCACCTTTACGGTCAACACTTCACCGGATCAATGTGAATTTAAGATATTACTTAGTGTTATAGGCCGGAAATCGACAGAGTACTTTTTTATTCCAGAAAATCTGACTGTCCCGAAAAACTATTAAGTAGCTTTTAAACACGCGCAAAGCGAGAATCAACTTTTGCGCGTGTTTAAAAGCTAATATCAGTAATAATAACCTTTCTCTTTATATTTAAGCTCCTTTCTCAAAACTTCTATGGCATGTTTTCTTGGAATTCAATAAATAATTCTCGTATATAATTCACAGAAGTCAACAAAGGCTTCATTCTGCTTTCAACTTCTTATTTACCATAGATAAAGCAGTATTCTTTTTTTGCTTTTAATGCTAACAATACGCAATTCATTGGATATTTCCTCGTGCCAAGAGCGGAGATACCTCGAAATGAACACGCTACTTAAAATAAGTGTTCTGTTTACTTTGAACTGAGTTCCGTATAAATCGTTAGAACGATAAACTGAGTTTAAATCAGGTATTTATTTACACATTGCCGAACATAAAACTAATTACGTTATGGTTTATAAATACGCTTATTAATGTGTTAAAACGTTTGCATTAGATTAAGATGGAAATGACACACGCATTTCGAAATACCAATATTGTACTTTTCATTCTGAAACTAAGGTTTTGACTATAATCACTAAAAGATAAAGATAAAAGATAAAATATATAAAAAAAAGATGTTTATTCAGTAAGTAGGCCGCACGGGCACTTTTACACGTCAATAATCTACCAGCGCTTCGCAAGAGACCACTGCTGAGAAGAAACGCCTCAAGAAACTCAACAGTCAGTCGTTTTTTAAACATTACTTATAATATTACACAATTATAAAACTTAACCTAGCATTATATAAAACAATGAATCTAACTTAAATAATAATAATAACGCCAACAAGTACCTAAATTAAAACTGATACAAATTGAACAATGATCTCCTATATTATTTTTGACAAGGTTCGATGTTCGAGGTTGAAAATTGTGTTAGGTCTACATGCTATACAAAAAATCTGCAAATGAGAGTGAAGTAAGTACCAGATTTCATGCAAGGAGTTTTAAGTTAAATGTTTTTTTAGCGAAGGAGTTATATTTGAACCGGTGCACCTAACGTTGCATAGTCTGTGCCTACCCTATTGGAAGACGGGGGCGTGAAATTATGTACATATGGCTGTATGTATGTGTAATGTTACTGTGTGTAAATTTTTCAAATACTTATTCCTTTTTGGTTAAAATGTGGTTACAGAGTTGTAGGTAATTCTGTAGCTCTGCCTACCCCACTCTGGGATTATAGGCGTGAAGGTATGTATGTATTATAACTTTTTTTAATTTACTTGTCAATAAAGACGGCTTTATAAGCATAATGGCGCATGGTCCGTGAGGCCGAATACAACCTTTTTTTTTTCGGCAGCCGCATGCCCTTTTTTATACTGACCTATTGACTTTTTCTTAGAAAGCTTACTAATTTCTTAAATCTTAATTATAAGCTTCTTATTTCGGTACCCTAGACGATAAAGAATGATAAAAAGAAACGAGAATGGCCAACTCATTAACAATTCTTATTGTTTTCTTCTCGGCACAAAAGAAAGTAATTAATTGCTTGGCCTAGAGGAAAAAATTAAACTAGGATATCTTTCATTTGTAATTTATTACCGGACGCTGCGGGCGGCCATGCGTGGAAGGGTTTAATATGGAAAAGATACAGTTGAGAGAATGCCAGTTTTTTTAAATAAACCACTTTTTCGTGCATTAATTGTTGTTGCATATGCACTGTTGTTCGCGGTAAAAATAGACAGCGGTTAAGTACATACCAATTTAATTGGTTAACGTATTAACTTTATAAAGAGTTATTCTTGAAGAATCTACGTTAGTTTTTGAAGCAGTTAGTAGTTACGATTTCTTTGTATTTAGCATTCCGTACTTCAAAGGGTGCCAACGAGACCCTATTACTTCAGCACCGCTGTATTTCCGTTTGTCCGTCCGTCTGTCACAGGGCTGTATCTTTTGAACCGTAATAGCTAGACACTTGAAAGTTTCAAAGGGTGTTTTTAGGTATATGTATATTTTTCGTGTCGCTTTAAAAACGTTATTGGTTTCTATTGTTTCCTTTGGTCTATATTTTGTTTTTCAGTATTTGTCTATTGTTTGCTATATTTTATTTCTCTCTCGCCCAAAGGTTAACTGCAAGGGATTCCTAAAACGAATAAATTCACTCTTGTAATATTTATATTTCTGTAATTTTAATATTTCTGTAATGTTAATGTTTTAGCCTCGTGCCTACCTTTAGCCTATACTATTTGCAAAGGGCTTTGCTTAGTTTCTTATGTCCTTTCCAAAGGAAGAATGTAGGAACAATAAATTGTAAAATACTATTCTCTTTTATCATACGTCTGGCCGCTATAACAACGAATAATAAAAAAAAATTAAAGTAAAAAGTTAAAGGGACCCTTTGCAAGAAACGTGTTCAAAACCCCTTCTGTGTGAGTCCGACTCGCACTTGACTGATTTTTTACTTAGGTATATTACGTTTTACGTATTTTTGTCTAGAAAATTGTAACTCGTAAAAACGTGTAACCTCTCTCGTTTGCGTGTGGATAAAGTACTGCGCGCCGCCACTCAGTTAATAACGGTGCTAATCCGTGTAATAGCAGATAATCTGGCTATAATGGAACTCCGCCGGAGCCTCTTGTACAGCTACCGAAAGGATTTAGGGCGATGATTAATCAAATAAAAATACTGCGATTTTGTTACAGATTTTAGCAGTTCCAAATAAAATCAACACAATTAAGGCATTTTATTAGCGCTTTTTGCTTTGAAATTGTATTCATATTGTACTCAGGTACCCTTATTTATCTGACAGTAATGGCGGCTGAGTTAAAAACAATACTATAGCAATACATTACCTACCTAGAGATAAAGTGTCACTGTGAGCTGTCGTAACGTCAACTGTGTTATTTCTATATCGAAGCAAGATAGACTAAACAAAAGTAAAATGACAGCCCTGGCAATACAAACCTTACCTCTTTAGATACAATTTTTTTTTCTATATTGATATAGTTTTGACCATGCGCGCCCGGTGCTGGGCCGGTATTCTGGGCGGTAAAAACCATATCGTCTTTGAACTGTTATCGTATTGTGAAAGTTTTGATAGCACTTATTTACTTGACAGTAATGGCGGCTGAGTTAAAGACAGGAGGACATGAATCGTTTTTACCGTCTAGAATAGGGGCCCAGGTTGGGAATTTATTGGAAGTCATGTTTTTTTTAATTGTACATATTTAATTTGGATTTCAGTAACATTAATAACACTTTTGTAAGAAGTTATCAAGGGTTATTCATGTTTTCTACAATAAATGCAGAATTTGTAGACGGAGGAACACGTGATCCTACATCGAGTATTCTCTAAGATGCATTACGCTAACTAGCGTTTCTAACTGGTAGATCACGTGACTCTTCGTATCATATTGGTTTAAAAATGAAATGAATAGCTGCCAGCCTGGCTACTTTAGAACCCTAGACTTACCTAATTAATAGATTAATGTGAAATTAATCTTGGTGCGCAGGTTTCAACTCCCATACAACTCTTCTAGCGTATCAAAATGACAAGGAATAAAAGACAAGTAAAGGTCAACTATTTCTGCTACTTATAGAATTGTATGTGTTTAAACTACTTTAAAAGGGTGCAAGTTATTTTTTTAACTGTAAAAAATACTTTGTCATTATTAAATTGTGATTCTATTAAAATCTTTAAAAAACACCGCTCTGGTTGACGTTATTTACTTTAAATATAGATTTACATAAGTGAGGATATATTTACTTTTTAACAGAGTGTCTCTTGAAGCCTTGACGCTCTATTTGCTATTCTTTGGTAAAAGCCCTTCTAATTATGGCACGCGTAACATCCCTTTATCTAATATTAATCAGTACACTTTGAGTAACATAATCTCTCGTTCTGGGGGCTGCGTTAATATAAAGGAGTATCTCCATTGAGAGCATTCGCGTGTAAGCAGCGATCGTCATCGAATCTAAAATATCGTGTAGACGCTGAGCGAGTAATAGGTTCATTTCACATATCTAAGATATTTTGGTGTACATTGCAAAGTCCTACATAAAGGGCGTTATATAAGCTACGAAATGCACACCGAATAACCTGCCCCTGTGCCTGCACCTGATACCTGTAATTAGCAGCTTCATGAAATAATTAAATCATTTGGTAAGTGGAGAAGGTATAAGTAACAAACCTACCTGCTAGGATGTGATTCCCAGAACGATTGTTTTGGGTTTAATAGTTCCACTCCATGTCTTCCCGTGGAAGTCGTAAGAGGCGACTGGGAATAAAGGCTTGTAATATTGTTAGTCGATGGGCTTGCGACCTGTCACTAATATACAATGGTAAACATCTTAGCCTGATTGTGCAAAATGTGGTTACAGAATTAATAACAAGTTTTTAGAGTTGTTGATAATTCTGTAGCTCTGCCTACGCCACTCTGGGAATGAAGGCGTGAGTATGTATGTGTAATTTATGGTACTTATTGGTCGTTTTCGAATCAGAAGGCATATAAAAAACGCATAAACGAAGGTATGGGTTTATTATGGTGCTGAGCGTTTTCGAATCAGGTGGCATGTATAAGTTAAAGTGGGCCTAAGTTATCCCGCCAAATAAATACGTGCACTTTTATTTGGTCGCAGGTTTATCAACGAAGTAGCTCGGTCAAAGCGGTACGCACCCACAGCTTTTTGTGACTACGAGTCCTCCCACGAGTGATAACATTGAAAAGGGATTTGTTTAATAGAATTGTTCGAAAAAAAAGCTTGGCTTGCTTGCGAGAATTCGTTACTCGACACGATTGCTCACTTACGAACGTTCGTACACGAATGCGCTTAGGGGAGGCGCACGTTTACACGATGGAATAAAACTATTAACAGAATCTTGCCCATTTTGCTCGTTCTCGTCGTCCCTCATTATGCAGATTGTGGTTTCTATAACCCTCTGATATTCGTAGAATGCAAATTTTACTGTAGTGAGATTAGGTAAAATATAAGGACCTGATTTATAATTACTTTGTAAATTTACCTAATTTAAATCCATTCTCTACACATTATACTATATCATGGCACCAAATACACTTACCGCTATACTCAAAGACGTTTTAGAGACATTTAACTTGTTCCTTTTTCAAACTTGTTTTTTGAATCGTCATTGATTGACTCTGAGTGCGTCCGTTAGGAGTCGTGCAATCATAGAATCTCTCTCGCGACAGGATATTTTTACCTTCCCTTTATTAATTAGCAGTGCCAGTTCCAGCTCTATATTAGTATGCCGCCGCGCGACTCTCTTCTCAATTACCGTACACGCTAACTACGTCACATGTAATTCGGGCAGAGCCAGTAAAATGGCGCTTATGTTCAATAAATCTAACATTAAAATAAAGAACATAAAACATTTTCTAGTACTTCCTACGAGTAGTTCGTACCAAACTGAGACCTCATGATTTCTAGCCTAACTTCGTAACTCTTGACTGATCGTGCTCATGTTTGAACCTAAAAATTGTATTTATAAGAGCAGGTGAACTCTTCGACTAAATCTAGCAATCGAATCAACAAGAGTATTGTTGATTCGACATCTAAGAAATTAAAAAAAATAACAAACAAACAAACAACTTACGAATACCAATTTTAACTTGATCGATTAACAATGCTTCTGACTTCTAAACTCCGACAACTCAACGGTATGCAAATTTAACATCGCAGTATGCACCTATAGACATAGATATGGTTTACCCTTGTTTCATTTATTTCGTAGAACGTATCACTTCGCAGAATTTTCGTTTCATAGAAAGCTATTTCCTGCTGAACCCGTGTTGATTTCAGGTTATCTTGTGATGGTTATAAGTCTAAAACCTTACCTACGTGAATCATATTTATAATAAGGTAGCTTAATGAAGAGTCCTACTGCTGGGATAAATACTGCACTCGCTTTCATGAGTTTGAATTTATTTAGTAATATGAATGACTTTTGCAAAAAGGGGAAGACAATTTCACTAACCTTACCAAAAACCCTCTATTCTATGTTAACTTTATCTTACATTTTGATACCAAGTATTTAGATCTCCTTTAACTCCAAAAATCTTGCTTCAAACTTTTTAAACTAAAGAGCTGCTTGAACAACCTACAAAAAGACGCTAAGTAAAAACACCGTTTAGATAACAACTCGGGTCTCGTGCTGAAGTACTATTTACGAAAGCACCATTTTAAGTGCCCCAGTCCCTTTGGGGCAGCCTTTTCTGTACCAAAATTATCTGTATCGCTCCACGAGACTGAGTTACATTTTATGTATTTTTCCTCAACGCAGTAGGGGTTATTATTTATGTCATATTTTCTGTAAGATTGTTCACTAAATCGGGGGAGAAATAACCTGTGTTTGGACTCGTATAGTTCTCAAATACAAGTTAACTCGTAGTTTAATATTTGATGTAATTTGGCGTGAAAAAAGAACATAGCGTTTTGGGTTCCATACCCAAAGGGTGCCACCGCCTTTTACTAAGTTCCGCTGTCCGACTGTCCGTTCGTCCGTCTGTCAGCGGACACCCATCGGAACCATCGGTGTCTCATGAACCGTAGTAGTTAGACCGTATTTTTGTAAATCTATTGCTGCTATAACCGCAAATAAAAAATGACAAAAAGGGGCCACATACTCGTACAAGTACCTAATGTGATATTTTTGGCGGTTTTTGCTCAACCTTAACAATCACTGTATCTCTTGAACCGTAATAGGTAGACACATGAAATTTCAATATAGAAAGACTGTTTGTTATGTGTTGTGTATAACAAATATCTAATAAAAATAAACTATAATTGAAAATTAAAGAAGGCCCATATAAAATAATGGTGCAGAACCCTTCGCATGCGAGTCCAACCTGGCCGGTTTTTCATTATGTCCCTGTATATCAATGTATCCAATAATAGAACACGGTACGTAGGTAAATATGTTAGGGAATGGTAATGACGTATGGAATTATGTTTTGCTGTCATCAGTGATCAGCATGCGCTACACGGCTTGCCTATTTATGATTTGTTCGTAGTGTACCGGTAACGTTGCGTTGATCTATAGTTCGTTCTTTTCAAGCTTACAAAAATGTAACCCTTTTTCACCTTTACCTTCTTCTCTCAACAAACCCCTTTAAGGAATATTTTCCTTTTCCGCCGCTCGTTAAACTCAGGCTCATTTATTCTCCATAATCCTCTATTTCATTCACAAACGTCATGACACGCATTAAATCCTAACCTCTCCTGAAATTATCCATGTAAACTTACACATAAAGCTCAAAATAGCCTAATATTTAAGCTAATTCGTATTCAGCACATAGTTTCAGGAATAATTCCTTTGGACCCGTTTCACCTTGACGGTTAATATGCAGGACATGACACGTATTGTGGGGTTTTAGGGCGTATCAAAAGGTATGGATCTGGTGATGACAACCTTATCGATAAGGGTGTTAATGGATTGCAGGATTACGTGCGGTAAAGAAATATCAGTTTCATTTTCTGCCGCAATTTAAATTTCATGAAAACGAGGTTAAGAAGATGATAAGTCAGTAGTGTATTAAAAATGCGATTGTATGAACACTGGTGCTTGGCGGTAGATTGCAGGATAAGATGCTAGTAGCGATCTGAACGGGACCTCCGGGACTAGTATGGTTGCGTTTACTGCGTGACAGAATGTAGATAAAGCATCCGTCACTCTCGGTGTTTAAAAGTGACGGATGTTTTATCCACGCACATTTATATTTGTCACGCGATAAACGGAGCCATATTAGGCGCATGGTCCTTCCACCACTAAAATTTGCGTGCATTCCTGCACCACTAACGGCTCGATACGGTATATTTTTGCTCTCACGATACAGTCCGAGTCCGAGCACTATTATTTAACTTTCCTCCTCCTTCTCCAGTTAATCGTATTGTCAACGGTACGATAGCTCTTATTTTACTTGAAATTAATGGCGACCGATTAAAAGCAATACGATAATATGTCAAAGGCAATATGGTTTTAAGGATAGACCCAGTAGAATAGACGCCCAGTTCTTAATCTTATAAATCAATATGGCCAAATATCAACTCGAACTTACTGCTTACTTATAAAGGGTCACAACGATATTTATCGTCATCCTATCCCCATCCACCCCATTCCCGGTGGTTTTGACATAATAATCGGAGGCTATAATCTTTACAACGTAAATATTTTGATGATTCGCGGGCGTTTTGCCAAGTCATATTCCCAGTTTGATGTTAAGTTTGTATTTGGTAGATAATGATTTATGTTCATATTATTTAGGGGAAGCCAATGAACTTTGTTATAGGTAGTAAAACTGAAGTATATACTAATGAAAAGGTCGATTGTCAATTGTCATGTTCAATATCCTTATTAATCTTCAAATGTGAAAGTATGTGATGATGTTCTGATGTTGAAATGTTTGTCTTTTAATCATACAGTAACCGGCCCTCGTTCCGCTTCAGTTTATGAGAGTTTTCTTTACAGATTTTTTTATGATGAAAGACAGACAAACGGGCAGGTGGCCCAACCTACTACTAAGGCATTCCAGATGCTTTGCTGATCTAATGAAATGTTAGGGCGCTGCTTGCTTAAAAAGTCGGCATATGTTTCAGGATGTTTATAATTTGCCTATGTTTTTTTTAATGTCATAGTGAAAGCAAAAAAAACGCAGAGGCCACCTGATGGTAAGAAAATAGCTATCTCTAGGTTTATTTATTGGTAATACCCTAAATTCGTGAACATTTAATCCCAGGGACATCAAAGATACAAAATTACAAGACGAACCAATGGACCTTCGTAATCGTCTGATTTATTTAATTAGTCTAACTCCGAGCGACGAGATTACAGTGTTTAGAGGGACCCTATCAAAGGCTTCGGACTGAAGAAATTAATTTGAAGATGTATTTTCCTGATCGATTTAGTATTTAAGAAAACTCGATTCAGAACAAAATGGGTTGATTGTCTGATTTTATTTAAACCGTTTTGTTTGAAACAGGTGCTTTTTAAAGAGTTCATTCGAAATTAGCAAGACTAAATTTTGTAATCTTCGTGTAACACATCTTAATTGGTTTTCTCACTATCAACTCCACTTTTTGGACACATATTTATTATTTTTTATTTCAAACTAGACAAGTTCTATGTATGTGAAAAATATAAAGAATAGTACTATGGCCTCTTCAATAAGACAACAACAAATTATTTTAGAGTAATTACTTTCCAGCCAACAATTGTAGCAAAACCCAGTAAACAAAGTAAATCTCGTTTGCCTGAAATGAGCAGCTGAGAGGTTAAGCAGGGTCAGCACTTACGTTCATCCCACCTGCCTTATTTACTGAACTGCCGAGCAGTTAACATTCTATTGTTACGGGTCTTTATAGCGTTCTGAGTTCATGGCCACCTGGCTAAAAGATTGCTTTAATTACTACAAAACAAAGGCATTTATGTGTGAAGTATATTGTGAGAACAGTGTATCTATACTTACTCGTAGTATAAAACAAAGTCGCTTCACGGCGTCTGTCCCTCTGTATGTACGCTTATCTTTCAAACTTTGCAACGCATTTAAATGCGAATTTCATCAATATATAGAGTGATTTGAGAGGAAAGTTTTTATGCATAATAAAATATGTTTTTGTACGGGTGTTACAGAAAACTCATATAAACCGAAGTGAAGCTAGGGCGGATTGCTAGTGTTAGTATAAATTAACGCTCCCGTACTGTACCGTATTAGTTATGAAGAATCAAAACTGCAAAGTTTTAGTCGATAAAAGCGACTCAGGTAAAGGGTTCATAGGTCGGAACATGATAGGTTTGACACTTCTTATTACGGCAGTTAAGCCGTCGTCGTTTTTTTTATTGCCATCAACGGATAGCAGGCAGAATTAACCAATAAAGTCGTATCTCATTAACCGCCCAACTGAGAGAAATTTAAAAGATAATTAACTCGTTCCTTTATCAAAATTGTGTTTGAAAAATCGTCACGAAGAAACGACTGCATCGTCATCGTCGTCGTCATGAACTGACTCTCAGTGTGGCCGTAAAGCAGTGACTCTGCGTTACATCTTTCTGATATGGTTAATAGAGCTTAGTTATTTTACAGTGCCTGATTTTAAATCTGAACTCACCATTAATACCTATTAAAATGTAACTCGTACTCATACGCTTTTTTTTCGTACTGTATTATAAAAATTCGAGCCACCGCCGTCATTCAAGTTAGACCACACGTGTCTATTCATAGTTATTTGACAGATGTAATAAAAAACGGATCGTTAGCCATTAATGTTAGGCCAATTACACAAACGTTCATAATCGTCACATAATTACAAGATAATATTTCTATTTCTTTTATGTCGTTTTATTTTTATTACACAAATAAATTCGATTTATACCATTAAAATTACTTCCTTTATTCTTTCATTTCCAAAACCAATTCCCATAGAACTTTCGACATGCTTCAAACTCTTTTTGTGAACGCCATAACGCACATCAAAGTATCTTGATACAATGGCGTTCAAATTAAAACATAGTAACTAGTAAATTAGTGTGAAAATTACGTTATTTATCATGACAGAATACGATTAATATCAAAGTTTGAAACTGTTAATAAAACAACGTCTCTTATTGTATTCGATAAAACCATATTGATTTTGACATTTTATAGTATTGTCAATGTTATGATAGGTCTTATTTACTTCACAGTAATGCCAGCCGAGTTAAAAACAATACCATAATATTATCTTACAAACAAAATATTATCTAACGCACAAAAACCATTACGCTAAAATACAAAATATAAACATGCTCCTTTTACACTTTTTCTACCCTTAACTTCATTGCGAGGCGTAATAAGCGTGTACATTATTTTTATATAATAATAATATGGGGTAGGTAGGTTCTTTTAATAATGAAAAAAAAAATGTAAAAGAAATAAAGAACTAAATGAAAAGCAAACTCAACTGCAATGTTTATATGGTTGTCGATATACCTATGTTAATAATTTTCATTTTGCCATTGTTGTCATTCCAATTTTAACAGTTTAGGTTTCATATATTACCCGGTATGGTGAAAGGATTCTAATGATACCACACACATCTAAATCGCCTCAGGCGTTTAAAAGTTATGGTGGAATAAACAATTGTACATACATACATACATGAACCCTGAAAACATTACGCTCCTTTTTTTGGGCAGTCGTGTAAAAAATGCACGGTAACCCGTGCAACTTCACAAAGTTCTCAAAAAACGACTTCACAAAGTTTTCAAAAAACTTCCGTGAGTTTTCTTTACTCATTTCTTTAAACGATTTAATTTACTTTTTGCGGCGTACATTTTTCCTTGCACGCAAGTGTAACCCCACTTCTTTGTGACAAAGGAAGCTTTGAAGTCGCGTTTGTCGCGCGACAGACTTCTGCTGTGAGATGTAGTCGCATAAGTATTTAAGTACTGTTAGATATGCGTCTAGAAATTGAATAAAAAGCAGTTCTGTGGGCCAAGACAAGTAACATTCTGCAAACGCTAGCAAATGCACAAATAATTTAAATAATGCCATCCGTCGTGGATACTTCTTGATGAATAGGAAACTCGAATACACTCGAATATTTCAAGCTTGCCGTAATATTTTTATTATAGTGGAATATAATAATAACTACCTACCTACTGTGCGGCACGGAACCCTGGGTGCGCGAGTTCGACTCACACTTCCGTCAAGTTTTTATTACTACAGAGTACCTCGGAGTACGCGAAACTTTCCGAAACTATCATTGAAAACGCTAAGTACAAACTTTAAGTTCTCCTATTTCAATTACTATATTGGACTAGTTATGTCTTCCTAACGATGTTGGAAATTACTTGATTGGTATGGCAGTAGTTATCACAAAGTTCTAACAGGCTTATCTCGTCTTAGTTATTAACTTTCTTCAAAGAGGAGGTTTTCAAAACTGGTTGTATGTTTTTATTTCGGAATATGGTGATTTTCAAAAAATTATCGACGTCATAAATATTAATTTTATTTTAAGTGCAGTGTTCACCAACAATTAAACGGACGGTTAGCGGTTTAACGGTTGTCAAATGTATTGACTAACAGCTGATTAAGACTTAACAGTCTGTTAAATTGATTGGTGAACTCGGCCCTCAGAGTCTTTCTTGGTTTTATTATAGTTACAGTGTGAATACACCTGAGGCCGTAGACAAGATGCATTACGCTAACTAGCGTTTCTATTCGTTTCCTTTTTAAACCAATCGCGGAACTTGTAGATGACGTGACACGATAAGTCACGTGATCTAGCAGTGAAGCGATTGGTTTAAGAACAAAACGAATAGAAACGCTAATTGGCGTAATGCATTCTATGGGCTCTGGTAAATCGAGAATACAAACGATTGACTATTCGTGGCAGAGAACGTGTTAAGCCCAGGTACTCGTATAACGTCGCAGAGCGTCGCATACTGAAAGTGATAACTCATTACGTTTTAAGCGACTCACGGTTAATTACCGCTTTATAAATAAATATACAGCTAAAGTATAGTAAATACGTACTTTGTTTTTTTTTGTAAACTGAATCTGTAATCGCTGTTAAGTACAACTCCCATTAAGAGAGATTGGCCTAAACTTTTCACTAAACAGTCGTTAGGTACATTATAAAAGTTATTTCTAAGGCATACTAAAATGCTGTTGTAAGAAAGTATCATGATTTATAGATATTGGGATTCAGGTTGTTTTTAAATATATTGTAAAATACTCGTTTTATTATACACTATACTAGCTTCTGCATGCGACTTCGTCCGCGTAGATTTCGATTATCGTTATTCCCTCAGGAACTTTAAAAGTTTCCGAAATGAAAAGCTTATATGCGTTCAAGGGCTTAAGCTATATCTATTTCAAATTTCATCCAAAGCCGTCCAGTCATCGCTGTGTGAAGGAGTAACAAACTAACGCACAAACTTTAGCATCTATATATAATTAAAAAAATAGCCGAAATGTATGAACGAGTACGCGCATGACTTCCGTGTACTTCTGTACCAAATTGGATAATTATTTTTGCTTGTGTTCGTTATTGTCAGGACAAAGTTCATATGACAAATTAAAAATTAAAAATCCACCGGGGATGTCGGAAGTTTGCAGTGGGAGCGAGGCCGCTGGCGGCAGCTAGGTTAAAATATAAGTGAAAATAAATAAATTAATATCAGGGGACAATGGCACACAAATTGAGCTGGTCCCAAACTAAGCTCTAAGGATTTAAGCGGATTTAGATTAGTAGGATAGTAGGACTAGTTTTATTACATGGGTAAGAACAAAGGGTACCCAGTAAATTTTTTACACAACAAATGGAGGCAAACTACAATGCGGGTTACCTGATGGGAAGTAATCACCACACCAATAAAAACTAGATATTGTTATAATTCAAATAATAAATCTTATTGAAGCAGATAAGGGAAACTCTATTGCACCCGTCAAGGAAAAATATCCGACAAACGCCAAACTTTCCTACTAGATCACAATTTTGGTTAAATTAAAATCAGTATCTCTCAAAACGTCGTCAACTTCAAACCAACTGAACACAACTTTAATCTTCAAAGTCAACACCTTTCAGCAGAGCAATACTACTGCGAAGCAAAACTCCGGTCTGACCACACGAACTCCAAGTCAAGTAACTGTATTACTATGTTAGCGATAGTACTTGCAATCAGATGTGTATACAACTATTTTATATACGTTTAACCTCCGAGGCAGCATATAGTAAGCACTTGGAGGTAGTCCAGCGAAATTGTAGTGGATGTAAGATAGGGGCAGAAAGCGTAAATTTGGAATGACTGGAATGGAAGAAGATTAGACAAGAATGTTTGCTTTTTTTTTTGAACGTTGCTCTCAATGCATTCACGGAGAAAGGTACAGTCACAGTTTCATAATGTGTAACAGATTAGTTGCCTAATTAATATTAGGCATTGTTCATAATTGACATGACAATAAAATTATATTTACTGACTTTGTATAATATACCTAACTAATACCACTAACCATCAATCATTTGGTGCACACATAGTCTAGATAGATCCATATATTATTCTCATAATATTTGCATTATTTCTGACTGTAACTTGTCCCAGGGCAAATTAGCTTTCTGAATCAGAACCACATTTCTTTAGATTTTTCCATGTGCTTAAGATGCTTCATTTCAAATAGACAATAGATCAAAAGATGTGGTTTCAATACAAGCTTTTTCTCATTACACTCGTTAGTTTTTACGTATTAAGTCTATGTATACTCCTATACTAAGAAAAAAGTCCCACGCGGTGTGTAAGTTAGAAACAAATAAGTAAGTTCAATCGACCTTGTGTAATCAATCATCAATTAATTTAAATTTTAATTACTGTCGAACTAATTAGACTACGTGAAAATACGTTTAATTTTATTATTTTAACAAAATCAAATGTTTAACATACATTTTATTACTATTGGTTGTCCCTTATGCTATCGTCAATTAATTTCACCACCCCACATAAAAATATGTTTTATTATTTTAACCAAATTAAATGATTACACATTACATACATTTGATTATCATTGGTTGCACCGAAACGCTCTCGTCTCTGACTTAAGTAATGTTCGACGTTGATTAGATTGGCGTCCAATACGTGCTCTCCCAATGTAAACGCTAGCATTATCTTAAAAATGGTACCATTTTTTAAATCGAATATTAGGTAACTGATTTTAGATTGGAGCGTTCCAATTTCAAAGTGAAATGTAAGTCTCTTTTGTAGTTTTATCCTTTGCTTTTGGCTAACTCTAGTTCGACCTGAATTAAAATGAGATTGCTGATGGAAAGATACTATTTTTCCGTTTCTGTACTGTAGGGGATTTCTTAGACGTGGACATACATTGTTAAACTTACTTCAACATCGATGCATTAATCCAGTGAAACAAAAAGTTTTTTGCATGTATAAGACTATTTTTATCTACCAGTACTGAAAAAATCGTCAATGTAGATCTTGGGCTTGAACTTTTAGCCTTCATTTTTAACCTTTGTTTTACTTCGGTCTTAAACCTTTTCTTTTCTCTTTGTTATTCTAGACTAAACCTTGCCAAACTTGGTTGAAAGTAATTTTTAAGATTCAGTTTCCAGATTTCCTCGCCCGCTCCATTTCTCTTCCCACAATTAATTTCCATGTTTCGAATCGCATGCAAACTCGCGTGCAACAGCAGCTGTTCGCGCCGGCATGCTTTACCGACTAAATAACGATCGTTACGTAACAAGGAATACTTAGGAAAAGAAGAACCACTCAATTTAGTCACTTATTTGCATGCGATGCACAAATTAATTGTTAGTGGCTTAGTTAGTTTGTACTAGCAACATTTGACGACGTGGTTAGCCTAATAGGTATATAGTGAAGGACATAGCTACCGCGTCCGGGTATTTCCGTTTACGCTTAATATTTGTGTGGTGAGCATGATTAGCAACCCACCACCCAACCACTAATAAATACCAACATAAAGTTCCATTTATTGTCGTAATATTTATCATTACAATGCGATGCGACTAAATTTATCGGCTGAATATCCCCGATTTCTTGAGTTTCTGTGCTCATCTACGCAACGTGTTTTTAAGAAAAATTCTTACACGTACAATGCAAAAGTGGAATGTTTCTATCTGCTGAAATTTTATGCAAAGCGTGGGATTTTAATATATCTTCAAGAGCTGCGAAGTATCTTTAGCAATTTATGTAGTTAGGTGGCCGTGACTACTTTTATCAGGTGGGTCTGTATTTGGCAATAAAAATACCCTTGAAGGCAAAACATTACGCTGATTACTCGGCCTGTTTTAAGTCACAGTGACTTGCCTGTTTACCGCTGCGCCCTATAACTCAAGAACCTATAGATAGGTCCGTAAGTTCGAGCCAAACTTTCCGTATAAATCACAGCGCACAGCGGACAGCTTCGGAGGAAAAACTAAAAGTTCCCCGGACTTACGCGAGCTTTTGTAAACACAAAAAAACAAGCTTCCTTATTGACGCTTCAGTAACTTCTTATTAATAAGTTTATGGTAGTTTAATCTCGCGGGATTTAAAGATAGTTGAAAGCGGAGAAATGCGCGGGAGAAATTTTCGCTAGGCTGGAAAATGCAGTGAAGTGTTAAAATCTGTTTTGTGATCAGTATCTTTTTTGAAAAAAACGGAGGTCACCATATCTATATTGTAAGTAATAAATGGTAAGTTAACTTGACTCCTCCCTAAAAAATGTCGACATAAAGAGTTCATGCTTTAGAATTGGTTCATTATTTTTGCTTTAAAATATACCCATTTAGTAAGCTGTTGTAAAGTAAAAAAACTTATTTTTATTTTCCATGTTAACTATCTCATATAGAGCAATTGTGCTTTTAACTTAATGATTTATTTGGGCGCCTGTCGTTTCGCATAACGTTTTTTGTCCTAAAAATCTTTGGCCGAGAATGTTTGGCATACTGTTGAATGGCATACTACTCGTTTGTCCTAATAATTTTTGCGCATACTCATTTAACGTCCTAAAGCAAGTTTGTCCTAATATTGATAACCCTAAAGTCTAATTACCTAAAGCATAATATTCCTAACATGAATTGTCCTAATAATTATTTTGCCTATTATTAAACTGGCTACAATTACAGCACCTAAACTAAACTATGGTAGGCGTGAAGTCAGAATTGTTACGTATTCTACCTTCAGGCAGGTCAGATTTCGGTTAGGTTAGGTACGACGACGAGCGAAGCGAGGAGGAGTGTTTGGTAGAACTGTGACCCTAACGAGCGAGCAAAACGCCAGAACCAACAAGTTTGACAATATGACATGACAATGTAGTCAAAACAATTGTAGCACATTAAATATTAGGAATATTACAATTATGCACATCAATCATTCGACAGTTGAATCTTAGCCACATCAAACGATAGGACAAATAATATTTAGGACAAACGATAATAGGAACAACAATTTCGGACAATCAAAAATATGCGGAACAAAGTGTATGCCATACGTTATTAGGACAAAAGACGTTATGCGACACAACGATAGGACTAATAATTGTATGCCAATCGATATAGACCCGATTTATTTATATGACATCAAAATAATACATATTATGAAAGACAACAAGTGAAAAAAATACAAATTAAAATTAAAACTAAAAGTAAAACTAAGCTAAAACAAAAACGTGAAAAAAACCCTGTCACGGTTCTGGCAGTATTTCTTCGCTGAATGCGTTGAGCAATTAAACTGCCAGCTTTTCGGTATCCCGTGACTTCAACGAGCCTCTTCAAAATTTCTTTAAAGACGTTAAAATCGCTAAGACCTCACGGACCAAGCGTCTTGGCGCCAAATGGGATAAAAATCTAGTCTGGGGCGAGACGGCTATATTTACCATCTTTTATGCTCTAAGTCGCGTCAGCTGCCGCACCAGCCATATTAGAGATACGGTGGAGATGTGACGGGACTAGCGTGTTTTCACAGGTTGCATCCCACATTAGCACTCGTCCCATATTCCACGGAACCAAAGACATTCCGTCATCTCTCCGTTTTTAAATTGATTATTATTTTGTATATTAAAAACAATATTACAACAACGTGTAGTTCTTACTATAACATACGTCCGTCATAACACAATTATAAACTACCTACATAAAACGTAATTTATACCTTAGCCAAGTTCCTATAACTTTTTTCGTATTCCATCCGACTTCCCCGATCCGGGACAACTTCAAACAACATTACGTCTCATTCTCAATGGATGCCGTACACAATATGCGAGTTAAATGAGTTTGTTCTTAGTTTATTTGTTGGGGAACAATCAACGAAGTCGTATGAAGGTAGGTCACACGGAAAGCAGAGATGCTGATGGACTTTGAATATTCTTAAGGTCCCGTTGTCTTAATGGTCTACGCGGATAAAATGGTTGCTTCTTGCTAAGTTTCTTGCTTGCTCTTAATTTGTTTAGAGGTTGACCATTAACCTGTATATAGACGAGCCTCTGTCCTATCTGGGATATCAAGACGATCGTTCACAATAATCCTTGACAACGCGTTGGCCTAGTTCGATTCCCGGTATGGACAAAATATTTGTGTAATGAGCGCGAGTATTTGTTTCTGAGTATGGAATGTTTTCGTTGTATTTTAATATTTATTTCTCTTAGTATTTATAGCATTTTCTATTACCCATAGTATAAGCCTAGAGCTTGGTTTAGGACTAGGTCAATTTGTTGATATTTATTGATTTTAATGACTAATCCTACCTCGCACTTCGAAATACATTCGTTTTTTCGTTTAGTCTAAAGGAGGTGATAAATAATGGACACATCCTGACATACATAATATTTTATACGCCCGAAACACATTACCTTCCTTCCTGGACAGTCGGATCAAAAGACAATTTATTTATGTGTGATCAAAAAAACGATGGTCTATCTTGATAACCCACAGCTCTGCTATTAGTTTTGTTTTTACGCATGTTAAACAAGAGAGCAAAAATAAACGGTCGCGATAAAAAAAATCAGTACAACCATAATAAGTACAACGTAACCTCAATTTTGCTTGTGAGTTAAGTAAAAAAACGTAATAGCAAATAATACTAACTAGTATTTAAAAACCGCGAAATGTTATTCACATCAGTAATTCAATATTTATTCTAAATTACATATTCAAACGAAATAGAAAACTGCTACAACTATTTACACGAGTTATATATTCTTAACGTCGCAAAACATAGATCTTGTTATACTGAAATAACTGTATCAATTAAGAGATGTAAGTTTTCTGCGAATTACGAACTGGTAATATTTTATTATACAATAACGACATTACGTAATATATGTTCATCATTTATTTACCAGCAAGTAATTTGACAGTGGCTTAAAACTCATTTTATGGTTATCTCTGACATAATAACAAGTAACTGAAGAAAGACCTAGGTATCCGTTTTAATCAGGTCACGATATGTGAATCAGCGCTGTAGCTGTCTGACATCTACCAGCATAATGCTGAGCCAGTGTCCGATTCACTACCGCGAGGACACACACTCCGTGCTGTACCTGTCACATTGTAATTTTTATTTATTTATGTCTATTTATGTGTTTTCTGTATTGTGAATAATGTATTTCTTCTTCTTCTTCTTCTTCTAATAGTTACCACATGGTCGAATTTCAATTACCAACTGTTTTGCTTGTCCAAATTTTCATATTAAGATAGAAAGCCACATTTTTCTGAAAACGTTTAACTTTTCCGGATTGTTATAAAACAATCCTAACCTTACCTAAAGTAGGTATATCTCTTTAAACATTTTGGAAAGATAACGGGTTCAGAAAAAGGCAACCTTATGTACAAGTAGGCTCTGAGTACGTTTTATATAATTTGAGACAATGCAAATGCATGCCATCCCTGAGGAATGTTTGTTTTGATTTAGCAAAATTTTTCTCGTAAACCATCGCAGAATGTTTTCTGACCTTGTGGTATTGCTAAAAATACTCGCCAGCCACAGCTCGAGTGGGAATAAAAAATCTCATGAAACCAATCAAGTTTTTACGCAACCGGGATTATTAGGAGTGGCAATCTGTCACGTGACGGCGCAAGTTGTGCGTCGGAAACAATTACGGGGTTGAGGGGGCAGGGGAGGGGCGGAAGCGTTTTATTAGGCTAGTTTGGTTTGCCTGAAATTTGCTTAAGCAGACCACCGAGGGGTTTCTAATGGGTATCCACTATCCACTCAAGTGGGTATTGCTACATAAAAATACATAATTTTTGTAGATTTTAATTTTGAGAAAAAATATTACCTTTTGAATCTCAATCCTTAACTTGGCTGAACTTTTTCATAGATAAATAGTGGATTATTCATGGTTTTTTTTTGTGACAAGTCCCTACTTACAATTCATGAAGATCACCTGATATATAAATGGATTTGCGTAACAACTTATGTAAGATTGAATACCATTTACTATTGTAATTTTTTTACATGCTCACTAACGTGTAGGCAAACATAAGATCAAAGTGCCGACGCCCATGCTAACGACTGACGAATCGCTTTCCGCTAACGCATTTACTTTACACCCTTACAAAGGTAATGCCCAATGCTCCGGGTAAAATTTCACTAATAAACTTCGGGGATCAATAAAAGAAACGCGACAGACGAGTAGAGTTTGAGCTCTGTTTTAACGTTTCTTACACACAGCTGATTAGGATGTGCAGCTATTGACCTTCAAGTTGGTGTGTATCGTAGTACATTAATACCGCGGGAAGGTCGTAATCCAATCGTCAGCCTTTGTATTGTATTCAATCTAGAATTATGTCTGTGACAGATCGTAATAAACCACACACTTGTTTCTATAAATTTACATAAATACTACATTGGTACAAACCTAGCGACGCCATTCAGAAATTTAAATTTAATCGCCTATTTTGAAATACCTCGCTTATGAGTACAGTAAGTGATTGAAAATCACAGGGATCATCCTAGATGGAATTTTTTTCTAAAATTTACAGGTTACAAGTTTCCATTTGACACAACCTTGACCAATGACGACCAGCCATTTGCCCAGTGTTGCTAGTTTAGACCTGTAAAATTGTAACTTGTAGCTTTATAAAACGTGCCCCAGGTATCCCGCATGTCGTTTGCCTCCCAAACTTATTAAAAAAACAAGCCACGCGTGTTATTATTACAGGTCACTCACTCACAGACCTTACCTTACCTTCCAATACCAATTTCTATCGTACATAGTGCCAGCACGATTAAAGCCGGTGACTGGTTATTTTATTAGTATACTAACATTGCATATGTTTTTTACTCCTTTACGCTAAAACGACAGGCTGAATATCTTTAGCTTATATATACCCTGAATTAACACAAAAACCTTGTTTAGTTAAAGATATGGCGTGTTTATGAATAAGAGAGTTAGTCATAAATAATTAGTCGATAGTATAGATAGAGTAGATAATATAGGATGACCTCTACATACTAGATTGTGTCCATCGTTTATTCTTTTTCAGCCACTCACTGCGACAAAAAGTAATAGTTTCCTTATCTGTACAATTTTATCAGACCATCTAATCTTACGCTTAGAATCACAACAATGAAATTTTTATCATATATTCATTATTAATTCACATGTTGATGACGTCACTTTTAACTCATTGCAAGAAAAATGAATACTCATTAACTTCTACCTTATCATAAGCGTGAGTATAACTTAATTGTAAGGGGTATGCATGAGGTGCAAAAGCATCGGTGGCTTAGGGGGTCGACTCGTGATCGTAAAGTTTAAACCCCCGCGGTCACCATGTGCCAAAGGATTTTTCTAACCTATATACATTTTCCAATGCTCTCACGATGAAGGAAAAACATTGTAAGGAAACATGCACATTCGAACTGAGTGTGTAAGCGGGCACAGAACATCCTTATGGGGTCGAAAAGGACCCATCTGTAAGATAAGATAAGATGCATGAGGTGCGGGGAGAGGGCAACGGTAACTAGTCGAACTTAATCTTACCTCTTCCTCGCACCTCATGCCTACCCCGTTCTCAATTAAGTTGCACGCCTATAGTTTCACGATACTGCGCCACGGCATTCAATAGCTAAAGCTCTCAAACTTTTAACATTGCTTCTTAGCACGACAAACACAGCAGCTGTATACTCCAACAGCTATATAGCTTAACTTTTCCAATAAAATCGGAGTGAAATGAAATTTGGAATTTAGGAGTGAAGGTGGAAGGTAAAAGTAATCTGGCCGATATGCCAGCTCCCGTTAATTCCAGAGATTTAAGCTGAAAGGTCAAATTAAATTCGAGAGAATCGAGAACTAACGCCTCCCTTCGCCCTTTATTTCACCACGGGCTTAAATAATGGATTCTTTATTTAAGTTACTTTAATAAATTACAATCTTCTGTAAAAAAAAAGCCAAGACATAATTAGTTTAGTTTTACATATGTGTTATATATCTTAATCATGCTGTTGACGTTACAGTACCTCTAAAACAATAATTATAACACAATAGGAGCTATTATGGATAGCGTCAACAATATAATTAAGATTTATCAACATGATGAACTAAACAAAGTGAAATAGAGCTCCAACTGAATTGTACAAAGCGCTTCATTGAGTACTATTTTATACGTTCCAAGCGCGAAACTGCTCTTAAAATAATTTTGCTACGGTTTCAATCATCACTTAAACTTTGAACGCTCAGTAATTTAAAAAACCGGCCGTGTTCAAATCGTTCAATCGCATAACTAATTAATTATTTTAATTTAAATAAGTTTAAGGCAAATAAAAAAGTGTGCCGGGGTTCCATTTGTTTTGTTGTTTTACAACTCCCTGACGCCACGCGGCGCTACGCGCTGCTGCTGCCACGCGTTTGGTGTGCCGAAGCCTTTAGTTTTTTAACTTTTAATTGTATTAATTTAATAAATGTATTTTATTTATGACAAGTATAATGTATAATAATGAAATATTAATTAATTAATTAATTGATTTATATCACTTGTACTGTCTAGATATTTATGAGCTTTGTGGACTGTATCAAACCTAGGGTGGTGAAGTTGACTTGATTCCCCAGTGCCGCATTAACCTTAGAATATCAATAAAGGATTCACCAACCTTGTTCCAACGATTTTACTCGCCGCAGTGTCGCCGCCGTGTTTATTGTGTCCGAAGCTTGTCCAAATCCAGATCTTCATCACAAACACCTTCACACAGTGTTTAATTACAAATAGGTCCTTACTTTCAACACATAAGCCAACTATTCCACCATTAACCTTAATTATTGCCGAAAAGTTCGAGAGCTTCATCGACTTCGTGCCGCGGCCAGAGCAAAAGTGTTTTGGCCATGATACTTGTCTGTGATTGGTTGAAGCGCGCGGGCTTGGATTCGCGCGGGGATAGCGCGGGCGGCCGATGAAATAGGCGGCAAATTCAAAATTGATAATCTATGATTAATGCGTGCACATAATCTCCCCCCGAACCAAGCTCCGCATTGGTTGACAATTAATTTACAGCTGGTAACCTACAAAGTTTGGATACCGGTCGCAGCAAAGTTCCATTTTGCACCTTGAGTTCCGCTACCCGAATAATCCCGTCTTTTCCCGGCAAGAGACGAATAATACGACCGCGTCGCCATTGCAGTGGGGGATAATTATCTTCCTTAATTAAAACTAAATCATCTACCTTTGGGGACTCTGAGTGCGAAGTCCATTTGGGGCGCTGCTGTAACGTATGAAGATATTCATTTCGCCAACGAGACCAAAAGTGTTGAGTTAACTTTTGAATTTGTTGAAAACGCGATAAACGATTAATGTTAGATTCTTCGAACGGATATTCAGGCAAGGCTACCAGAGGTTGGCCGATAATAAAGTGGCCGGGGGTTAATACTTCCAAGTCTGATGGGTCCGAGCTTAGAGGGCAAAGAGGTCTCGAATTTAATACGGCTTCTACTTTAGTAAAGAAGGTATTCAATTCCTCAAAAGTGAGCCGACGTTCACCAAGAACGCGATACATGTGTGTCTTAGCAGATTTTACAGCTGCTTCAAATAGTCCGCCCATATTGGGACTACTGGGAGGGTTAAACAACCAAGTGATATTATGTTTGACGAATTCCCGTTCTAGATCTGACCGATGGTTCCTTAGATACACGTAAAGTTCCTTTAGGTATTTATTTGTTCCGACAAAATTTGTTCCGCAATCCGACCGAATTAATGAGGGAAGACCCCATCGCGAGACAAATCTAGAGAACGTAGCTACAAACGCTTCTACTGAAAGCTGGGAGACTACTTCCAAATGTATGGCTTTAGTGGTTAGACATACGAAAATACACAAGTAGCATTTTTCTATCCGGGCATTTCTTAAAGTACTACTCTTAATGAAGAGCGGGCCAGCAAAATCGGTTCCGACACCTTCAAAGGCTCGAGAACATCGAACACGATCCGGAGGTAAGTCGGCCATGAAGGGCTGACCTTGTCTAGGTTTTGCCTTAAAACACGGAATACAGTTAAAAGTAACCTTTTTAGTCAGATATCGCATTGACAAGATCCAGTAATTCCGAGATAAGATTCCTTCTAAAGCGTTTGCACCAACGTGACAATATATCTTGTGATAGTTTTCTGCTAAGAGTGTTGAGAAGCTATGTTTGCCAGGAAGTAAGATAGGGTGACGTGCCGAAAAAGGTAAATCGGAGTGACATATTCTGCCCCCAACACGAATTAATCCTTCAGTGTCTATAAAAGGATTTAACTTTTTTAGGGAACCCGAAATAGGTTTTCCCGCAATTAATGCATTGAAATGTTCACTAAAGTGTACCTTTTGCACAGATCGAATTAAATGGGTAAGGACCCTACGACGCTCCGAAACCGAAATGTTTATGTCAAGGGGTCGTTCTTTCTTTCGACAGTTGCTTATGAACCGGTATACATATGCCGTTACGTTTACAAGTTTTTCGAACGAACTGTACCGAGTGATTAGCTCTAGACGTATATCTGAAACCGTAGCAACAACATTGTTAACACATTTTGATCGTAAGCCCGGCAAGTCCGTGGAGAGATCAGGTTTTGTATTGTCGGGCCAAGACTCTCGTGGCTGACACAACCACTCCGGATTCCACCACAGTGGGTGATCAAGCAATTGGGCCGCAGAACAGCCGCGTGATGCAACATCGGCACAATTTAACTCGCCCGGTACATGCCGCCATTGAATAGGCAAATTCATGTTTTTAATTTGAGAAACTCTGTTGCCTTGAAATACTTCCAATTTATGGGGAGGAGTGTTTAGCCAAGCCAATGCAATAGTGCTGTCACACCAACCGACAACTTCCGACAGTTCAATAGATTGTTTCCGCAGCGTTTTATTTATGTTTGATAACAGGTTAGCGAGTAATACAGCGCCATTCAGTTCCAACTGTGGTATGGTTAACTTTGTTTTGAGTGGGGCAACTCGTGACTTTGCCATTATTAACCGAGCTTCTACCAAGTTGTCCACACCTTCAGATCGGAGATAAACAGCGGCTGCATAACCAAAAGAAGAGCCGTCGCAAAACCCGTGTAAAGAATATTCCGCGTCGCCTGTAGATTTTAAAAAACGCGGGATTGAAAGTTTCTTCAGACTGGGTAAATCCGAGATAATAACAGTCCACTTTATAATAAGGTGATCAGGGGCAGGCTCATCCCATTTAACATGCTTAGCTCCGTCACTTAGTAGTTCCTGAAGTAATAACTTGACACGAAATACTACTGCACAAATCCACCCCAAAGGGTCAAAAAGTTTTGCTAACGACGACAAAATGCTACGCCGGGTGACCGGTACCTGTTCTGAAGGCAAATTAACCCGATAGGTAAAGGTATCTGTTAAGGGGTTCCATTGGATACCCAAAACCTTAATAAAACCGCAATCATCATCATCAAAGGTACGAGTGGGTTCACAATAATCGTCCGGAAACCCCTTTAACAGCGCAGGTTCATTAGATGACCATTTTCGAAGATCATAACCAGCAGACTGCATCAGCTGTATAAGCTCGTCGATGATTTCTTGCGCCTCTTTCGCCGTGTCAGCTCCGCCGTTTAGATCATCCACATACGAATTTTCAAGCAAAATCTTTGCCGCCTTAGGAAACCGTTCCTGCTCATCCTCAGCCAGCTGGTGAAGACAACGTATCGAAACAAAGGGACTCGACTTTAAACCGTAGGTATTCGTAGCGAGTTCGAATACTCGAATTGGCTCATCTGGCTTGGATCGCCACAAAATCAGTTGGTATCTCCGGTCCTCTGGATGGATCCACGTCATTCGGAACATCATTTTTATATCGGTCGTAAACACGAACTTTGGTAACCGAAAGTTTAAAATTATTTTTGTCATGTCGTTCTGCAACTTTTCACCCGAAAATAAACAGTCATTTAAACTAACACCGCTTGTTGTTTTGGCGCTTCCATCAAACACAACCCTAATCTTATCCGTATCTCCTGAAGACTTAAACACACCGTGAAACCGTGATGTGGTAAGAAATAATGTTCTTGTCCTGAGTCAAGATTAAAGTCCGAGAGTTGCATATGCCCGAGTGCAATATAATCCTGCATAAACTGAAAGTATTTTTCTTTAAATCTTGGTTGAGATTTCATACGCCTTTCTAAAGCCAAAAACCGCCGTACCGCCGCTTGTTTAGAGTCACCTAATTCCATATGGTTAGGTATTAGAGGTAACCGAACCATATATTTACCATCCGAACCGCGAGTAACCGATGAGACAAATAACCGTTCACAATCCACATCTAAAGGATCCTTTATAGAAATCTTAGGAGGCTCCTCCGATTCCCAAAAACGTTCGACCGCTTCCACTAACGAAACACCCGAAAAACAATCCACACCGCATGGTACCGCCGAAACATCATGACCGCGCAAAGGGCCGAAAACCGCATAATCAAAAATGGTATCAATCGCATAAGGACCACCTGGCCTTAATACAACCTTATTTCCTTCAACAATGTCGCCGAGAATATCACAACCGAATATTATATCCACCCGAGGCATGTGATCGAAACCGACATCCGAAATAGATACCTTACTAGAAATACCGAGCCGAGATGCGACATAAGAAGTAGGCATCTTTAAAATAACCGCATTTACCGACAGAAAAACGTTATTATTTCGTTCCGACCGAAAATTTAAAGTAACCACATAAGTACCAGCCTGTGGTTGTGAGCCGCCTATACCAGTTAATTTAGTTACGGAGTAATGTTTCTTTAATCCAAGCAAACTAACAAAATCATTGCGCACTACCGATACCTGCGCCCCAAAATCTAATAAAGCCCTAGCCTTAATAAGCTCACCACTCGCCGACATTACATTTACAATAACCGTGGGCAAAATAACATCCTCTGCTAAGGCGGGCACCAAAGAAACATTACTCGTTGTTAATTGCTATAGGGAGTTGTCGACAGATGGCGCCGGCGCATCGCGGCACTCTCGCGGCGGGAGCGCGGCCGCGGCGCCCTCGCAGCGGCTCCACGCGCCCGCGCCGGACTCGAACGCGGCGGAGTTACTCACACGCTCGTTGCGAGTGCGTCGATAGTTGTTATCAATCACTTCACGTTGTGACGAGGGGTTTTGAAATGTTTGAGCCGACTCATACGGGTTATTAATTTCTATGACACAAATCAAATAATGATGACCGACATTGCCGCATTTAGCGCAAGGCACAAACTGTTTGCAGGTTACAGCAGAGTGATTTCCGAAACATCTAAAACACAGATTATTATTGCGTATCCAATGTTTCCGTTCAACAGGAGAACCGTTTTTGAATTTAAAACAATCTTGTAGTATATGACCTGTTACGGAACAAAATGAGCACCGTATGTTAGGGTACGGTTTATCGTGTTGAGCGCGCTGCTGCTCAGCTAAGTTTAAGTTGTATTTGAACGCATTTTTTTTACTGTTTTCTGAATTGTAAGAGTACATATTTTCAGACGAATTAGCGGTATCTATGAGGCGACACTCATTCTTAAGAAAATCCATTAATTCAGAAAACTTCGGTAATTCCTTATTTATTCCACCGTATTTTTGTTCGAATCTGCTTTTAACGTCAAGAGGCAGCTTTGTTAACGTTATGTGCAATAAAATAAAGCACCATTCATTTACTGGGAAACCGAGACACCTTAGGGCATGCGTGGACTCCAGTAGAGGATTTAATATTTGGGCTCGCAACGCGACTTGTTTCTTTAAAGGCGTCAAATTTATTATGCGGGATATATAGCTATCCGCAAGTAACCGTTTGTCTTCATACCGTGATTTTAATATTTCTAATGCCGTATCTAAGGACGCATCAGCCATGGGTAAATGTTGTATTAGTGATTTGGGTTCATTATGAACATGTGTAATAAGATAATGGAGCTTGACGGTCTTTGTAAGATCCGTTCTTTCCAAAACTAATGAGGAGTATAGGCCTATAAAGCTAACCCATCCGAACACGTCACCGTCGAACTCCGGTAGGTTAATAGCAGGCAAGCGCGGCGTGCGCGGCGGCGGCGGCGGCGGCACGCCGGCTACCGGCACCGCGCCCTCCAAGCTCGGCAGCTCAGCCGACTTGGCCTCCAGCTGGTTCAATTGTAAACTGGCCTTCTTGTAGCGATCATCAAATGTGTTTTTGTTATCGTCATCGGACTCTACCTCTAGTAAATTTTCATACGCGATTGTCAGTTTGTCGAAATGAAAATCTAATTTTCGTAACCTTGCCGACAAGACACTTGAACTAAATTCCTCTGTATTTATCATGTCCATAGAATGATTAAACCAGTCACATTCGAGCTTAAACTTTATTTCGTTACTCTTAGATTTCGCCATTATGATCAAATTACCTACGCACCGCCGGCCGGCGACGGCGTCACTTGTTTATAAAAATAATAACCTAGTAAGTACAACTACATACCTATCCGGAATAACAAAATAGGAACCTACCGATTTTAATTATTTCAAACTGTAATTAAATTGATTTTAATTATTAACAAATAAATTGCCTAGGTACCTACTCGAATCGAGGTCAACTATCCGCGCGACGAATGGACCAAATTATGTCTAGATATTTATGAGCTTTGTGGACTGTATCAAACCTAGGGTGGTGAAGTTGACTTGATTCCCCAGTGCCGCATTAACCTTAGAATATCAATAAAGGATTCACCAACCTTGTTCCAACGATTTTACTCGCCGCAGTGTCGCCGCCGTGTTTATTGTGTCCGAAGCTTGTCCAAATCCAGATCTTCATCACAAACACCTTCACACAGTGTTTAATTACAAATAGGTCCTTACTTTCAACACATAAGCCAACTATTCCACCATTAACCTTAATTATTGCCGAAAAGTTCGAGAGCTTCATCGACTTCGTGCCGCGGCCAGAGCAAAAGTGTTTTGGCCATGATACTTGTCTGTGATTGGTTGAAGCGCGCGGGCTTGGATTCGCGCGGGGATAGCGCGGGCGGCCGATGAAATAGGCGGCAAATTCAAAATTGATAATCTATGATTAATGCGTGCACATGTACATAAGACTGAAGTACTCCCTAGTACAGCTTTGTTTGGGTATTGCAATGTATGATTTACATATTATGACATTTCTCTGTAGTAATTAGTATTAATAATACTAGATGTTTTATGTTTGTGTTCATTCCTAAAATTTTATTAATACTTATATTCGTATTTTACTAATATTCGTAACAAACTAAACATTCGCTATACTTAAGATTGAGCAAAAAACGCTTAAACTTTTTTTGTATGGAGACTTTCATTTTTTATTATTATTTGTTATATTGGCCATAATATTACAGTGTGTAAAAATTTCAAGTTCGAAATTTTAATTTTAGTTTTAATGGCCGAGATTAAAACGCCAAAAATCACGTTTATTATAAATAGATCCTGCTGACAGACAGACGGACGGAAGAACGGACAGACGGTTAGCGGAGGCTAAGTAATAGGGCCCCGTTGGCACTCTTTTTATACGGAACAAGAAAACAATACAAGTGCAAGTAGGAATTGTATTGTGCACAGTCAACTACAAAGAGATGTATCCGCTTTTGGACCTTATTAACAACGTCCACGTACGTTATACATACATACATAAACTCACGCCTTCATTCCCAGAGTGGGGTAGGCAGAGCCACAAACTCACCAACAACTCCAAAAACTTGTTGATAATTCTGTGACCACACTTTGCACAACCAGGCTAAGGCAGGCAGGTCGCAAACCCATCGCCTAACAGCACCACACAGCCTCAAGTCCCTTAGTCGTCTCTTACGACATCCAATGGAAGACATGGAGTGGCAACATTCTAAACCCGGCACCACACGGGCGTAGGTTATAAGAACGTCAAAATGTATATTTAGTCTGTAAGAATGCATGCTGCATGGTAATTGTAGCTATTTGTATGCCTAACGGCAAAACATAGTGATCCTTAATTAAGCCGATGTTACATCTATGTTTACACCTATGTTTTACAAATAAATTATTTTAATTTGAATTTATTACAATGCAGTAAGGTGAAAAAGTTGAAGGTTGAAGCACTACGCCACTGATATAAATTATAAAGAACTGTTTTAAAATATGGCATGATAAATACTGGAGCGTAACCCCATTTCCGAATGCTTTCTGCGGTTCTAAAATCAAATTACATTTAAATCAAAATTTATTCCAGGCCAAGTACAAATTTAGACTCAACATTATGAAAACCAGGGATCGGGGCAATGAACGTGTTAAATAACATTTCGCACTGTGTAATGTGTAAATTAATTTTATGTGGTGCAGTGGTCGGAATGTCAGTCGGTCAGTATCACCGCACAAACACCGTTTTGCTCCGGTAATTGACCGTTCCGAGTCGAAACGAACAATTATTGGTTACATTACGAGTGTAAATTAGTAGATAGGTTGTGTTTTACTTGCAATTATGGGTTGTAGCATTTTGATACTAAACATTGGTAGATTTTTTTTTGTAAGCTTTGAAATAAAATGGTTGTTATATGGTTAAAAATCTATTCGATATGTTTTTCCTTATGTCCTCAGGCCCCGACGATGGGGTAAAAGGATTACATCATGCACATCATAATAATTTATGACTTTACTTTGAGTTAAAGAAGGCAAGAAGTAAACATGCACAGGGCCTCTATTCCACAGGGTAAAACCATGTTACCTTTGGCATTTTTTTGTATTATCAAAGCTAGATCTTATTTACTTGATAGTAATGGTGGCCGAGTTAAAAACTATAAAATCGCACTGCTAAATCAAAACAGTAGTAACTCAAAATGAAACTGTATTTTAAAATCAATTTAAATACAACTTCTATGCACTTGAAACAAAACTAGCAAGGATTTTGAGTTGATACTGTTTTGATCTAGCAGTGCTAAATGTCAAAGCCAAGGTTTTGCCTTTTAGAGGTAGAATAGAGGCTCTGCAGGGTAGTGATTCTCTCGAAAGCAAAGGTGAGCGAATGCAGGAGTGAATGTCCAAGCGGCGAGTTTAAGTAGTCCCTTCAGAGCGAGCTAAACACATTTCAGCGCGTGTATTCAATTTGGCAGCGTGGCTTCTCCAACGTATAAGGCTGCCTAATTGAGAATGCACGCGCTAATATGTGGACTACTTAAACTCGCCGCTTGGACTTCACTCCTGCATTCGCTGACCTTTGCTTTTGAGAGAATCAATACCCAGAGACTGACCGTTCTGTCGGTGAGTCTTTGATATGACGATAGCATAACATCAAAATTAAGTTTAATTTCAAGATGATGAGTAAAATCCTCGTTCATTTATAAAAATCATATTCACATTTAACTTAATAGCTCTGCTAGAGTCTAGTTGCATTAATAGGGTATCTTACAAAATAAAAGCGTACCAACTGTCAAACTGTACAGGAAACTCCGAACTCGCCCGTACGCTCCCGAGGCTCGATACTTGACTTTTTGCATGACAACCGCAACATTTTTTTACCAGAGAAGCCGTTTCATTGTTACTGGTTAGTTTAACATTGACGCGAAAAAACGTTGTCATCTTATATTATTATAAAAAATTGACAACGGTCCTGAACTAGAGATAATTATACAAGGTAGGAACGAGTAACCCGCAAATTTTTAACCATCGATTCTAGAGCCTATTTGGAGTATTTAATGTGGTATAACATGTAGTCCAATATCGCATAATTTCCGAGATTTTTATTATTTAAAAAACAATTTCATAGTTAATTTAATTTGAACTCTGTCACCTTAACTTAAAGCTTATTTACTTAGAAATTTATTAAATTAATTTATGATGTACGTTGATGATATTACATGAATCTTTCTTAGTAAATAATGCATTAGGTTAAGGTGACAGAGTTCAAATTAAATTAACTATGAAATTGTTTTTTAAATAATGAAAATCTCGGAAATTATGCGTTATTGGACTACATGTTACCAAAATAATACTCCAAATAGGCTCTAGAATCGATGGTTAAAATTTTGCTGGTTACTCGTTCCCACCCTGTACACATACAATGATACAAAGGTGTATTTTTCCACACAATGTTGAACGAATGTTTTTTTCTAATATTTCCCTTTGTGATTGAAGTCTAGTGCAAAACCTGAAAAACACGAGATCCCTCAAAATTGTTCAATGGTTTATAAAATATTCAATAGACTTCCATTTGACAACGGAACCGTTATATCGGGATATTTACATAAGTAAGCTTTACTCAATCATCTCGATAAACGGCTTGATTCTACATTATACAAAAAAACGAATTTGCCAAATATCATTAAGGCCGTTGTTAAATAGTATTTTTCTTTACATTGTTGAAATATAGAAAAAAAACATTAAAACAAAAAACAATGTGGAATTAAGTAGGTATGTACCTACTAAATATTATTTCTAACGAATATCTAACATGTAACATCGTTCACAGTTGACGATGTGACATGCACCATGATCAGAAGTATCTCACAGTCAGACTCAGACCAGAGTCATAGATAATTAGTAGATACTCATCCTCTATTGGACTATGTCTTTGAAGGGAACTGTTAGAAAGCCATCTCAACTCGATTTAGGCATCAAGCCGACCTCTTTGATCACAATGCCAATATGCTACTAGCTACAGCGTAGCATGCCTCACTCGTAGCATTCTCTATGAACCATCTCGTCCTGTATCGGCTACGAATGCTACGGTCCTCTTACAATAGTATAAATACATAGTTCCTAACTCTATTTCTATTGGCATAGGATTCAAAATGTTACATCTCGACGATTTTGGTTCATTGTACATAGCTCGTACGTCACCACCTGAGAATTAACACAAATAGCATTGTTTAATACTCAAGGTGTAACCTTAAGGCGGTTGACTTAGATTTCAAATTCAAAAGCTTGAATGTTTTGTTGAGTGTAGGTCGCACTTCAGTTGCGTAATTGACACTTAATTCAGGAACAAAGCTCGCCGAGTCATTCAGGTGTTAGGTAGATCGGGTGAATACTTGGCCTTAATTTCTTCGAGTATTTGTCTAAGAATTAGGTGCATTTCGTATTAAAATATTACTAATTTACGTCTTATTTTTACAAGAGTAATGTGTTTTGGTAATGTTATTCGTAACAAAATAACAGTGCAAGAACATATTCGACCATAGACCATGCTCTCGCGTATGTATTTTTATTTTATTTGTTGTACTCAGTAGCAATTTACAACATCATGAAAAATCATAATGTTGTCTATTAAAAGTATCTTTCTTTTTTAAATATTGCAGAAATAAATCCATAGATGTATAGACACAAGTGGCATGTATACCAAGCAAGATCCACCTAAATTCAGCTGTTTTAATGTTTTTAATAAAGAAAATGTAACTACATACATACATTAAATCACGCCTGTTTCCCAGAGGGGTAGGCAGAGACCACTTCTTTCCACCTGCTACGATCCTGACAAATCTCTTTAAATGTAAGTAACAATTCAAAATGGTGACATACTCCTTAAGCACTTACATAGCTACTTTCATTTGAAAATAAATCAGAACATTTTGTAAAACAGTGTTTTCTCCTTATCTGTCATTGTGCTATTTGGATTTGATAGATAAGGACAAAAATATTGTATAGCTATACCACCGTTACTCAACGTTTATTAGTAAGGGGTTAATCTTCTAAGTGGTCAGAAGTCAGTGATAGAGAGTCAGAGCATGTTTTTTTTTTCAAAACTAGGACACAAACGGTGACTAATAAATGACACCTTGTTTAATTTTATTTATTGACGACAAGGGCTTAATTAAGCACTTTTTTCAAATTATGTGAACCTTATTATATTTTATATTACGAGTTCTTTTTAAATAAACGGCGTGTTTTAACGCCACTACAACAATCCCCTATATCTTTATCCGCCACAACTTTTGATTGCTTAGTCGGCCGCGAATCATATGCCGATGTACCAGAACTTGGCGCGACAACTTCCGCGCGTCCTTATTTATGAGAACACGATCAGCGGTTGTCGAGATCTAGTTTTAGTTGGGAACTTCTGTATTTTTTATGGGTTTGCAAACATGTGTCTTTTTATTTGGTGGTTTTGAATAGAACTTGGCTTGCATTGCTTTTTACTTGTCTCAAACTTTATGTGTTCTGCGTCGCTCTTTTTATTTTCAATATGTTACTGCTACAAAATGGGCTCTGAATTTTAGCACATTAACATTAAAGGGTATGGAACCAGTAACGAACAAGGACCAATAAAGAAATCTTGATTCTTATGTTACAGAAGATAAGCGTTATGCAATTTGTAGCTTTATGATCTTTTAATAAAAAGTTAAGGGTCCATTATTGGTTCCTTCAGCTAAAAGTATCCAACATTGGTGCCGTCACCCTCAGTACTGCATACCTAAACTCATAAATCCACAGAATGAGTCTTGCAACTGGGCTTCTATTCGTTAAGTAAATTACAACTATCAAAACGTTGACAATACGATAACATGTCAAAAGCAATTTAGTTTTAGCGACGAGAATAGAAGCCCTGAACTCACGATATTCAAACCAGCCTGAAACCTCCAAAAGCGCTATAAAGAAAAAGTGAAAAAATCACCCGATCCGGGGTCACGAGGAGTGCACCGGGTGCGCCACACGTGACCCGCCGATATTGCCTGCCAATAATCGCTTCTAGAAATAGGATCAGCGGCGGGTACGAGCGGGGGGACAGATGGGGAACGTACCTTTACGTGCGCGGGTAAGTTGGGAAAAATAAATTAATCAAACATAATATACATTTCCTCAATTGTAGTTAAGTAGGAAAAAATACGTTAATAGGCTGCACATTTATAGGTTAGATAGTAAATTGTGCTGTTAGCAGAAAGGTAACTGTTTCATAGACAATTTTTGTATTGAATTTCATAGAAAATGTTTAGCATATTATTTTTGTTCATAGAATAATCAATACGCAGAGTACTTACTTTGAAGATATTTAAATCATACATTTTTGTTACTAATAAAATTCAATGTTTAGATATTCATATCAAAGAATATCAAATCAAATATTCTTGATCCTTATATTATTTAGTCGATGTAAAACTTATTATCATGAAACCAGAATTATTATCATGAATGTACTCATTTTGATGCAAGTGCATGTTTTCTGGTGGAGTCACAGGTCTTTAGCAGCTCATTTCTGATGGGGTCGCAGGTTTAACCGAATTCTACCAAACAAATAATATTCGTTTAAAAATAATTCTACTGTGTGATAAGTTTGTTAAATAAAAAAAAAGATTATAAAATTCATTGAATTATGTTTCCGTGAAACATGTTTAATTTAAGTAAATAGTCGTTGAAATAATATTGTAAATAAAAATATAAGGACCAAATATTCTATGAAACATTTTCTGCGAAACGAAATTCTATTAAATTTCTGTCTGCGAAACAAGGGAACACCGGTTTTTTTTATTAAGTTTTTGGCATGTTTTGATTTGATTTTATTGTGATTGTACTTTTTGTACAAGATGCTGTGCAGTGCTGCAATAAAAATGCTTATTTGTTTCAATGATAACAGCTCTCCCAAGTTTGTGCTGAGTTTATCCCTCGAAAACCTGTCAAATTCAACCAACAAACTAACGCGCGATAACCAGGACTGCTCTGTTTCGTGTCGGGATATTTTTCTAAAGTCCGACGTCGGTTTGTTTTCTGCAGCGTCTAATTAAAGTTATAGCAAGCTCTGTGAATTCACGTCTTGCCAGTTAATGGCCAAGGTACCGGCTAAAAGCGATTTACGTTTGCAAAGAAAAATACAGATTTTGAATCACGAAACGTTGTCTAATTAAGCAGGAGACATGTTATTTTGTTTTGTTTGACGATGTGTTTTCAAGTAATAACTTTGTTATGCCCAACGATTGTATACATTGAGTGTACCTTTATAATTGTTATGTACAAATCGATCTTAAAGTTCAACATTTACTTACTGAGGCAGGGACTAAAATGTGAGGGTCAATAAGTCGATTGACCAAAAAAACAATCACTAGCAGAATAAGCCGTCTTTGTGTCAAAGCTTACATTTAGTTAACGTTATAATTGATTAAACTAATCTTTTCTAAATTCAATACCTACCTATTACTCCAATTTTTAATAAGGAGCTAAAGATAAATCCGCCAACAAAATAAAGCTTGTAAGCTAAGGTAACCTATTTTTAAAATAGTTACTTTTACAACTTAAGTCTAGTGAACTGTTACTTCGGAACAAAATAGGATAATCTTACAAAAAAATATATAAAATCTGCTAGGTTGCAGATGCAATAAAAGTTAAATAATACTAATTGCCTCATCTACTCTATTAATAAAACACTCTAAAATCCCGAGTACAAATTCAAAAATGACACACATCAAGACAGTTTTTCAAAGAATTTGTATGTTTTTCAATGGCGCCTTAGGCTTGCTCCACACCTCTATCCCAACGTTTTATTTGGCAGCGGGAATGATAAATCGCGTTTCATTAGCGACCCGCCGCGTACATTTTCAGCATTACCTTCAATTATATTTCTATGCCATTTCTACAGTAACACTTTTAGTTTAAAGTATAAATTTCAGAGAAAATTCATAAAATTCACAAACGTTAATCGAAATCTGTAACACGTGAAAAAAATGTGAAATAGAGACTTAACATTAACTATCTTGTACGAAAATCAGAAAATTGAGCTCTGAACATGTTCCAATAAATAAAGACAAGGCAAAAGGTCTTTTTGGGGACTTATTCTTCTTTGGCTATATCACTATTTAAAGAAAGAAGGAAAACATTTATTTCAACATACAAAAATAGTACACAAAACTTTCTTTACTGTTAAGTAAATATAAGAACTATCATAACATTAACAACTACAGGGAAAAGCTTAAGAAATTTAAGGTCCCCCCTAATTTTATCGTTAACTGTGATGGGTTGTTATCCATATATTTACTGTCAGCTTTTTAAGCATACAAGACATTAATTATGTCAAGGACTTAACCAGCCCTTACTCAGATATTTTCAAAGAAAGAAATAAGGAATCTATGAACTCACTCTTCACTTTTACTTGCCAATTGGCAAAATTCACACGGTAGATATTTACTTTAAAAGGAATAAAAATACACACCCGTGTCTGCTACTTTGGGTTAGTTTCTCTTCACAGTAAAATAATAAAAAAACATGCCATAATATAAAATAGATCAAGTCGTCTACATAGTCGTCGCAACGTTGTAATCGACGTCGAATCCGCAAACAAAATACATAAAGACAAGGCAATAAATAGATCACATAAAGAAGCACATAAAGCCAAGCCTGGGCCAAATGAGAAATGACTAAACAATAGTGGCGCATAAAAATAAACTACTCCCTTGCTTCCTTCGAATAAGTTTTTGTGAGTTCATCGGAAGATCTTTAGAATGAGTTCTCTTTTGGTAGCGTTAGCAGATTTGTGTTGTTTTTTTTTAAGCAAACAAATAAATAATTACATAATTTTTCATATTTGGGCCGATTACAGATTGAATACATTTCACGCGAGCGTTGTTCTAACCAATTAAGCATTCAACTAACTTTAAAAAAACGTCTCTATAGAAAATTCGTTTTCAAAATTCAATAATTACTGTTTTACGCATTTTTAAAAACAAATTATGAAAAACTTTGTACGTAATTTCATCGAACTAAAAACTAAATAATTAATCTAATTTTACTTCCATCCTACATAAGAAACGGGCCGTTAATACTTAGTATTTGACAATAACCTCGTTCGTCGACCAAATAGATTCACCGATACGATTTTAATTGTTTAATGCCATTGCGTGTTATCTTACCACATAAAAACACCAATCTAGATAAAAACATCTATATGATGGCAATAGTTCTAGCGTGATGTTAGAGGTTTTATGATACCTTATTTTATAGTAAGCAGGTAAATTAAAATAACTACACAAATTTATGACAGAATACTAAGTCGATTACATTACTTTTATAAACCTTATCGATAATCAAAAAAATGCGTTTTTATTTAGCAGCATAACTAAATTTCTAATTCTAATTCTAATTCTAATTTTAATTAAAGGCTTTCACTCCTGTTAAGGTTTATTTCGCCAATGTCAAGTTATTTTATAGACACTCCCATGGACTTATTAGAGCTATAAGTCCATGGATATCACACGCGAGGACAAATTGTTCGTTAAGAGAGTATTTTCTCTAATGGACTAAACAGAATAATGGTCTAAGATCCGAAGAGGAGACGACCTTCACCGAGCTGCTTATTCGATCAAAAGTATTTTATATCAAATTTAATATGTTAAGTAATATGTAGCGAATGGGTTGCCTAAAAAAATTCAGTCCAGTGTATATTTAATTAAAAATTAAAAATTGATTTTTATTTGAAAATTGCACCAGCTTGCTTATTAGACAAATTACATACCAATCGAAAGTATGAAGCCTATAGAATATGCAAACGTTAGGTTGTCTACTTTTTTCCCGTCATAACTATTGGGTTGCCAGGTCTAAACAGGAAGTCGGTAGTAATAAATTGCACCGGTCTGCTTATTGAATAAAATTTATACCAAAATGAAGATCATTTCTTTGCGAACACGGTGATATAGGGTTGCCTACGAAAAATCAGTCCAGATTCCGGGTTGCCGACTTTTAAAAAACGAAATATTGATGCGAATGAATACGTGCGACCGAGAGATCCCAGTGAAAAATCCAGTGCAATACAAGAGCACGCAGCATTGCAGCTGCTATTTGTCAAAATTAAATAATGTGAATGTGTACAGTCAACAGCATAAATAAGTGATCATTTATGTACTTTGTCGCTTTCAATCGTTTCACAATTTTGTATAACATTTCAAACGCGACGTTAAAGTGACAAGGTACATAAATGATTACTTATTTATGCTGTTGACTGTACAAAAGTAATAAAAATAATGAAACAAAATAAAAATAGTTCAAGAAAACAAAATAACCCTCCTTCTGACGCAGTCGGGTAATAAATATAGTTCAATTATTATGTTACAGTCATACACAATAATATTTAGAAATGTCAAAATGCGGAATTTAAATAAAAGTAATAAAAATAACAATTCAATATAGGTAGGTACTATAGAGTCTATAGTCTATAGTATAGACCCATTGGATTGGAACCTTGACCAACCATAGAACTGTGTCACAGTGACGTTATGATTCAAGTCGTAAGAAGTGTCAAACAAATTTTATAATGTCACTGTGACACCGTTCTATGGTAGGTCAGGGTTCTAAAAGGCTGATAATACATAAATATTTAGGAGTCAATGTCGCACCAATTGACCTAGTCGCAAACTAAGCTCTAGGCTTGTACTATGAGTAGGGGAGAACGGGGCTAAAAGTTCCGATTTTTAGTGAAACGCAAAATTGGTTACAAATTTTTGATTTTAGTATTCATACGATGCGATCAAAATCAACTTACATATGTTACCCTGATTTTAAGACAGTATTGTTTGGGTAAATTTTTGTGAGAATTTTTTTAAAGCCTTATGGCAGAAAGTAACAACTTACCCCAACTTGCGGCAAGTTGTTAACAAGCCGGGGTAACTTGATACCACATTTAAAAGCTATTACTTGAGAAATAAAAAAACAATAAATGATTAAACCAAGTCTGTTTGTTTATTTAATTCGTAATCAACGATGTCGTACGAATCATCAGGGGCACGTGTTATAAAGCTACAAGTTACAATTTTACAGGTCTAAACTGGCATCAATGCTCAAATGGCTGGTTGTCATTGGTCGAGGTAGTGTCAAATGGAAACTTGTAACCTGTAAATTGTAATTTGTAGCTTTATAAACAGGCCACAGGTAACCATTTTTATGTTTTGACAAGTGAAGTCAAAGATGTATTTCAACAATTATTTAGTATTTAACAGCTTATCAAAGAACTTGTAGCTAATCGTTGGGATGTTTGGTGGCAAATTTGAATAGATTGGCTGCAGTGGAGTCGTTATTGATACTTTTATGATCAGAGGACAATGTCACACCAATGGAGTGTGAAATGTATTGTAATAGTAGGGAAAACATAACAATATGTTTTTTAAAACTTTAAAAAGTATGAAGGGAAAACATGGTTCCGTGGTCTGATATCCGATCTTTCCAAAGGTTTAACAATAACGATTACGACACAAGTACCAACAGTGTCAACTGTTTCGTCTACAGTGAGCCATACATTATTATCGGAAACTGCAACTCTTATTTTATCAATTATTGCCATGTAAATTTTTGTCAGATTGATTATTTTCAAAATACTTCGCTCCGGCAGCTTTTTACTATTTATACATTAACAAAAGAGTAACTTTTCAAAAAACTTTCACTTTGGAACCACTTACCTCGGTAACTTTTATCCCCGCTCTCCCCTACTAGACAACTAATAAATACTTAAAAAAACATCCATGACTCAGGATCAAATATTCATGCTCATCACACAAATATCTGCCCTTACCGGGATTTTAACCCAGGACCGTTAGCTTCGTAGGCAGGGTCACTACCACTAGGCCAGCGCGTCGTCAATCAAAATTTAACATATCTAATCGTCACTTTATTCTTAAACATAACAGAATATAGTCATTTCCTTAGTAATAGACTTTTAAGCCAGCATCAATACTTCGTTTTTTAAAAGTCGGCAACCAGGAATCTGGACTGATTTTTCGTAGGCAACCCTATATCACCGTGTTCGCAAAGAAATGATCTTCATTTTGGTATAAATTTTATTCAATAAGCAGACCGGTGCAATTTATTACTACCGACTTCCTGTTTAGACCTGGCAACCCAATAGTTATGACGGGAAAAAAGTAGACAACCTAACGTTTGCATATTCTATAGGCTTCATACTTTCGATTGGTATGTAATTTGTCTAATAAGCAAGCTGGTGCAATTTTCAAATAAAAATCAATTTTTAATTTTTAATTAAATATACACTGGACTGAATTTTTTTAGGCAACCCATTCGCTACATATTACTTAACATATTAAATTTGATATAAAATACTTTTGATCGAATAAGCAGCTCGGTGAAGGTCGTCTCCTCTTCGTATCTCCTACTATAACATGGGGTTACCACGCGCTTCTGTCAAGTGTAATTTTATACTTATCTGGTAAATCTGGTAATAGTAAGGGTCACTAAATTTGCCAAATGACATGTGCCACGGCACCAAGAAGATATGAAAAATGCTATAATAGTCTAATTAATGGGTTGAAAACATATTCATTCTTGCTATAACGTTTTTTTCTAAATAAAACAGAACAAAGCATTAGATTTAGAAATGAATATCCGGCCAAGTTTAGTACATATTTAGTCAGTAAGTTAATAAAAGATTTCTAATGAATTGGACCGTTTTGCGTCAATTCCAATAATGTTTACTTGTTTATTTGCTTTGTTTTACATCACGCAATTACAATCCTTATGAATGCTCAATACCATTTACTTATTTAAATATGAAAATGTTTAAAAAAAGGCCTAGTAGTGAATATTTCAAATCTTAGCAAAACCATACGGATCAAAATTGTATTTACACTCTATGTATATCTTTAAACTTGAGAGTTAATGTTTTCGGGTTGACAAAAAAAATCTAAATAACGACAAAGCACTCGCAGCTTCTGGTATGGTTAATTTTTTATACTGCATTCCTTATCATCACTCGCTTTTTTAAAGTTTTTTGATTAATTTAGAACTGTTTCTGCTACCCCTACGCCCGTATCCGCAGGGGGGGGGCTGATATCCGGCGAGGCGCCGCCGCGACGCCGTCTCTTCATAACTTCTGCAGTCAACTCGATTACTTCTACAGCCGAGTGTCCGCGTCAAGTACGAGTATACAGGGCAGTTGTTACTGTCACTTGTGTGCGTGAAATATACTTGGTACTTTACTCCGATTTTTTAAATTATTTCACTCTGCACAAATAGGCTAAGATGTTTATCAGCGTATTAGTGACAGATTGCAAGCGCCGCTTAGTCGCCTCTTACGACATCCACGGGAAGACATGGAGTGGCACTATTCTAACCCGGCAACCACACACCTACTACTCCTAACAGTTTTGATTGAAAGCATCTATAGCCGTCTCTTTATAACTTCTGCAGTCAACTCGATTATTTCTACAGCCCGAGTGTCAGCGTCAAAAGTACAGTTGTTACTCTCACTTCTGTACGTGAAAGGTCTACCTAAGGTACCTACTTGGTACTTTACGCTGTAAAACATGTTGTCGAGACCAAAGAGTCAGGATCATGTCAAAGATAATGCGAGCTTTCTTAGAAGGTACCTATTAATCTTACTTTTGAAGAACTCCGGGTCATTAGCACCTGGATACACGAACGCCATCGGCAAGGTGTTCCATATCTTGGCTGTGTACATTAACAAAAGATGACCCAAAGCGCTTTGCTCTATGGTTCAATATAGCACCAATCAAGTTTTTTTTAAAGCGTCAAAATGTCCTAGGCACTTTTTCACCAGGCTCGAAGGCATTTTAAGTTCATCTTGCGCACGTCGCTTTGCACTGCCGCGATGAAGGATGTTCTATGCACCTCTATTGTATATTATTTGTTTAATAGTATATTTCCACTTAACATTAGCGGCTGTTGAATATTTGAGGCATAAGAGAGGCTTTTGAAATCGAAAAGTGTGTTAATTTAAACTAGATAATAGTAGATTGTTCGACAAGGGATTAAAGTAAGCCATATGACACGAGATATTTATCCACCCTAGCGAAGTTCAAGTGTCATTATGGCTTTTTAATATCAAGTTAAATTCGCTACTTTTTACTTTGATTGCGAGACAAAAACATCTTAAAGGAACTCTACAAAGACTTCGTTCAAAAAAAGATACGAAAAATAAATAGTAGATGGTTTGTCAAGGGACACGAGACATAATAGCCACTCGAGTAAATAGTTCGTTCGAGTATCATTGTGGCATTTTAGTCAAGAGTTAAATTCGATTGCGAGAAAACAAATCTTAAACTATCTTAAGTTTTCCAAGGATTTTACTTATAAGGAAATTAAAAAGTTAAAGTGCTTTAGTCTCTTGAGATTAAATGCATCAATTTAGTCATCCTATACCTACATGGCTACTATGGGTCATTTTAGAGCGTGAGAAGTGAAAAGTCATTTATTTCAATAAGTCTCGAACATTCTGAATGCTCCCTTTTCAATGAACGAAACATGTTAGTTAATTTTACATATTTCATTCGCATATAATACTCGTAAGTGGTAATTTCCTCCGTAATTAATGTAGAGCCGAATATTTGAGACCACCATTCAGCGCCCTAGAAATTATATTATTTTTGGCTTCGTATTATTTATTGCTGGTATCGTAACATTTTTAAAATAACAATTGATAAAAATCTGTAAAGTAGGTACATTTTTCCGGAGATATATGTGAACTACGTCTTTTTATCCTTTATTTGAATTGTTTTGGTGTAAGAATGATCGGTTTTCTTTTCCAAATGAAAAACCATACCATACCTATTAAGGTATAAAAATCTTTGCTTTGGTAAAAACTGTGTGTTATTGACATTATGATTATCTTTGTTTTATTATGTTTTTAATCTACGAACACGCGCCCTATCATACTCACTTAAAAATAACAAATGTTATAATGACAAAATTTCTTATAATGCTATACATTGAATCATTACAGAATCTAACTTGTACTACCCCCGGTTATACAGCACTGACTGCAACCATACATAATGCGGTTATGCCGGCAATATTACCCATATTATGACCAGAGTCAAACAATAATTTGATCGACTGACTACACTGGTTATATTTTAAATAACGGTATTTTAGTGCATTTTTAACAGTTTTTACTCAATTGGGATTGTTCATAATTTTACAATTACCCTAATTAGAAAACCATTTCGAGGAATAGGGTTTTAACGCCGTTCTGCTTTATTAAGTTTTTGAAATATTTATCTGTTTCGGATATTTTTAAAAAGTATATTTAACCTTTGTTTGACTTTCGTTTTCAGCTTGAAGCCCTCCTAGGTGTATCTTACGGGTTAGGCGAAAACCACTTGAAATTGTATGTTTTAATACAATATTACAATCACTTTTTATCCATTAGATATCATTTAATTGTTGTAATTTATTAGAAAATGCCAACCCAATTTTTTAATGATCATGTCATTCATCCATCCATAAAATATCTGCTAAATAAATAAAAATATTAAAACAAAACTATTGGGTCAAATACAAAATTAATGAAATTGGTCTCTTAAAATTACGTATTCTTTCGAATTAGAATGTAAAAACCGTGGGTTATTTTTTTGGTCTATCCCAATTGTCTCCACGTACAGTTATCGTTATTCGATTTGATTTATTCGTTTAAAGCCTTTGTCTCTCGGTACTCTGTTTTACAATCGATTTCAAAACACCCTGTCAATCCGGCACTCTGTTTAACGTGAATGAATGACAAACAAACTCTGTACATGGTTGATTTTTATAAGAATAGACTGTTTAGAAATATTTTTTTATTAAAACATTGCTTTGATCTACAGAAACGGATGAATTCGATGATACATCATAAAATACCTGATCAAGTTGACTTAGTCCAGTCCAAATATTTGTGAGGGCTGATTTTTCAATTCTCGAATAAATTTATCTGTTAGTAACGTTTTAGCTTCATTAAAATAACCGAAGATAGGGAAAGAGCTCGAATATTTATAAGGGACAGATTTCTTTGTTAAACATTTTACGTACAAGTTGGTAAGTATATAATGTAAAAAAAATTGTTTAGGGTATTTTGAAAACCATCATGATTCTATTGTTAGTGAAATATATATTTTAACAGACTTTTCATTGACGCCTAATAGACGTCTAATGATCTCGAATTATAGTTCCGAACTCGAAACTGTTAAAAACATAATAATTTGGACTTACTACTACTTAGGTTACTTATTTACATATGTACATACACAAAATGCTTGATGTGCTTTCACAAAAACAAACAGAAAGAAAGGAAGGGACCAAACGAAACAATGTCAAGATCGAGTAGTTACAACGTGGCTTAGACAAAGTCGAATATAGGTCTGGAGAGCCACACCACACGTCGTAAAACCGGTCGCAAACCGCACGCCGTAAACCCAGGTGATAAAGAAGACCGGACTAAGTGACATATAAGCTAAGTCCAAGTAAGACCTGTCTCAGGTAAAGGTGGCAGGTTTGGTGTATAATAATATGCACTAACTTTTAGTATCTCGTGTTTCAAATGTATCCAGAAATATTTGCCTACTTTGTTAGTGGTTGATTTGAGTATCTAATGGTGCGTTCTTATATTCAAAACCGTAGATAGAGTATTGACGTCTCGTTAAAATTTGACACATTTTGTACGTAGCAAATGTCAAATTTTAACGAGACGTCTTCGGATTAGAGCAGTTTTTCATACAATCAACATTAATATTTCTACTTACAGCCAGTTCTTTTCATATTTTTTTTTATTAATTTTGATAAGTATTGGGATAGACCAAAAAATAACTCACGATTTTTACATTCTAATTCGCAAGAATAGGTAATTTTAAGAGACCAAATTCATTAATTTTGTATTTGACCCAATAGTTTTGTTTTAATATCTTTATATATTTAGGAGACATTTTATGGATGACATGATTATTTTAAATTTGGGTTGGCATTTTCTAATAAATCGAAAGTCATACAAAGGTTAAATATACTTTTGTCGAAATATTCGAAATAGATAAATATTTCAAAAACTTAATAATGCAGAACGGCTTTAAAACCCTATTCCTCGAAATGGTTTTCAAATTAGAGTAATTTTTTGTAAAAAATATGAACAATCCCAATTGGAAATGTTCCAAAACTAGTGAAAAAGGATAGTGGGTCTTTTGAAGATAAAGTGAAATAATACCGGGCAAGAGCATGTCTGACCATGCTCAGTGTAGGGTTCCGAAACAATTACTACACAAAAACTATCTCAAAAAGCAACAAGTATGAACTAATTTTCTATTTAAAGTTATTTGGTGCTTAGATGATTTTAGTAGGTATAAACACTTTAGTCGCCTGTATCGCAGGAACCATTCAAGTCTACTTAGTCCTGTTAGTGTTCCTTTAATATTCCTTATAATGTGCTTAGGAGGTACCCTAAAATTGTTTTTTTTTAGATTGTATTTTACTTACCACTTTGTCGGCGTGACTAATATGTATATTCATGCCAAGTAACAGCTTTCTAATCAAATCAAATCAAATCATATTTATTTGCCAGAACACAGTATTACATTAAGCAGATGTTCAAGAATTAAAAATCCATTGCGTTCAGCCTGCATGCAAGCGTGCAAATATTAATAGTTAGTCTATTTTGTTGTTATATAAATCGAAAGTACAATTATCAATTACAAATAAAAACATACAAATCTAGAACTAAGAATCTCTGAGTTAAGCTGCGGACGGACGGACATGGCGAAACTATAAAAGTTCCTAGTTTGACTACCTACGGAACTCTAAAAATAGTCTTTATACTTGGACGTAGATTAGCAAAAACGTTCCAACCCACACAACCTTAGTTTTGAGATATAATTTTTTTAAGTTAAACAGAGTAATGTTCAGTGATGGATCATTATATTATGAAAGATACATTTCACAAAAACGTACTTACCAGAGGGCTTATTGTCTAACGCACTCGCAATCACGATCGTTTTCATTTTGAAAATCGAAGGCTTGTCTGCATACAAAATGAAAACAATTGCTCCATTTTGAGGCCGGTTGCGATTGCGAGTGCATTAGACAATAGCCCCTCAGGTTACTTGGAACGGTCTTAGGAGTAATTTTAAATCTTGAATATCATGATACATATTTCTCAAAAACGTTCCAGGTCGCTTGGATCCTTTTCGTAACGGTATAATATTTAACAAGCATCAAACTGTACAATATAACAAAAATGTTTCAGGCAGGTTAAATCGTTTCTGTGTTTTTTTTATTCACTCTCGCCATATGTGTGGGTTGGACCACTATGGTCATATCTACTCACACACACAAGGTAGCTAGGAACGTTTTTGCTATATGAAAATACCATGTTTACTGATCTCATTGGTATAGATAACTCATTTTTAACCAAGTTGTGGGTTGGAACGTTTTTGCTTTCGTATGTGACTGTGACTAGGACTCCTGTGGTAAACTGTGAATAATAATAAAAAAACAGCTATTACTGTGAAGTATTATTTTTATACATGGAAACAAGTCACAGACCCGTGTAGTTAAAAATTCCCCCACTACTTAAAAAGCGAAATGTAAATGAAAATCATAATTGTGCTTCTCGGGGGATGTTGACAGTAGCTGTAAGCAACTCGTAGCGACCCTCTCCCTGATTTGTGGTTTGTATTCATTCACTAAATTTGTCTGTCGGGAATACTGACGGGAGGGGGGGGTGCAAAACAGATAATGATAGTTTCTGCAGGGGATGTCTTGGGTAATAAAATTGGGGATTCATTTTGTTTTAACATAACGAGCAAGCTTTGTTAGAAATTTTGATATTCTGTAATGGATTCTGAATCAAAATTTTAGTTGTAGGTACTTATATTAACCTGAAATTCTGGGTACCTAGTGAAAAAGGGTATAAGTGGACTTAACTTGTTCTACAAAAGGGTATGTACATAAACGAAGTATACTTAAACCCTTTTTCACTTGATCTTCAGGAAAATTTTACCCTTTTTCACTAGGACCCCAGAATTTTACTTTGCATATTTCTGGGGTCCTAGTGAAAAAGGGTACAAGTCGACTTAACTCGTAATAAACAAGGGTATATACATGAACGGAGTATACTGGACTTAAACCCTTTTTCACTTGATCTTCAGAAGACTTGTACCCTTTTTCACTAGGACCCCAGATTTTTGTTTTAAAGAGTAAATATTTATAGGGAGTTGTTAAAAAAACTTCAAGAAACGGCGACATAGTTGGATGCAGTCGCAAGTAAGACGAAGCTGTTATTATCTTAAACAACTAAATTTTTTATTCGTAGATTAAGTATAAACCGGCAAACTAAAGGTATCCCACGGGCTTATAGACATTGAAGGCAAAGTTAGGTACCTACCGCTTTGGCCACAATACTTCATCAATCAAACCTGTGATCAAATTATTTATTACATAAACACACTAATAAGTTAATAATGCTGTGATGGGTAAGAGGATTGTGAAGCTATTTCCGTACAAAATGCGGTAACTTTTCTGTTCCGTTAAACCTAGACCGCTTTTTACGATTTTTGGATACATTGTAGATATTCTGAAAATGTAGGTCTATACGTTTTTTTTCATACAAAATATTTCTATGAAGGAAACAAATTATTAAAAAAACGGAAAAGTACAACCCTAGTATTTCATAACAACTACAAAACATTCAAAAATCGTGGAAATCGGACTTCATTTACGCCCGGAGCTAAATATCTATGGATTTTTTTTGACAGCTACTTTATAAAAGCTTCGTATCACGATCCTCTTAAGCTCGCCGATTTATAGTTCCTTGACGAATTGAAAAGTGAGTTATATAAGGCAATGACTAGCTCATTGTCAGGTTTTCTATCCACGAAAACGCGCCCTCCTGCTAAATTCTACATGATGTAACGGTAAAGTCATTAACCGTTTTAGTATATCAGTTATTCTTACGTAGCTCGAAATTATAATATGAGTAAAAGTATCTTATGTTCTAAGTTATCCAATGTTCTTTACTACTTCTCTTACTTAAATATTAGTTACTTACAGTAATTTCCCCCTCTGCATCAAGGCTTTAATGATTAAAGTTATAATTTCCGTTCGAGTTTCCATTACGAGACTTAACAATATTTAAGTTAGAAAAATCTCGCGCGGCCCCGGCCACAGCCGTAATATTCGTGAATTATTTATTTACACGAAAAAACTTTTTATTAATACCCACTCGGGGGTTGTATGCGGTCTTGGGGCAAGCCACAAGAGTAAGCGGTTTTTCTCCGTATTATGATCGATCAAGCGTCCGTAACTCTCGCACTTACACATTGGTCAAAAAGTGACAAATGTTTTATCCACGGTTATCCACATCGAGAAACATGACCATAATAGTTTTAAGTTTAGTTGGCAATAAATTCATGTCATATCATGCTTTGTTTGTATTTAATCAATATACTAATAATCTAATGAGATTATTTAATCTGTTATTTATAGGAGGCAGAGATAGATTAAGAGGAGACGTCGGACATACTAGTACAGATGTAGTAAATAAACATTACGACATCGTTTTTGGTCGAAAATTTGATTTATCTTGCTTTCTCAGTTAGCCTTTGTACCCATCGATAAGTTTAATGTTGAGAAAGCAAGACCAATACAAAAATATCCGACACAATACAATGCTGTATTATATCTGTGATTAGTTATGAACTCATTACGTAGACGAACGATTATAATATGGGAAGGACGCCTGCATCTAATAGTATGTATGATATTCTATAAGTCTTATGAAAAAATATATTCACGCTTGCTTTAGAAATCATAATGATTGCACTGAAATGATTCATGGTGATTAAAATACGAGTAGTACCTGATACTTACGTAATACGGTACATTACTTATAACATGCGTTCGAAATAAAATTAAATGTTGAAAATCGATTTAAGTGACTGCTACTCATGAGACTAACTTGTAACTGAAAAAGACAGGCTATTTAAAGGCACTATCTTCGTTGAACTAGCGAACAGTTCTTATTTTCCTTATTGTATTTTTACTACGAAAGTACTCATGGTACTCGTAAATTTTTCGTAAGAAAAAGTTTTTCTAACATTATGTTGACCGTAAGAAATTAAAAAGTGTATAAAGCTTTTAAAAACATTGAAATCGAGCCACTGTTCTTACAAACTTCCATTTACTAGGGTAGAGGGTAGGTCAAGGGCCTAATTCTTAATCTCTATACGTATTGTTATCGCATAGTTTTTATTGGGCCGCTATTACTGTCATGTGAGTAAGAGTTTTCATGACGTTGACAATACAACATACCAAAAATAATTAGGTTGAGCCCGATTAGGAATAGCACGAGCATGCTACAACTATCGTAGATCGTCTTTTTGACGCTTTCGGTTGTATTTTGGACCAAAACAAAACTTTCCAGAATATTCAGTGAAAATCTCACGAAGAGTCGATGTGATTTTTTATTGATGACTCTGTGAATAATGTATGTAATTTGTTTTTCTATTCGTTTTCGGTGCCATTTTGTCTGGCGCTTGAACACCAACGACTTTTACACGTTATTGAAAAAAGTGTTACTCTGCGGGCCGATTATGGTCGTGTTTATCGATGTAGATAAGCGTAGGTAAAACATCTGTCACTTTCTGACCAGTATGAAAGTGCGAGAGTGACGGAAGCTTTATCTACCGCGATAAAGGTGACCATAATACGGGCCCTGGTGATCAAATGGCTCTAGTCATGAGAAAGGTGATTTTCATAAATTTAAAGTGTAAAAAATACATTTGACTAAAAATTCGTTGTTTATGTCCTCGCTTTCATGTTTTTATGATCGTTGTATGGGTATGGCCGTTTCCAATATACAAACTGCATATAGATTTGGGTACTGTATGTTAAAATTTGACCGATTTGGCTTATGGCAAATGTCAAAATCTAGTAGCGCCTTAAATCTTACTTACGTTATCAATGATTGATTGAACATATTGATTTAAGCTCACACGATTTTTATACATTGTTATTACTAAACGGGACTTTATCGCGTTAAGGGATATATAATTAATTGTTATAATTAATTATATATCCCTTAACGCGATAAAGTTCCGTTTAGTAATAACAAATGTTCTGAACGTCTAGTACTTACGGACGAAATCAGAAGTAACTGTTTTGGTACTCTTTCGCAGGTATTGATGTACTAAATAGTGGTCCACTTTCCTTTTAAAGAAAACACACTGTGATGTTACTCGCCAGACAGCTATTTCACATAGTTTATTACTATTATTTTGACCGGCCGGCAGTATGAGTATGTCATGCTCGCTCAAAGGTTTTTGCTTACTGCGGAGACGAAGGCGATGGCTGAAATACGCGTCATACTCCTGAACGGGTGCTGTTCATGGGGTCTGGTCTGTTCATGTTTGCAAGGGCTAGTAAGTTGTTCAGTCAACTATTCTAGTCATGGCTTTTGACGTAGTAAGCTCGTTGTATTTTTCTCTGAGTCATTATTTTAATTTAATGTTATCGTGTGTAATATATGTAATGACCGTGAACGATTGATGATTTTATTTATGCTAGTTTTAATTATGTAAGTATTGTACTGTAATTTATGATTGAAACTGTCACCGTTTTTTTGACATAGACTGGATATAACGCGATAACCGAGCGACTAAACAAATCGTGCGCAACTCATGCTCGCTCGACATCCAGAACATTAAGAAGCAGCTTCTGGTAAAATAATATTTTCTATGAAAATGTCGAAAGTTTAACCGCACCCACTAAACAGGAACCAAGCTCAAATACAAGAAAATAATTACTCCCAGAAACACCCCTTTGTGAGAGCATCGGTGCAGAATTAAATTCATTTTGCGTGCCCGTGCGCATTCGGGCCGGCGGAGCAAGCATGTGCGATTTAAAATTGTGATTACCAAGATGTTTACCTTTCACAAACCTTGTGTCACACCGCAGAGAACATTTTGTCCAAAATATACAGGTTTATTTCACGGTTGTGGTTTTTTCTTTCATAACTTGTTTTTAGATCCGACAGATTACAGCTATGAAAATCAAAAATAAAGCTAAGAATAAAACAATCTCAAAGATACTAAACCGAAGCTAAAACGAATAAGTTAAATGACTATTTTCATACTTTGTTTGTGTTACAATTAAACTCAAAGTCTATTGAGTCAAGCAATAAAATGCACGAATTTTTATCTTTTACAGCGAAAGTTTTCGAAAGTTTTTGTGTTGTGTTTTTACGTCGTAGCCACCTAGCTGAAATAAGTTCAGTTTTTATTTGTTCAGGCTTGGCAATATTACATACAGTCTAAATATTGCCTTAATAAATAACACTTTTTGGACTATTTCAAAATGATTGAAAATATACAAAGCAGTCTATAATGTGATTTCTTAATAGATATTTATGCTCGTAAACACTACATAAATGCTTCTTGTTTGTAAAACTTCATCACATTTTGTATTTGTTTTGTTAATTAGGTACGTATTTTAAGCTTGTTTCGATTACAATATTCCGTTTTCGTCGACGCATTGACTTAACTGCAGCTATTCACAAGGCCCCACCGGGACTACTTATCATCAAGGGTTTTTCAAAGTTTTTCAAATATCTTTGACATAATAATGCAATAGAGACGCACACAACACTGAATAGGAATAGTTATAGTAATAATGATTTTGTTACGTGTTTACTTTTACTGCTGTTTTTTCTTTCTTTTTGTTTTGTTTACGTTGGTTTAGTGTGTGTGTGTGTGTGTGTGTGTGTGTGCTATGTGTGTGTAATCTTCCGTGGTTTCACTAGATGGTTCCAACGGAAGACCAGCGCTGGCTTTAACGCCAGCATGGTACTTTGTCTATGTCAGTATAGTGTCTGTTTATCGCGAATAATTATTAATTTTCTTTCTTTCTTTCTTTCTTTGTAGTTTACCGGCAATGGTTTACCGTGCAGAATTTTAAAAATAAGACTTTATTACACATCGATGTAACAAAATCCACACAAGCTTGAGTGGCGCACAAAATTGGCATACGCGCCGCGTTTAAAACCGCAATTAGAAAAGTACTCACTCCTTTCAATACAGTCCCGCTCACTCTGTGCTCAAAAGAGTACAGAGTACTGAGTTTCATTCAGCAGCTGCGTACAAATGCACGGCTTTTAAAGTTGCTGCCTTATAGCATGGCTAGTTTTCTTAACATTTTCAATATTAAGGTAATGTGGCGTGCAGTTAACTATTTACAAGGACACTACAGTTATTTTAAGACTGTCCTTTACAAAATGTATTTTTTTAAAATGTTACGTACACCATAGCGAAAGCGCGACGTTTAATAAAAAGCTATTTAAATATAAAAATCATGTTCTTAGTAAATGACTTTGGTGTTTATCCCGTCTTTTTTTTTCAAGTGTGGCTTTAAATTTTTTGCATGTTAAATCTAATTAGAATTTAGCCTGGCAAGAAAGTATACACTTAAAAGATTTTATTTAAGAAATGTAGAAGGCAAACGAGCACACAGTCCACCTGATGGTAAGTGGGTTCTGTGACCCATTTAAACATTTGCATTCTCATTGTAGTCTATATATTCTCTTCAGACTACAATGTTAAGAACGCAAACGCAAATTTATCCCCCTTTATTTCTCCAAATTCTTGGATTGCTAAGTAATAAGTTACTAAGAATATCATCCACCTTGCACTTTAGGTCAATTTTCTAGTAACGCAAAATGTAAAATATATACTCTTTACTGAATATATATTGTTCAACATTGAAAACGCGTGATATGTTTTAGTTATGAATAAAAAAAACAAATATCTTGGACGGCATGCACGTGATTGCACCTACGTCGAGTAGCATCGCTGCATTCAGTGCATTGCCTGGTAATTGCTGCGATGCATACCAGCTCTGGAGCTAAATAACTGAACTACATAGACACATACTCGTACCTACCTGTGAAGTAGAAAGCTAGCTTAGTACATATTCAGTACTAGAAACTACAATTTAAATGTAAATCGGACCCCATTTTTAGTATTTGGCACCACACGTTGTCTAGAGGGATCGGCTTTGGGATTAAACTTTATACATAAATATACGCCTGTTCCCAGAGAGGTAGGCAGAGACCACTTCTTTCCATTTTGATCGTGACTTTGTCTGCGCAGAAACCGTTTATATTGTTTAAATAACATGTTTTTTGATGAAGAAGGTGTTACTTTACGCAAAGTTCTGACCCACAAATAACGCTGCGATCTACAAGTCTTGGTCACTGTTTAAAAATAGTGCAAGTTTAATAGTCCCTATCCTTGGGGTACTAACTAATATTCTGTTTTATCCTAGACTCAATTAACCATTTCTGCTAAATCCGATTGAAGTCGATCGATTTCGAGCTAAGGCAGAAAACAACAAACAGACATAATCTTGGTAACAAATTTATCTGTCCAGCATTGATCTAGTTCTATATCGCAACAAACTTCCTAACTGAAATTGCACGCCCTTAATGTTCACGCTGTGACGGGACTACGTAAATTTTCCGGTATATAAATAATTCATCAAATTGAAAAGCGACTTGCTGTAGAATGACATAGTTACCCTTTTACGCTTGTCATGGGTTTAATAACTTTAATCTACGGCGGGCGAGGAAGGTGCGTATCCGTATATAATACAGTTCTCAGTATTCAGGCAAACAAAGCCCTTAATTTTGGTTGGGGCTGTTTATCCGCGGCGCCGTAAATATGGGCTGAGCACCGCGCTGCACTCAGCGCCGCTAACTGGCCATTTAGTGCTACGGTTATAGCATCGCTGGAATCGTCAATGCGATGATACTCTATAGCATCCTTATAGGCCAAATGAAATGTTTAAACCGTTTGACGACACTTCCCTACATGAAAACTGGCCGTAGTGAGAATCCTTGGAGAAAGCCTACGTACAGCAGCAGTGGACGTCTTTCGGCTATGATGATGATGATAACAGATGATGATAATGCTTGTAGCATTAAGTTCGCCTTTTGTACACTATTTTAAGTTTGTGCAATAAAGTATTTAAGTACCTAAATAATAATAATATTAAACTTGCCCCACCCATGCCCAATAACAACACTAATACATAAACCATGCCAACCATGCCCAACTACAACACCTTATTACATAAACATAAACGGGGTGTTAAAGTACCTGTACTCTGAGTTCATTCTACTTTTGGTAAACTTTTCGCAAATCACTTAAGCACTTCTATATACAACGCTGTCTTAGATCATTGTGGCTTCCAAGGCCAAACTCTACTCAAAACTAAAAGGCTTAAGTTTTTAATTTTCTCCATCATTTAAATTATGACGAAACAGAAAATACTTTTGTTTAGGTAGTCTTATTAGAAGGACTCTTTTAATCCTATTTCCTTTAGATTTAATATTTGATCGTAGTTTTTAGTAATATGAATACTAACGTTTTAAATGATATTATTAATTGTAATTGGTTTGCTCCGATACAGGCCAAGCCCAGTGCGGGGATTCCTGACGATTGGGTAACAACTTGTGTGCAAAATAAATAGTTTTTATTATTATTATTATGAACGCATTGGCTTAGGGCTACCCAAAGAATATGTGTTCCAAATGCAAGTCCTAAGTTCAGCGGTTTAGGCTCTGCGTTGTCTGTTAGTCAGTCAGAAATAGAAGAATTTTCAATCAGACACTTTTGAATCAGACACTTCTCAAATAATTATGTATAGATTTTTGAAAAGTATCTGGAACCTTTTTAGCCACATGTTTTTTGTTTGATCAGTCATTGTTTTCGATTTTAGTAGTAGGATTTCGTACGAAGATGGTCATAGGATCCATGGACAGTCAACGGAACCCCTTAATAATTTGTAGTCGGTTCTTGTTTTCAAACATTTTTATTACTGGAAGCATCAGAAAACAAGTGCTCAACAACATTAATTCTCACGTTTTAATTGTTCAAGAGACCAGAGAATAAGTTCTTAATCAAAAAAACTCGAAGCCGCTACAAAGCTCTGTAAGTACTTTAGCACTGAGCAAAGTTCTTGTGAACAGGGTGGGTTACAAATTAGTTCAGTCTTTGTTCATGCCGAGTTGAAGGTAGTTTTTAAATCAGAAATCTTTGAACGGAAGGTGCTGTAAAGTTGCGAGGAGGTGTTGGTCGTAAACTTACTTTTAAAGTTGCGAGTCAACCTTTATTCGTAATTATTATTATTAACTTTGACTGTAATGCCATGTATTGAAGCGTACGTCTATACAATATCGCTGCAAAAAGTTGCTGTGGGTAGGTATAAGGGCCTTATAATGGGCAAATTGACGATCTATATGGCAACCCTCAAAGCACGCACACTTGCAAACGGACGGCCATTTTGTGTGCTTCACTAATGATTAGACGAGGTTACGTCCGTATTTTTTTTAGGTCCGTTTTTTCATTAATTCGTGATTTTGTCGATAATTCGTGTTTAAATCTTGCCAGCTCTTTTAATCATTATTCACATTGGTATAGACCATAGATATAGGTGCGAAAAAAGTGATGAGCCAGTTTTGAAAATACATAGCAGAATTGTATTGGGTAGTAAGTATAGGAAATATTAATACGATTTAGAAATTTAAGTTTCGAAGGGTGTTTATCTGTTCTCATATCTTTCGCGTAGTTGGTTTGTACTTGTAGACATTAGCATAGGTAACCTACTAAGGAAGAATGGTGCGTCTTAGCACATCTATCAAGATTGCAGACACATTTAAGTACTAGTGATGTTTGTTTAATGCATTCCAACTGATATTCTGGGGATAACCGTGCTTGTTCCCCGATTATTCAATGACTTAACGGAGTTATCGGGCTGCAAGCGCACACTGATTTTCTGTTGTTTCTTTCGTATGCATTCAAAGTTGCAAAAAAAAGAACGCAATATTAACTTGTTTTGTTCGACATAGTATAAAGGAGACGCTCTGTTCTCGAGGATAATTGAACACTTTCAAGAACTGCACATCTCTGCCAGATTAAAATGGTAATATGATGCGTTCAAATCAATTCCTTATCGCAGTTGTTTTGAAACTTATCCAGCAGACAAACATCAACGTAACACGTTTTGGACCTACACCAAAGCAATTAAACGGTTACAGACGCCATGCCGCAATCTATGCGCTCCGCTAAGGTCGACGTCGGTCCGAAATGGGCCCGAAGTGCAAGCAAAAAAATGCTGGCTGAATTGCTTATTTAAAAACTCTTGGAGCTGGCAACTTTTTAGTAGGTTTAATAGTAGATTGTTCAACAAGGGACTAAAACAAGCCATAATGACACGAGATGTTTAGCCACGCGAGCGAGCCAGCGAGCGAGAGTGGCTATAGTTCGAGTGTCATTATGGTTGTTTAGTCTCGCGTTAAACACTCTACTTTTCACTTTGAATGCGAGGAAAAAAAACAACGTTCAGTGCCGAATTAGCCACGTACCTAGCAAGAGTAGCAAATGCTACGGGCCCCGCGCATCCACGTCTAAACTCTAAAATGCTAGTACTTACATCAGTATGCGTATGCGTGTACTCATATTATTATGCATCAGGGTTGACGATAAGATGAATAATCCAGTCGATATTCTCCACCAGAATAACCTATAACAAACACCCACGCAAAATAGGTGCATATCTAAGTCGCTCAGTTGCGGAATAAGCCCGCCACAACCTGTAACCTAAAACAAACCCAGGGGTCTCTTTATAGAATTTGCTACGGACCCCGTGCTTGCTCAATCCAGCACTGACGAAGTTCTATACACATTTATAAAATTGATTATAAGAAAGTTTCTTACAAATTTGTTCCGCGGTTTTTTTCTTTTCTTTTGTATTTTTTTTGTGAAGTGCCGCTTTAAATGCTTGCATATGTAGCCAACAGGTTCAAACTTGAAAACTATTTTAAAACTAATTGGACCAAGCATAATAAAATGAATTCATCCTTAATATAATTAAATATGTTTATATTCGTAATCATTAATCGTGTTTCACGAAATTAAATCATTTTTATTTTATATTTTTTCACAGTTGTCATTTTGAGGTTATTTCCACGAGCTAAAAATTGTCTACACCACAGAATAAAAACTAGAGGCATAGAAACCGTACTAAATAGACAGAAAATACATTATGGTTGACTTCTTTTTACTTATGGTTTTCATAGTGAGTTGGAAAGAGATCGTCACAAGGCGTGATTTGGACCTTTAAGCACCAGTGTGGAAGAAAGTAACGCCAAAGAAGACCGGTCGTTGATTTGACGTTTCTTCACCTTCTGATCATGACAGATTAAAGAAGAAAAGACACCTAGGTTTTGTTTCTTTTCCTCTTATCAAAATGTAATCTATAAAGTAGAGACAAGTAGCTAGTGCAACGTTCATCTTATTGCACGGCTTCTATGCCTTTAGTCTTTATTCTGTGGTCTATACAAAAAGACTGAAATTAGCAATAAATCCTCCATTCACAAACACCGTGATTGGATGTTTAGGGGATTCCAAAGTAAATTAAAACAATTTTAATTTAATCCCTAGAGATTAAAAAAGGAACTTTAGTCCCGATGTGCAGAGACTAAAGTAACATTTTAAGAGCATGAGAAGTGAAAAATGGTATTAAACAATTAAAATATGAATGGTTGCCCATAGTAACGCTTATATTAACTTCTTAAATCTATTTTTTACCTATGTGTAACTACCTGTAACTAAAAAGTAACACCCTAACTTTACGGACACTTCCTGTGTAGCTTAGATCTCTACGCTTTTTCTGTCACGTAAATGATATTTACTAATTATTACAGTGGCTACTTACATCTACAGGCTAAAGTTAGAATAATGTTGATTTGTAGTGTTTCTATTCAAACACTAGGTAAAGCCCGAACACAAAAATTTAATTTAAATTATCAAGGTTTATTGTGCAATGGTTTTTTGTTGGCTGGCATTGAAAAGTTACGACTCCATGGCTCCAAAAAGCCCGACCTGGCTTTTTGGCTGTTAACAAAGTAATCCACTCACCAAATCCGCTGTGTTCGATTGCAGATATGGAACAGAAATAAAATCTCTATGATGCTTTTATTATTAAAACTGGAGTCAATTTCTTTTTTTATGGCATGGAGATGGTAAACGAGCATACGGGCCACCTGATAGTGATAGTAGTGGGATCTGTGACCCATAAACATTTGGATTCTCAAAGCTAAAACTAAGGTTTAGGTTTTTGTGGTTTAGATACCACAAATGCGTTGAGTTGAGCGGAAAAAAAAATCTTCTTGGGGTAAGTCCTCACGTTCATTTTCTGTACTAAACAAATGACAAGTGTGAAACCTATAGAATATGCAAACATTAGGTTAAGTGCAAATTATTAGTACCGACTTACCTGCCTACCCAATGGCTATGAAGGGAAAAAATAGTCAATCTAACATTTGCATATTCCATACTTTCGATAAGTATGTAATTAATTGGTCGATTAAACAAGCAATGGCAATTTAAAAAAAAGTTCATTTTTAGTTTTTTTTTTAATTATGGACTATACTGGACTGAAATTTCTGAGTCAACCTATTCGCCATATATTACTTACCATATTACATTTGATATAAAATACTTTCTATCGAATAAACAGCTGGGTGAAGGTCGTCTCCTATGCGGATCTCCTACTATTAGGTACCTAATGTTATTTTTTTAAGATCTCATTGTACCTAAAATCAATTGAAATAAATATTTTGACTTTGACTTTGACGACAATATAAAAAATGCAGTCGGGTTTTTGCTTTTCATTTAGTTATTATGGTTTTTGATTACATTAGAATACATTATTAAAGATATTAATTGTACATGTTCTGATCCTCTTGATTATGCTAAATAAACATATTTACTTTTCTTTTTCGTCTATAAGTCGTCTGTAAGAGGGTTAGTCTATATGGTCTAAGATCTGAATAAGAGACGATTTGCACCGGGCTGCTTATTCGATCAAAAGTATTTTATATCAAATTTGACACGCTAAATAATATGTGGCGAATAGGTTGCCTGAAAAATTTCAGTCCAGTACATTATATCATTTAAAAAATATTAAAAATGAACTTTTTTTAAAATTGCAAATGCTTGTTTAATAGACAAATTACATACTAATCGACAGTATGAAGCCTATAGAACATGCAAACGTTCGGTTTGGTGCAAATTATGAGTACCGACTTACCTGTTTATACCTGCCTATCCAATAGGTTGACGGGAAAAAAATAGTCAACCTAACGTTTGCAAGTTCTATAGGCTTCATACTTTCGATTGGTATATAATTTGTCTAAACAAGCAATTGCATTTTTTAAGGCAAAGTAAAATTTTAATTTTTTAATTATTTATATACTGGACTGAATTTTTTCAGGCAACCTATTCGCCACATATTATTTAGCGTATCCAATTTGATATAGAATACTTTTGATCGAATAAGCAGCTCGGTGCAAATCGTCTCCTATTCGGATCTCCTACTAATAGTGAACAATAATGCTTTAATGAAATCGCAATGTATCACTCAGTGTTTCGGAGCGGACTGTGCTAGGTTTAAACGTGGTTTATCAGGTCATTTTTCTTCCTGTCCGTTTAAATCTTGCCTTTATTAAATCGCACTACACTTTAAAGCCTTTTGTACAGTACTTTTTATAAATTCCTCAATTTTTAGTAAGATTTGATGATGATGATGAAGTTAGATTTCCGTCGTACAAACAATAAATGGTTACTTATACCTATTTAATGTTCGAAATTTACATTTTTCAACTATTAGTTAGAGATAAAAAAAACTAAACCTTTTTAAGAATCAGGCTAAAATAATCATAAACTTATTTACTGATAAATTATTTTATTGACGTTTAAAGATCCTGAATAAACAGCAGTTTAGAAAAAACCGGCCAATTGCAGTCATGCTTACGCACCAAAGGTTCTGTACCGCCAACTTATTATTTGTTGTTTTTCGGGTTTGGACTGCAATTACACCAATTTGGACGATTGTATGTATAAACAACAAAAAGTAATTTAAAAAACGTCTCATTTATTACTTATTTTATGGTTATTATTTATTTTTAGGAAGTGTATCTAACATAATAATCTGGTTTTAATCAGTTGGATAGATTACCCAAATGGTTATAATTCTGTTATCGAGAAAATACACGTTATTAAATGTATATTTAAAAGATAGTATGCGTATACGTAGTGGTTTTATTAAAACAAAAAGGGTTAAATAAGTAGTAATGTTTTTACACTAAATATAGGCTGCACCTCGGCTGATATTAGATTAACTCAAAGAGTATTTATATCACATTTTAAAATCAAAAACAAATATGACAATTTATGTTATTTTAAAATGTTTATTTTTATTTTTGAGTATGTAATTCTTTATTGTTATCATTATCAGCCGACATCTTCAATGTAATTCTTACGAAATATTTTCTTGGAGAGAAAAACGTAGTAGATTAAAGATAAACTAAGTCCGGTCCGAAGAAAAAATTGCATGGAAAAAAGTCGATTCACAATTTATTTATTTTATCAACAGTGTCAGTAAGAGGCTTACAGTAAAAACCAGTAAAAATCAAAGGCACTTTTTACTTTAACTTTTTATAACACGCACAAAGATAAAAAAAACATCTGAATAAAATCAATTAATTCACAAATTACAAGCAACAATTTACAATGCAAACCCAATATTAAATAGAACCTGAACAGATATTCGCATCCCAACATGCGGTCCGCCGGACCACAATTTCCGCACTGGATTTTCAAGATATCTATTGACAGAACCCGTCGTTTGCACCGCTGCATGCGCATTATAATTTCTGAATACACAGTGCAACTGCAGAGGTTGGGTTGCGGAAACACACATTACCAGAGATTGAATTAAATGAATGAAATGAAATATCATGTCTTTTTTTGTGGTGGAGACATATCCTCATAACTACTTAATTATATTTGTTTTGAATTATTGGAGCCAATTCGGATTACGTCGTGTCTAGATCATTTTGAGCATGTTATTCTGCTTAGCTACTTTTGATGCTGACTGTACGTTTACCACAGTTGGCATTCAAGTTTTTACGGATTTTATCGATAAACGCCGTGTCATTACAGCAATCAGGCAGCAGGATAACCACATGGCAGACTATTCCCGCGCTCACGTTAAATGCAAACTGACTTGGAAATAATTGTAACTCTCATTGCAGCAGCGTGTGATTGAAAATTGTCTGGCATCAGTTTTGGATGAAGGTAAGCTACAATATCCATTGCGTTTGATTTTCGAACACAGCTTAAATTCAACTGTCAATCTTATTAAACGACGTGCCGTTGTACGGATTGACCATGTTGGGTCGGTCAGTCGGATGCTATTGCGATATCACAACACTGGCGTAAACAGGGGCGGATATTTCGAATGTTTGATTGGGTTTGCCAATGACTCAATGATATTTCGAGGATGAAATGGTTGATTATGCGCATTGTTTTCAGTAAACGAAATGCGATTTACCGTCGAAATAGCAGATTTATGACAATAATATGGTTGAAGATCCTTTACTAATGGGATATTTATATTTTGTACGGTTGCTACGAGTAGAAGTCAATATCAATTTGTTCGCGTCATCGGAAGGTTTTTTGGTTTTATTACTGATTTTTAGCTCATGGTAGCTCCTTTTTTTATTAATTTCATACCTTTGTTTTGGTTTGACCTCAGTCACTTTTTTAACTCTGTCTTACCTTTTACGCGCATTGACTGAATTAAATGCAAAAATGAAAACGTACCGGTAGTTTTAGGGGATACACATATTAATCAATGCTACCTCGGTTTAAAAACATATGTTAACAGATTTATCACACACAATACTTATTTAGACAGCACAAACGGATTCTAGAAAACCCTGAAACTTGAGGCAGAGAACATGTCAATTACAAAGATATCGAACAGGCAAACAGCAAATTAAACAGAGAATATGAACCTCCGTAGTTGAACTAGGATAAACCAACAAGGCCTATTGATCAGCAAAACCTAGAATCAAAATCAAAGGCAACCCGGCTTTAGCCGCAAACTACGGCCGTTAGACACACTGGTGCATTGCCAACCGTGTGCGCGCACAAACTCATTTTGGCATCAGTTTGGGACTGAGTCTCCTGTTTAAGTATCTAATTCAAAGCGACTGTTTAAATAAACTCAACAGCTATTGCCAAGTTACCTAAGTATCTTGCTACGTGAAAATAAACGCTGGTTTTTGTTAGTGGGCTGGGATTGAAAGGATTTTTATACGGCAAACTTTTCTCCAAATATGTTTTTTCTCATCCTCTTTTAGAGTCAGGGGCGTTTTTTTTCTTTTTTCATGCATAATAAACTTCACGCCTCACATTATACGTGTTACGCTAACAATTAAGTATAGGCATATCCATGGACAAAACAAAAAACAAATGAAAATCTCAACAGTGGTCTCCTCTTGAAAAGCGATAGTAAACCTTTTATTTTGTTAAGTGCCCGTACTAATTCATTATCATTATCTCTTTATGTTTAAAGCACACATTGTTACAATCTAGTAACAAAAAATACGAGTAAGCTTCTGTTTTTTTTTTGTAAGAATGGGAGGCAAACCAGCAAATAGGTTACCTGATGGGAAGTAATCGCCACCGCCCATAAACACCAACAGCTCAAGAAGAGTTGTCGGTGCGTTTCCGTTTTCTGTTTTATTTACAAATATATGTTCAAATGAGTTTCTCAACCAAAACACTGATCTTAAGAGCGTTGAGTCATATTAGATACCAAGCCTGCATGAAGCTCTTAGAGTCAGACACGACTGAGCAATCTATTGTCATCTCAACGGTATCGAATTCTATAGACACCCAATTTAACTAACACAACTAGAACCCATGTTGAGCAGAGAGCAAACTTGAAAGCCAAGTATACACATACAAACGTTTTAATAGCTAATTCTCGGAAAATACCATTCTCAGATTTCAGCGATTAACCTTTGCACGTAACTATTCAAAATCGTCAAGATACAAGCAACTGTGTCTAACAATATAGGGTTCTATTCCACTGTGATTTTGCTTATGTTGGTATCGTTTTGTTAACGTGATAATAGCTCTTATTCTTGACACTAGTTAAAGGCAGCTGATACGATTGCAATAAGGGTAAGGACAATGTAGAAAAAAGTATCAGATGGCCCTGCCAAGATGCACTACGCTAACTAGCGTTTCTATTCGTTTCGTTTTTAAACCAATCGCAACACTGGTAGATGTCGTGATACGAAAAGTTACGTGACCTAGCAGTGACGCGATTGGTTTAAAAACGAAACGAATAGAAACGCTAGTTAGCGTAGTGCATCTTGGCAGGGCCCTCAGTAGTTCATTTTTTTTCCAAGTGGCCATAATGCTATTTGTACTTATAAGCGATTGCTACCACGTCTCACCTTTGCCTACAAAGCCTTAAACCATAGTTTCTTCAATCCTAATCTCTCTCATATTCTAGTACCCAGACATTGCGTTTCTGCGCTTCAAATCATTAGGATATCCAGAATTTAATCCGCTTTACTTTCAGGCATGTGTATTCTCGGCTTAACAGTGCGACAATCACAGTCTAGAATGATCAGTCAGTCACATAAATGCGCTAGGCTGTCCAATTGCCCGATGGCACTAACGAAATAGACACCTCGTTGTTAAATCAACTGCGCAGGTACCAGGGTAACATGGCCAGCTAAGAGAAATAGACGCAAATCCTACGTAACACGGTCACAATTCAATCCGAGTTGGACCCGCGGTCGTCCACTAATGACTGGGCCAACGGGGCCAATCGTGATTTATTCGCCACGAGCTACGCCTGTACTTGGTGGCTTAGGTTGTGAGAAGTAGCGGTTATAGGGAGGGTTTTATACATACCAATCTTACTCGTAGGTACTATTGTCATCTTAGTACTCCAATTAATAAACTGCATCGTTACTTGGCCTTGGTTTAATCGTCGCAAGGCTGTCCCAAAGTTGAAGAGGCCGACCACAATGGAATCTTTAGGCCCGCTAGGCTGAAGTTCGACTTGTCGGTGGAATTTTGTAGATCGCGCAGGGGTATAATGGTCTCGAACGTTTAAAAAAGTAATGAAACGGTGCGCGTCGGTGCCTGGAAATATATCGGTCAAAGCCAACTTCAAGCGAAATATCACCAAATTATAAATATATGCCTCATACATTCTTAAGAACATAAATACTTCTAAAATGATATTGCTGACTTACAAATATTTAGAGACCAACCCGCTAACAGAACCTTAGGATTTAGACAGTCAGTAGCAATATAGGATAATTGAAAAGTATATTTACATTACAGAATTACATTAATACAGAATTACGCTTATAATATATTATTGCTGGTGGCTTTAGCAACCAAGTACGTTACATAATTAAGGGAACACCACGTAGAGGTTTGTCAGATGGCAGTATCTTTGAAAAAATGAAGACGTTTACAATTTTCATCATTGTCATGGTTTTAACATGTTTTGTATGTTACCTACTCGAAAAAGGAAAAGTACAAAGTGATTCTTGAGTTGCCACTTTTCATGGGCGATGACACTTCCCATCAGGTAACCCGTATGCTCGTTTGCCTCACATAAAAAAAATGCTAGAGCAATGACAAAAGACCATTCGCTAACGCTTATGCTTTACTTAAGAACGTTACGTGCACCTGCTACGAACTTTCGATATTCGAACGCGAAAACGATAATTGGTTTCGATTCGCCAGTTGTTTGCGTGAAACGGGTGCCAATTAAATTTTGTTTGAATAAGACTCGTTATAAGGGGAAGACGTTGGATGTTTTTTTGTTTCAGAATTCCGAGGAAACTTCCCTAATTGCGTTCACTTGGATTTTGGAGAAAATTGCTGCTATTTCGCCATTTAACTTACAGTTTGAGACAAAAGCCAATTTTGAAAATGTTTTACCTTCAGTTCGTTACAAAGTAAGTTTTTGAACAAAACTCTTTTTGAGGTGACAATTATATTTGATATAAATACTGATCACCTTGTAACAAATCGACGAAGTAAGTATGTTATGTAGTTATCTAAAAAGAAATAAATTAGGTAAGCTTTTTAAAACCATTTTTCTCAGACAACGTTATTATAATAAGTAAGTAGTATTATTTAATAAAACATTAATTGATTTTATACCTAAGAGAATTATCGATATAATTATTATATAAATTAATATCCAAACATGGAAGCTTAATTTCCCAACGTACAACAAATTACTAAGAACTATCAGGAACAAAGTTTCCCGAGCACGATACGGGATGACGCGAGCAAAGGACTTCAGTATTAAGCGACGTAGGAGGAATACCACACCTTTATGAAACAAAACGTGTACTGGATCGGAAGTTAAAGGAAAGTTGACTTCTTCTATTTACTTCTAGGGTAAGGGTAAAATATTTGTGTGATAAACACACGATCGTAGTCGTTTCTCAATCTTGGATCTATTCCATGCGTCTTTTTTTTTAGTTGTTTCCCGTGACTCTCTCCGCGTAGAAGTCGTTTATCGCTATTCCGTCGGGAACCGTCCAATTTTCCGGGAGTAAAACCTATGACCCGGGACTCAAGCTATCTCCATACCAAATTTCATCGAAATCGTTTCAGCGGTTTAGCCATGAAAATGTAACAAACGGACAGACAGATGTATAGACAGACAGAATTTATTTCACATTCAAAATACGAGTATTATCTATAGTATTAGTATGGAAGTAAGTATATTCGTCGTAAAGTATCCATCAAGCTCAACGCTTATGTATACGTGCAATATCAAATGCTTGGTTAATGGACAGCTGCAAACCATTTTTTTTAAAACTTGGAATATTGCCTCTGGCCTGCATGTACATACGTAATATCTGCTCGTTTGTTAAGGCCCAGGGCCAGTACTTTAAAGAGCGCTCCAGCGTGCGCAGTGGCAAGCTCAGGGAACAGTATAGGAATCTCTTGTATGAGCCTCGTTGTAACACTGATATATATAAAAGAAACGTTTATAATATGTGCATCAAAGTGTACAATAAACTGCCACTTGATCTGAAATTGGTACAAGGTAAAACATTCCGAACTATGTTAACAAAATGGCTCTTGGCGAAATGTTTTTATACTGTCAATGAGTTTATTCATTACAAATAATATTGACTAGCAATCTAAGTTAATGTTTGGTACTATGAAATTGTTAATTAAAAATGTTATTAGTCAATAATTTTACAATGAGACTTTTAGATGTAATTTTAAGTATCAAAAATAATAATGTAATTAAAATATTTAAGGATAAGTAACTAAACATAAGTAACTGATACTTTGAATCGGTAAAAATTTGCATGTCGAATTGACGACTGAATACTGTGACATTTTAATATTTAACACCTTGTATACGTAGGTATTCTTGCAAATAAAGATTATGATTATGATTATGATTATTTTAGGATCTAGCTAGTCCAAATCTGTTTGAGATTCTCCGCCTTTTGACAATAAATCTATACAGAACTAAGCTATTTGAATAGTCAAAGATCCCAATTTTACGGAAAGGCATTAAAGCATCGAAAAGACTTTTGAGTCTCTTTATTCGCGTGTTCTATAGCTCTTCCACGAGGATTGCTCTTTCAAATTGTTCAGCACAGTGCTCTGAGCACAATTTTTCCGTAACAGTTTCTGTCACAGGAGGAAGGTGACGTTCATTCATATTAGTTAGAACCATTCAAGTCTGTTTCTAAACGTCTATATTCCTCGCAGTTTAAAACTATGAATCGAACTCCCCTGTATGATGTTTGCTCAGGGGGGTTACTATGACATAGCAATGCAGTTCAGTTTACGCTGAGAGAAAAGGACAGAGCTATACAACTGCTATAGCTCTGTCCTTTACGCTCACCGTAAAATGAACTGCTTAGTTACGTCATAATAACCCCCCAGTGCTATGAAATGTACGTCCTTTAACCACGTGTTTCAAAGAGTGTTTATACTGAAAGGCAGCTATTTGACAGCGTCTTTGCAGTGCCCATTCATTGGATAAAGGAACCCTAAAAACCACTTCAATATTGTAAATATTAAAAAAAATACTACTTAGTTCAAAATACAACTACCGAAACCAAACCACTCATTCAGCACTTGCTGAGTTGGAATCGTTTCGGAACAACAGATATAGGATCTTATGTTTTGTTTTCTTTCTCTCTTCTTTATTTGTGTTTGTTGTTGTAAATAAATATATTTTCTCTCTTTTCTTTCAAAAACCTTAATTTTTTTTAACTTTTATGAGTAGGTATATTAGAATTAATAAAAAGTAAAAACTTTGAACTTCCCTTTAGTTCCAATCGTGGTGCAAGTCCTTTGTGTCAGACGTGCTAACTACATAAAATTATCAGTAAAGGGTTCCGTAGATCTAATTGCGACTTCGTGACTGCTACCTCCTTCCATTAGTAACCTTTACTACGATACTCCAGTATCGGAGAAAATTCATTACCCCTCCTCATTGCGCCTTATACATTGCTGGTTCTGTACGCACATATGAATTAAATTTGCTCTCATCAGCAGCAAGGGATTTAAAACTGTTTTAATACTTTCCAATTTGACAAGTTGCACGCAGTTCGACGACAGATGTCTTCCAGGTCACGTCGGAATCATTAAAAGTCTAGACAGAAAGAGATTCAATTTCTTATTAAGTTATTTAGTCTTCGCTTATAGGGTTTTCTAAGTTTGTTTGTTGACGTGTTGAAGGGCCTCTGATGGAGATAAAATACTCGTAGAAGGTGTTTGTGAAAACAACGTATTTTTCTTTTACTCCTTAGATTGTCGCTTGCCGCAAATTTAATTAACAAATTTTTAGAGCCGACCGGCATTTGTAGAAACGATGGCAAGAGACCTGACGGAATGTCCTTGCTCCCGTGGAATATGGGACGGGTGCTAGTGTGGGATGCAATCTGCGTAGACACGCTAGCCCCACCACATCTCCACCGGACCTCTAATAGAGCTGGTGCGGCAGCTGAAGCGGCCGAAAGCATAAAGGTAGGCAAATATAGAGGTCTCGGCCCTGAATATATGTTTGTTCCATTCGGCGTCGAGACCCTTGGTCCGTGGGGTCCTAGCGCTCAAAGCCTCTTCAAGGAAATTTCGAAGAGGCTCATTGACGTCACGGGTGACCGAAGAGCTGGCAGTTTCCTCGCTCAACGCATAAGTTTAACTATCCAGCGAGGAAATGCTGCCAGCATCTTCGGGACGATGCCGCAAGGCCCTTTTTTAGATATAGCTTTTTAGTTTTAAAATATAATTAAGTTTATAATTATGTATTAACTTGAATAAAGGTTTATAGTTTTACTTAAAAAAAAAAATAAAAAAAAAAATGTACTAAAGACTGTATTTCAATCGAATAAGTTGCCAAAATGGATGCATGTCTTTGAAGTCGACTTTAGTATCTTTCCGTATACCTTCCTAAAAGCGAGGTCTTGAAATTTGATTACCGGCACCATTTAAAAAAATCGCGTCCAATTTGTTCATGGAAAATTATAAAAATTGTAAAAAAATACTTTAAGTATATAATTTTTTTAAGAATCAAGCTATCTTCCTACAACATGTCATCAAAATTGGTTAAGCTGTTTATATTAATATCAGTAAGGATATTCGCATAGCTGTTAAATTAAAAATAAAGTTGCAATACCATTTGCTTGAAATTTTTAAAACGCGTTTATCTTTTATAGCAAATGCATAAAATAAAAACAAAACCTGATGAATAGATCTTGGAAAAGAGCACTCACTGAACTTAAAACGAACAATACATTTTCGGGCAATTCTTTGGCAGTGCATTCAAAAGGCCTCTTTGTGCTAAAAATAAGACGAAGTCGCGGATTCCGTCCAGACCCGGAATGCTAAACTTTGGAAATGCAGGATCAAAGGGGCACATTCAAGTCGGATCCGTTTATTAGGAGTTTTTCAAGTTCGCTGTTTGTTAGTAAGTTTCCATGAGTTCCCACATTCAATCACAGCGACTCGTTTTCGTGTCGGTTTTGTATCAAAATCAGGGACCTTGGTCATGGGCTTTGGGTTAAATACATAATTATAATTACGTAATTAAAATAATTGTGCTGCATGGACCTGTATATAATAGTGTCCAGAAGCCCTTGCCAAGATGCATTAAGCTTACTAGCGTTTCTACTCGTTTTGTTTTTAAAACAATCGCGTCACTGGTAAATGACGTGATACGAAAAGTCACGTGTTCTACCAGTGACGGGATTGGTTTAAAAACGAAACGAGTAGAAACGCTGGTTAGCGTAATGCATTTTTTCTACTCGCGTACTATAAACCGCTAATATTGATATCGTTAATGGTGTCAGAATACCACCTATAGCGTAACCGAAGAGTAAAAACAATTCTATAATTAGCGTTGCCATGGTAATAACAGTGCTATAATTTATTATAACATTGTTATTACCATGGTAACGGTCATTCCGGATATCATTCTTGGCGTTTAGTTAACACTTGACATCCTAATAATTTGTATATAAACCGTTAAAAACATTTTAACACCAATTAAAATTACGAATATTAAAAATAAAATTAATTTTGAGACTAAATATGTGTTTAAAATAACATTTTTATTCAATTACTAAAAATAGATGGTTAATATCCATCGATTTGTTATTTGGTTACCATGTTTACGTTCAATATGGATATCAACAAAATGGCGTCTCGTTTGGCATTCCAACTTGTTTATTATAATTTGATAGAACTGTTTTTAGTATCTATTAAAATTCGCATGAAATTTGTTTAAATGTATCAATAAAATTCACAAACTATTATCGCGCGTCGGAATAGTGAAAATGTCTTTGATGACAAGTAATTTGTTAGCAGAAAAATCGAGTAAAGTATACGAGAAAAGTTAGCGATTGTTTATTTTTATCATTATCATTTTAAGCTTGTAGAAAAAGTTATGTATGCAACGGTTCATAATTAGCTCTTAAGGTACTCGTGCCTATAATTAGAGCGCTCGCAAGCTCGCGCTCTAACCTCGGCTCTCGTACCTTAAGAGGCCTCATTATGTACCAGTTACATAAATAACTTTTATCTAGCGCCTCAGAACGTTAATGGACAAGAAGTTGTTTAGGCTCCTAATTAAGTCATTCTGAACAAATCTAAAGTCATATGACAGATCCACAAATGTCTCAATATGACACACTTTAATAAGTAAAACTCTCTATATATTATGATTTATGATATAATTAAGTATTTTTCTAGACGGAAATAATGTTTTCACCTCAGCAGCTCAAACAAGCAGGTTTTGCTGCTTAAAAACAGTGAGCAAATAGTTATTTATGTAACTGGTACATAATGAAGCCTCTTAAGGTACGAGAGCCGAGGTTAGAGCGCGAGCTTGCGAGCGCTCTAATTACAGGCACGAGTACCTTAAGAGCTAATTATGAACCGTTGCATACATAACTTTTTCTACAAGCTTAAAATAATAATGATAAAAATAAACAATCGCTAACTTTTCTCGTATACTTTACTCGATTTTTCTGCTAACAAATTACTTGCCATCAAAGACATTTTCACTATTCCGATGCGCGATAATAGTTTGTGAATTTTATTGATAAATGTAAACATATTTCATGCGAATTTTAATAGATACTAAAAACAGTTCTATCAAATTATCATAAACAAGTTGGAATGCCAAACGAAACGCCATTTTGTTGATATTCATATTGAACGTAACCATGGTAACCAAATAACAAATCGATGGATATTAACCATCTATTTTGAGTAATTGAATAAAAATGTTATTTTAAACACATAATTACTCATAAAATTAATTTAGTTTTTAATATACGTAATTGTTATTGGTGTTAAATGTTTTTAACGGTTTATTATACAAATTATTAGGATGTCAAGTGTTAACTAAACGCCAAGACTGATATCCGGAATGACCGTTACCATGGTAATAACAATGCTATAATAAATTATAGAACTGTTATTACCATGGCAACGCTCATTATAGAATTGTTTTTACGCTTCGGTTACGCTATAGGTGGTATTCTGACACCATTAACGATATCAATATTAGCGGTTTATAGTACGCGAGTAGAAAAATTCAATTTTGCTGCGAGCGAGAGGCAGAGTAGCTTTTTAATTATTTTTTTTAAATGCCGTGAGCAGTGCTGGGGCTGCTCACAACATTCGAAAAAATTGAACTTCACTGTGTTCTGTCACTTTCACTTCGATAGGAAAAAAGCGAGAGATAGAAACAACTTGATTCGAAGTTCGATTTTCAAATTCCACACATAGTAGGCCCAAAAAAAATGTAATGTAATGTAAATGACGATGTAATTTTTGTTAATCTGTCCGCCATAGCCAATAGCCATTGACAAGGCCTAGTTAGGTTTTTTAAAGCCACAGACTACATAAAACTGTATAAAGTTGTGTTTGCACTACGGCATTATCAAGTTGAGTGACAGGTTTTATCTGTTTCATGTTTATTTTTTCCACTTTTTATTTTATTAGTATTTTGCAAAAATGCTTGTCATTGATGCATATGCGATCGTGTCGTTATTTAGTCGTGTATTCACCAAATGGTCACAACGGAAGACCTGCGTTGGCCCTACCAGCTTCACGCTGTGTTGTTCTCGCTGCTGAGGTGACAAGTTGTATGTGTCACACGAGCCCAAAGTTATTTACATCTCGTGTCTTTGAATCCCTCGCTACGCTCAGGATTCTAACCTAAAATCACTCGCTACGCTCGTGATTCTATTTATAGAATCCTTCGCTTACTCGGGATTCAAAAACAACACTCGCAGCAAAAAGCAACTTTGCTCTCTTGTTGCACAAATAACTATTAAAACCCGAGAAAAACCACGTTACGAGTACGGGCGGTACGCTAAACAAAATCTCGAGACGGACGGACATGGCGAAACTATAAGGGTTGCTAGTTTGACTATGGAACCCTAAAAAGGGTGGATCCCATAACCAAAATATAAGACAAACTATCCTCGAGGGCGCAACCGAATAAATGAACATCTTTCGAAACTTACCTTCGATAATCTTTAGTGTATAGTAGGTACAAAAACAAATAAATAAACAAGCCACTTCATAACGGCAAAGTCTGTAAGTTAACTTTAGAATCCCCTTGCAAGACTCACATACCTTGGTTTGAGTTAAGAGTTTAAGTTCGCAGTGGAGCGAGGACTTGCCGCGACTCCGCGCATTGCAGCGAGTGGCGTAATCGAATCCCGCGCCTCGCGAAGAATGGATTATGCCGACCTTGCTAGGAGGCGCGGTGCGAGTGTCAACGGTAAGATATACAAGCCAGTCAAACGTTATTTGTTACAAATAACCCGACTCAATTTCGTACGAGTCAAACACACATCAAATTTTGATATACTTAGTGTCGCAACGCTGTAGGTACATTGCAAACTATCAAAATAATGTACGGATATTTTTGATCCTTAACACATTTTTTATGTGTGTATCAATTACGATTTTGACCTTTGAACCTTGCGAGCTAGGTGATGGTCCGCAATAATATTCTCAACATGATACAGACAAACCAGGCGGACTTTAATTTTATCTTGTTTGTGATATCCGTTGATCCGTATATAGAGACAACATAGGTAATGGTGGTATTCCACCTATCCAATTCTTTGTCCAATGTGCATTTGATCAAAGAAATTGGATGACTTCATCAAATTTTCTACAAACGCCTACATTTGATCAAATATTACGAATGACATTTAATTCAAAATGGCCACGCAAATAGTATACAAACTTGGACCAAGATATTGGATAAGTGGAATACCACCTTTAATTCCAGCAGGTTATCTAGTACACAGAAAAATATTTTACAAGATACAGTACTTCAAAACGCAACTAAACTCTGAACGCAATAGGCCTTTGTAGCTAACTCTAAACCTGGAGACATCGCAATAGATTAGAGCAAAGGTGGAAGTGGCATATTGTCCTTGTCCAAACCAATGCTCGTATGAACTACCTACGTTATTCGATCGTTTTGTAAATCCCAGTACTTAATGAACATTAAATATGTTTTTTTAAACATACTAGAGTGATTCTTCCTGTTTAAAAGCTAATCATGGAACCTGCTGTAAGCTGTCTTCCGCCCGCACTCGGTATGAACGCAGCAATGAATGCGGAAAATATGCATTTGCGCCCGTTCTGAGCGAGCGGGACCTCGCATTAAGGGTGACTATAACAAGCTCCCGTCTGTAAAGTATAAAAGCCGAGTTTTCGACGTTATGCATATTCATCCGACTGCACCCGATTTTTTTTTAACTTTCGATGAAATCTTAACAAATTGATTTTACTATCGTATACATGGTTTTTGGCATGTTACTAGCAACTGACCCTCTTATTTATAAACGTGCAATAACTAAATTAGGCTTCACATACGGTGTGTCCTTATCTTTCATTATGATATTTGAATTTGACAGAAATAGACAAAGCATACTTTAACTTTAGAATAGGTGTATTGTGCGTTTATGAATAAGGGGGATAAGTTACTATTAGCAAACAGGAGCTTAGTTTAGTCTATGCCATTATTAACTCCCGAACAAAACCAATGGTTCGATAAAAAAATTAACGTCCCTAGGTCTTGCACTATAGCTTGGTGCCTAGGACATTTGGCGAAACGTTCCTTTATACTTGGGGCAGCTGCCGCGATCGAAAAACGTAGGGTAATATTTTAGGTGTGCCCTAAATATTGCGTAAAATGTTTATGCTAAAAAAATATTATAAATGTAAGAAACAATTAAGTACTTAACCATTAGTTTACTCACAATTAATTCAAAAATAAAAATAACCGTCACACCATATGGGTTGCGTGTCCCGTAACGTCGGAGACTCTTTTAGTAATGGGACGTCGTGCTACGTTAGGTATGTCCGTATTAAATATAGACGTTTATTAAACGAATGTAGGTATAGTCAACTTCATAAATAGATGATAATTTTTCATTATATTTTACATACTAGATAATTCAATAAAACGTACGCATGCTGTTGACATTTTATCATAAATGAAGCTTCATAGCGAATTGCCCGACGTCCTAAACATTACCTCTAACATTAAGCCATTATGCCCGATACGGCGTAATAAGATCATTAAGCCGGTGGACATTGAAATGGCATTACGGCCCACTTTGTACACTGTGGACCAGTACACGAAATGACAGTATTTAGGAGAAAGTGTGGTAAAAATTGGCGCTTTTTAATTTGTTATCTAACCTGATAATATTTTAAAGTTCAAAATACTATTTTGCATAAGATTACGGTCTTTATCTATTCGAAATTACAGTTTCATTTAATTACGAACTTTAATCGATACTTATATTTAAATCTATATTGAACACAGTATATCACGTCACGTAATAATATAACCACTGTCAGTCATGGTCAACCGCACCAAGCCATAATCCCTTAAAGGGATAAGTTCGCCTTTGTACATACCTTTTGTGTTTCTATTTCTTTTTGATTTGTTATTTTCTGTTTGTACAATAAATAGTGTACATACATGCGTACATAATGCAAGAACTATTAATTATAATCTAATCCATTTACTTGTGACCCATAGACATTTATAATCACAAGACTTCAAATGCGTTGCCAACCCTAACAACTAAGGTGGAATGCCAATGCTTAGTCAATCTATGTAAATCAAGTAATAGCGCGGGACTGCGTGATTCAAAATAGGTACCTACTTAAGAGGCCACATATGCTTAAGTCGGTAGTTTTTCGCGTTCTGGATCTCAATAAACATAACGCCTATCGGCCTGTTCTTTGGATATATTAAACTTGGTCATATTTCCTTCATATTGTTAAACGGGAAAACACGATTAGCAATAAAATCCTCGATAGTTTCATTTTTCAAACGTAACACCTTTTTCGCATGTTTTTGGTTGAATCTTCTAAACGAAGATAATTTATTTGACGATAATTTTTGATTCAATATTTGAGTGTTTATAACTTCTTAATCCTGGTAAACCATTTTTTTTACAAAACGTTGTAGTTTTATAGTAGACGGCAATTATTTGAATTTGACGCTGTAATCAAAGCACCCGCAAACTATCTCCATCCCACGTTATTCGCGTGGAAGCACATAAAGCCTCTAAACACTTAGAAGCATTCAACACCACACGTCCGCCGTCCTTAACTTAAACATCTTAGAAAATTTCTCGTCTCTAGAACCACGAAGTTATTTTTATAAACCTTGAGGAAGTTGAACTATTTCTTTCAATAAAAAATCAACTGGCACTCATACGAATTTCCGCGGGAAGTTACTCTTGCGCCAGTTTTACCAAGTTTAGTTCACACACTAGTTTTAAAATGCCAATAACAAACTTAATATAAAATAAATTGTCACTTGTCGCGATGGTTGGTGTTATAAAAATTGGGTACACTACATAATCTCGAAATATTTTTTTCCGAATTTGATAAACACGATATTCAGAATTCCGATTTTGAAATGTCCGAATCATCACTATTCCGAATTTTAGTTTCACGAAGTATCAGAACCACAATTTTTTAAAATTCCGAATGTTCACATTTCCGAATTATTAAAATCACGAAAAATATTTTTCCGAATATCACAATTCCGATTATTCCTATTCCGAATCCCAAATATTCATTATTCCGAAATTTTTGCAGCCCGAATTCCCTAAGATTTTTTAGTTCAAATAAGCGCCTGATAAAATATTGTATAATGTTTAACATGCTTAATGCTCAAAAACTGTAAGAAATGTCCGACAAAGTCGACGGAGCTCCGCTTCGCGGAGTTCCTATTCCGCAAAGCTGAGGCGCTTCGCGCCTTGATGCAACTCTAACCTAACCTAACCTAACCTATCAAGGTAAGATGACCTAATTTAGTTATGTGCTCGTCATCTCACCTAACTTTTGTTTCAAGTAGAAGACTTCAATTCAATTCAAGTGGTTAGTTTCAAATTTTTCATTATCGATCTGGTTTGTGAATTTTCGGAATTATAATTTTTGTAAAAAGAAAATTCGGAATTGTCGACATTCGTAAATATAATATTCGGAAAAACGTTTTCGTGATTTTAATATTCGGTAATACAGTGTGTAAATGGTATACGGGCGTTCCTTTTAACTGTGGTAAGAATAGCCCCTAATGAGCACATTTAGGCAGCTTTTGTTAAAAGTAAATAAAAAAAAATTAACCATACAAAATAATTTAACACGCAATGTATAACAAAAAAAGCAATTAATTAAAAACGCAATTAATGATGTTTCAAAGTTATGACAGATGGAATTAGATGTACATTGCGGGTCGATGGTATGTTCAAAAATTAATAACGGTGTATACGTTAGCATAATCAAAATAATTCTTTCGGTTTATGATTATTAGAGTCTTAATCTATGTCCATTTTTAATAAATGCCCGTATACCATTTACACACTGTATAAAACTCTAGGTTTTGATATTCGGCCTTATATTTTTTCGGTATTGTAAAAATTATGAAATTCGGTTTTTTCAAATTCGGAATTAAATAATTCGAGATTTTAGGGTTTTCCCATAAAAATTACATGTAAATATAAGCACCTACTGGAAATGATAAGTAGGTACTTAATGATACTCCAATTTAGATATTTGTAGTACTTGATGTTATTTAAAACTGCAGCAGCTTGGTGCAACCCTCTATTAGGCTTCGGCTACCGAAAATCATCATCATCATCATCATCATCATCATCATTTCAGCCGAAAGACGTCCACTGCTGGACATAGGCCTCCCCCAAGGCTCTCCACTCAGACCGGTCTTGTGCTTTTCGCATCCACCGCGTTCCCGCGATTTTTACAAGGTCGTCACTCCATCTTGTTGGAGGCCACCTACAGCTCGTCTCCCGATCCGCGGACGCCACTCAAGAACCTTCTGACCCCATCGGCCATCAGTCCTGCGTGCAATGTGCCCCCGCCCACTGCCACTTAAGATTAGCTATTCTTCGGGCAATGTCGGTAACCTTAGTTCTACTGCGGATATCATCATTTCTGATTCTATCGCGCAGAGAAACCCCGAGCATAGCCCTCTTCATAGCCCTCTGAGTGACTTTGAGCTTCCTTATGAGCCCGTTGTTAGCGCCCACGTCTCAGATCCGTAAGTCATCACTAGCAACACACACTGGTCAAAGACTTTTAACTTCAAACACTGCGGTAATTCGGACGAAAAGGTGCTACGAAGCTTCCCGAACACTGCCCAGCCGAGTCGGATTCGACGAGTGATCTCCTTCTCAAAGTTGGACCTACCTAACTGGACCGTTTGTCCCAGGTAGATATAGTCGTCAACAACTTCGAGCGCAGAGCCTCCGACTATCACGGGAGTTGGCGCGACATGGACATTGGACATAACTTTCGTCTAGTCCATGTTCATCCACAAGCCAACTCGGTCGGAAACTCTACTGAGGTCAGCGAGCATTGCACTGAGGTCCTCCATGGTCTCAGCCATGACTACGATATCGTCAGCGAATCGAAGGTGAGTGATGTACTCGCCATTTATGTTGATGCCTCGTCTTTTCCAGTCCAGAACCTTAAAAGCATCCTCCAATGCAGCGGTGAACAGCTTCGGAGAAATCACATCTCCTTGTCTGACTCCCCGCTACAGAGGAATAGGCTTCGTGCTCTAGTCCTGTAGTCGAACGGACATAGTGGCGTTTTCGTACAGATACTTCAACACTTCGATATATCGGTAGACAACTTGACACCGCTGGAGAGACTGCAGCACAGCCCAGGTCTCGATCGAATCGAAGGCTTTTTCGTAGTCCACAAATGCAAGGCAAAGGGGGAGGTTATACTCCTCGGTCCTCTGTATAACCTGCCGCAACGCATTTATGTTGTCTACGGTACTGTAGCCTTCGGAAACCGGCTTGTTCGGGACCGAAAATCATATAGAACAATAATAGGTCTACAAAGAAATAAGCCTTCTTAGCACATATAACGTAAGTGCCAACAAAATTCACCGAGATCATATTCGATCTCGCGCTAACGTGCATAATTTCCTTGAAATGCATCCTAATTATCCAAAACGGCATCCACGAACCCCCGTTATTGCGCACTTACGGTTGACGTGCAGACTCTGTGATCACGGGTGCAATTAGTCTGAAGCCTGCTAGCTTGCCTTTTAATCTAATGCCGATATTAGAATACGTCGCTTAATGTTCGTGGCGCCTTTGCCATTAATTTGCGGTGCATTTCGTGTGGCGCTTATTACATTTAAGAGGATTGTGAGGCTGAAAATCTCCATACAAAATGTGGTAACCTTTGAGTCCCCTTAAACCTAGTCCAATTTTTTCGATTACCTATCGAATATGTTGTAGATATTATGAAAAACTAGTGCTCTACGTTTTCCTTTCCAAGAAAATGTTTTATGAACAGAAACAAATTTAAAAAAAACCAATAGAAACGTCCAAACCTAGTTTTTTATGATCGTCAAAATCGGACTTGATTTAGGGGGTGAGAAACGTTACTCTTCCCGGGGCTAAATTTGTATGGATTTTTTGTCAGCTACACGATTTAAACGTTGCCTCACAATTCTCGCGAACCAAGCATGTAAATTAATTGCATTTTTTATTCGTAAGAGCATCAGGAAATGTTTTTAAGTTAGAAAAGCTTATTGGTACATGGAGACCGCTGGGATTCGATTTTGGTATTTTACGATCATGAGTCGACACCCTTTAAGATACTATACTCTGATAATTCCAAGATGATGCCTGTGACAGCTCATAAAAACACATTAAATTTTTAGTTCTTTACCTTTACATAAATACTACATCGGTACGAACCTAGCGACGCCGTTCAGGAATTTAAATAATTAATCGCCTATTTTTAAACACATCGCTAGTGAGTATAGTAAATGATTCAAATTAAGAAATACGGCTGTCACAGGCACAAAACAGATAGATACAGAAATCAATCTACATACAAAGTGCGCTCGAGCAACGCACACATAGACACTGCTCATGGACACGATATCTCGGACCGGTTGGGACCAGTGCGAGCGCGAGTGCCATCCGCTTGAGACACGCGTCTGTGAACTTTTTTGTGCAATAATGGAGCAACAAAAAAAAGTTATTATAACTGTTCAGTGGACGGTTGTTTAAATTCAATATTAAACGATGTAAGATCGATTTATATAATAGTTTCCTATTTTGAATCAGTATAAACTAAGTAACTATATTTTTTAAGGTAAATTCACGCCACCTTACGTAAGTTGAAAACATGATTTTTTGTTTGTGTAGATATTGTGTTGTTTTTAGTGTCATTTGACAGGTTTAGGTCTAAAACGGATAGGGCAATAGAAATTGTGCCCCTAGGGTAATCCGTTTAGAAGTTATTAGGGATTTTCGATAGTCAAATTTGTAATAACATAACAATGACATTAAAATAATATGTTAGTTATTATTAATTTATATTTACATTCTTCCCGTTTAATTCTCAACGATAAATCAAACAACTATTACGAGTGCCACTACCACGATAGTTTTTTGTGCATAAGCCATATTTGACCACCATAGAGCGACCGCCTAGCGTAGGTATGAAAAGTGAAGTACATACATGTGATTGACTTCTGTAACTATCTATTTTGTGTCACAGGCATCATCTTAGAATAATCAGGCGGTGACAATAATTGTTAAAACTTAAGTGTCAAATAGAAGAAGTTTGATCACGCCTTCGTATTTTTTATTTATATGTATAATCCATACATATACTGTCAGTTTACTTCGTCTAATAAAAAATAATATTGGAAATTAGTCCACACGGGCAAAGCCACGGACAATAATTACATTTCTTATCCTATATTATTCTTTTATCAAGTTATTACTCACACATAACTTTGTCAGTTGTAGGTATATCGATTTGTAATACTTAAGTGCGGTTGTCGTGTTGGCCCGGTCTCGGGAGTTTTATACGTTTTGACGTCGCTTCAATGTTATGACACGTTAACTTTCTTAGGGCTGTCGTTTATAGAACTTACCTGTGTTTTCATTTTGTACCAGCTGTTCGTGCCCAGTGTCGCTCGGGTGTTTTTTATACAAACCTTATCCATACATTAAAGCACGCAAAAAAAGGTCAAATCGATTGAGCCATTTCTGAGTTTTTGCGACACAATTACTTTACCGAGGTAGGTACCTAATTAGTTGTTGCGTATTACGACAGTTGGGATTGTTCATAATTTTACAGTTACTCTAATTCGAAAACCATTTCGAGGAATAGGGTTTTAACGCCGTTCTGCATTATTAAGTTTTTGAAATATTTATGTTTTTCGGATATTTTGACAAAAGTATATTTAACCTTTGTTTGACTTTCGTATTCGACTTGAAGCCCTCCTACGTGTATCTTACGGGTTAGGCGAAAACAGCTTGAAATAGTATATTTTAATACACTATTATAATCACTTTTTTAATTGTTGTAATTTATCAGAAAATGCCAACCCAAATTTAAAACACGTAATCATGTCATCCATAAAAGGTCTACTAAATAAATAAAAATATTAAAACAAAACTATTGGGTCAAATACATAAAATTAGTGAATATGGCCTCTTAAAATTACCTATTCTTTCGAATTAGAATGTAAAAACCGTGAGTTATTTCTGAATTAAGAAATTCAAATCACTTTCGGCATAGTCTACCACTACAATTGAATAGAGGTCGAGGTTTTAAGACTACCACAGACCAACAGTCTGTCAGTACTGCCAGGTCGAGAGGGACGCAGTAATTTATTAGAATGGTTTGCTATATTAACGTCTTCCATTCTAACAGATAGCTCTGCGTCCTTCTCGGTCTGTCAGTCCGAATCTTGCCTTGCGGGAGCCTAGTGCGGATGCTAAGTTGTCCTATATACAACTTCCGACTTCATCATAATGGACTTATATATATTAGCATAATACCCGCCTGGAGAGAGATCTCTCTAAATAATCTAGGATACAATAGAAAAAATGTATGCCGTTACCACACAGCAGAAGCAGGCAGCCCTACACAACGCACTCGTCGAGTGCCATTGATTTCATCGACTTATCTCCTTTACGAGCGCCATGGTTTACTATCGGCAATATTTACTCACATAAACAGGACGTTTCTTTGTAAAACTTTCTTCTAGATCCTACAATATATTTGTCTTTATTTGCCGTTTCTCAGTTTTGATGCGAACATTAAAGTTACTATTATTTAAAAGCGTAATGATCTCTCATGATGATATATATACTACGGTTAATAAATCTTTGGCAAAGGTTCATCATTGCCAATACCATTAATAATGACAGATTGTTAAATAAAAAAAACGGGTCAAGTATGAGTCGGACTCACGCACCGAGGGTTCCGTATTTATTATAATTACCACAGAAGAAAATACTCATTTTGTTATGAACTTTATTTTCTATGCAATACCTAAGGTCCATTTTGACTAGCCTAAATTTTAAAACAGATTTTAAAAGTTTTTTGTTATTTCTCAAAAACTGTAAATAATGATGACTTCATTTTATTTTTTCCATAAAAGACACACATCAAAAGTGCCTAGGGATATTTTTTATCCCTAGACAGTTTTGAACATTTCAATATAGGCCTATTAGTACTGAGTCAAAACATCAAATTTGTCTGGGGATACTGAGTATCCCAAGACTTTTTTGATGTGTGTATAAATAATTATCTATACGCCAGGATTTTTTCAGATTTTTTGATTCATAAACTTCGGAGATAAGGGGGCGGGGGGAGGGGAACGGTCATTTTTTGTACATCTTTGACTATAAATCAAAAAGAACATAGGAGAAATTAAAAAAAAGTTTTAAAATGTGCAGACTTGAGCCCTTTCATATGACCCCCCTCTTTTGCTATAATAAACAAACTTTGACTTTTTAACCCCCCATTCTAGACCCCTGATCAATCATTTAAAAAATATTTTCATATTTTTTTTACTAAAAACAGATGCGGGCAAGCAAGTTTTACAACTATGCCAAATTTCAAGTTGATAGCATTTATATTTGCTGAGAAAACCTGCTGACAGACAGACAACGAAGTCTCACCTTAAGGGTTCCTTTTTTATCATTTTGTTACGGAACCCTAAAAACGGATATAAGTTCGCTGAGTTTATCCCAACATATCTCTCCAAACGTCTAGCTTCCAAAGTCACTGGTATTCTTTAGAAAGGATCTTAGTTTAAGACATGATACCTAAGTAACTTTGAGTTTTTTCTAGACAGGTGGATAAAGAATAGTAAAAATAGAATTATGTATCGAATAGTCACTCATTGACTTAAAAATACCTACAATTTGTTTCAAGTAAAATTTACAATAAAACCCGTGTTTTTATAGTAGAACTAGCTGTTGCACGTGACTCCGTCTGCGAAAAAGTCATTTTTATCACTCTATGGCCTTCCCTGGGACTCAAGCTATTTCCATACCAAATTCCATTCATATCAGTTCAGCGGTTTAACCATGAAAGCGTAATAAACAGACATACATTTACATTCATAATACTAGCTTTTGCGCACGATTCCGTCCGCGTTAAAGTCGTTTATCCCTATTCCCTTGGGAACTATCCAATTTTTCTATGAGTAATAAAGTAGCCTATGTGCTATTTGAGAATAACTATCTATCTTTATGCCAATTTTTACCCAGTTCCTTTCAGCCGTTCAGTTGTGATTGAGTAACAAACATCCAAACTTCCGCATTTATAATAGTAAGGAAGATCATGGATCATGGATCATATTAGCATGGATATGGATATGGGTGAATGGCAAAAATAGTTATTTTAGAACACAGTACCTGCATAAAGCAACATAAAGCCTGTTACTGGGGAGAAACTAACGTTTCTTGCCTTATGTTTAGCTGGCAAAACACGCGTAGGTACCGGTCGGCGGGTCGGTCGGTAACCGTCGGTTATAAAAGGCGTTTAAAAACTCACAAACCCAGTTTATTATTTTTATTATACAGCACTTACCCTTAGACTATAAGCTTTATGTTCTTATTATAGCGGCATAAAATCACTTCGCGCTTTCGTGACATTCAATTTGCTCGCATTATGATCGTACGTGCGGTATTAAGGGTGCTCACTAACTGAGGTTTAGTGATCGAGGTACGTTGGACTCCTTCCCAAGCAGCATTTCAAGCTGTATATAAGCTGTATTTGAGTTCATTCGTATACTAAAAGCTGTATGTTTTAGCTGTATAAATGCTGTATAAGCGCTTATGCAGCCCTTATAAGAGGAAAAAGGCCCCAAATAATACAGCTTTTAGCGTTATTAGAGCTGTATAGTAGCTGTAGAAGCAATAGATAAGCTGTATAATAGCTGTATTAGAGCTGTTATTCGGTGTACAAGGGAACTATAACACTACAGATAGTCTCTTATAAGTATCTTTTAAGAATAATAGTTTTAAATAAGGTTTAGAAGAGAATTACAAAAGAATAAATATCATCTGAGAATTGACATGTCAAAACAAATTGAGCATTGCTTTTACATTAATGGCGACATTAACTAGAACTCAAAATAAGTAACAGACTTTATCACTTGGACAGCGGATGGTATAACAGTGAAAATAAGTGCCGATTAAAATTTATGGTATACCTGTGTGTTGTTTGCGGCATAATATTCACGCGCCAGCAAAATAATCAAGAAAAGCCAGGGAAATATTAAAAATTGGTAGGTATAAAGTGTATCTTTTTAGGCTAGAATATCAAAATTTAATGTAAATACTAAATCTGAGACCACAGTCACATTATTTAATGGTAGTAATCATAATACGGCTTTAGCTATTGTCAAATATTGTCAAGTATTTCTTTATTTATACTTTCAAATGTGTTTTTTTGTATTCGAAAATGGCGACGTTTCTTAAACAGCCTAAACGATATCTGGAGAGCATTATAAGCTTAGTAGCTGCATTATGTAATTAATGGAGTCACTTATACAGCTTTTAGCTTTTAATCAGTTTTATAATAGAATATTTTTATTCGTTTGGCTGTATTTCGATTCTTCATACATAACTTATAATTCTTTGTTTTCTTCCTCAACAAAATGATGGTTCACTATCATTACTCACATTTGTGTCGTAATTTTGTTATATATAAATATTAATTTTCAATCCTTCTCTTGACTGCACTCGATCTTTTTCTTTTTTCCACATTTTACGTCCTAAACACAAATGATCCGAATAGATTCGTGCACCTGTCAGTAATACAGACTAAAGCTGTACTATAGTTGTCATTTATTCTTTAAGTTTTATAATACCCTCATAGACAGAAGTCATAAAACTATTATGCTTATAAATACAGACTAAAGCTGTACTGTGGTTCTCATTTATTCTTTTAGTTTTATAATACCCTCATAGACAGAAGTCATAAAACTACTATACTTATAAGAGTGTAAAATTACGCCACCGGAAATAGCATTAAAACGGAGTTGACATATACCATTGTACAGCAACAAGTGCCATGTGATACTATTATAACACCTAAAGCTGTAATAAGTAAGTGATTACATGTAAAATACAGCCAATATACAGCTTTAACGATATAATTAGCTTGGAGTGTCACACAATACTTAAAGTTTTATAGTAGAGTTTTTATATTCTGATAAGGCACCCTAAGCTTACACGGATTCCTCTACGATGATTTTATACAGCATGAGCTGTATAATAACTGTTAAATGACTCTTATAAATGTTAAAGCTGTTTTTGAAACTCTTAAGCATCTCTTACAGAACTCTAAGTTCTAAATTGGCTGGTATATTGATGTTGCCAACACTTACGTGCTACTTGGGTTCTCCGTCTGGGGGTTCTGTTCTACTGGGTAAAACCATATTGTCTTTGACATGTTATCGTATTGTTTTTACTGGGCTGCCATTAACATGTCAAAATCAATATTATTTTAAACCATGAAGAATAGAGGCCCAAGATAAGGCCCCTGGAAACGGACTGTAATTTTAAATGGTTCTGTACTTTAGTAGCTGGTGGTTCGATAAAAGAATGGTGCTGTAGGCACTAACCTTGTCATGGGATGACCGGGACAAAATCAAGAACAGGAAGTAATATGATAAAGAACACCAGAAGTCCAGGGCAGGATTATTTATTTAATTCTTTAATTAGTTTAATATAATAAAATAAGGCACCTTGGAAAAATAAAGAAGGGGAAACTTAGAATATATAATAAATAAAATTAGGACAAGACACAGAGAATGGTCTTAGATATAACTTACAATTAGTGCCATAAGTAGTAGGTATTTAGATGAAGGGTTATCCATTATGTAATTCTCACTTCACTTTTTAATTTATTTGATTTGATTTAAAATTCTATTATGATTGAGAACTTGTTAATAGCTTGGGAGCTCATGAAAAACTAAACTCGTCGGCGTGCGCAGGTGAACGTAGAATTTAAATGAACTCAAATTTAGAATTAAGAATAAAAATAGCCAGACAGAAGAATGCCAGAATGACTTTAATTGAACCAGGTGTAACATAGGTGAATACACCTCGTTACAACCTGAACAATTCCTCCCCGTGCCAGAGTCTCTAGAACATGCAGAATCCCAATGTCTTCCAGTTATATTGATACCGTTGACGATTCATACGATTTTCTCTGTTTTTTTTTAATGGCATAGGTAGTGTAGGAAAACGAGCACACAGGCCATCAGATGGTAAGCGGAATCTGTGACCCATGAACATTGTCATTCTCATTCTCAAGACTACAATCTAAAGACTGTGAGTCAAACACTACAAATGGATGCGCTTCAATCAGTCTAAAAACATTTTGTATAATTTCATTTAACTAACCACGAAAAGCATAATAAACGTTTAGCATAAAAACCAATTGTATAATTTCATCAGGCATAGGATCGTATAATAACTATCATTTATTATAACTATCATTTTCTTGTTATTATGCATTTTTAGTCTTTTTTTTTCTACCTAGGTTAGGTTAGGTTGGAACTGTGACCACATTAATAGTAATGAAAGCCGTTAGAAATATATTTTTTTTTAATTTATGAACATTATAGTTTTAGAAATTATGCATTTCGTTTTATGCATAATAATTATTATATCGTTGGTCGTCGTTGGTTTATTATTTATACGTTGTGTTTTTTCGAAATTATGCAATTTGTGTTATTTAAAATGAAAATGAGACTATTCGTTTTATACTAAACATTACACACCCACTACAAATGCGTTGCTAACCCTGACAATGATGGAACGCCTCTAAGCTAGTAATTTCACCAGTTGTCTTATCCCCACATCGGAACGCAACAATGCGAACACTACTGCTTAGTGGTAAGTTAAAGGTTCTACCAACAGTGAATCATAAATTTAATACTAGATTGCTTAGGTCCCGGGTAAAGACATTGATTACTTCATACTTACATCGAAAAATTGATTTTGATTTCAATAAACGATTTTTACGTGGACGAAATCGCTGAGGAAATCAAGTACCTATTCAACATTATTTTGACTTAATGGTAACTTGGCTAGGCCTACTAAACACGTCGCGCTATTGCATGCGGTTAGTGTAGACCCGGGGCTTTCAATCTTTCTCATGTGCCAGGGACAAACTCTGCCGCTAAACGTCCATTGCACGTTCATTAATGCTTCAAAAACTTAGGCCGTTTTGTTTCGAAGACGAGTTTGAATTGAATTTGTTTTTACAGCCATTTTCAAGACATCCACTTTCTAATCTAGTTTAGTTTAATGTTTAATTTATTTATTGTTTCACATGGTCATTTACATAAAAAAGATCTTAAGCAATTATAGTATGGTATAGACGTATATAAAAGACATTAACCTTAAAACGGACTATACCTACCTACACTACAAGTAATACGCTTGATTTTATACCGGGTGACTTCAAATTGGTAATACAAAATCAATTATTTACACACATCTTCGCTAAACTAAACCCCTCTTCTAAGTCTCATGCTGCTAATTTAATTAAACTTTTTTTTTCAAATTTTTATTTTATCCCAATTTTTTTGGCTTGATACAAAGAAGAACTGAATCTAAGATAAATTCATCATATTTTTGGTCATGTTATTCTTTAAAAGATACATTTAACACATCGATAGTAACAGTGCAAGCTATAAAAAGTATTTAATGAATGCCAAAGCCATTTACTAAAGTAGTAGGTACGCTGGAATTTTGAAAAAGTCGGTGGGAGTTTATTATAATTTTTTACCGCCATTCCGTCCACCTTTTTTCTATAGAGAGCTAGGTTGCTATTTGCAATTTATTTAGGCGGATACTCCTCATTTTAGGATTACTTTGTGGTATTTTTCTTAAGTAATGGTCATGTTTCTTTATAAAGAGGCAGATTTCAGCAATATAAATACACGGTAATTCGAGAATTTTAAGTTTCTTAAACACTACATGTCATGATTCTCAACTGCCAATCTCACTTGACTGCTCTTGTAGATACACTTTTTGTGTCCTGAATACTCTCTCAATTTCACCTTCAGCCGAGAATGCAATAACAAACAAATATATTTATATTGCTCATAAAATTGTCTAGTATATCGAATTGAACACAGTACAACAAAGCGTAACCAAATTAATGTTACTCCTCAAACCAGTGTCACAAATTCGTGTCCAAAATGTCTGCAACATTGTTTAAACAAACCGCAAAACTCAGCAATAACAGCGGTACTTAATTATTTTTTGGAGGTAATACGGTGTAACTTTAATTTACATCGCATTTGTAAACGTGTGAAGCGGACATTTGGGGAACAAAGCCGCAAAGAGCTCGTTCGGTTCGGGCGGGAAAAATTACTCGGAGCACTTTTGAGTTCGCTCCAAACTTCGCTCTCTGATGCCCCTCGCTCATTATATTGTGTTCACGTCTCGGACTATGAATGCGGTGCAAATCATAAGACTAACGCGGGGTCGGTAGTCATAATAATTAAACTAATAAAGAAACCCTTATTTCTATTACAATACACCTACAACCTACACACAGTTTATCTTCGAACAGTTTCGTCCATCATGATTTGGTAAACTAGAAGAGATTTAACGGGATAAGTTCGCCATCGTACTACATGTTAATCTTAAGTTTATGTACGAACTTGTAATTGGTTGTATTGTGCAATAAAGAGTTTACATACATGTACTAGGAGTACATGCACTAGGAAAATATGATTTTATTTCTCATTTACGCTAAAAAAAACATTCTATTTCTTAAAATAAATATCCGCACAAAGTTGCAGAAATATGTACATAAAGACCTTATTGCCATAGTGATAAGGTATGTACATATTTTCGACACTTTGTGGTGTATACATATTGGTGCCAATGATACAAACTCTCAAAATAACCTTTCTTAGTAGACTGTCACTGTATCGCTCTTGGTTAAGTTCGAGCTCAAGAATAAATACCTATAACAGGAAGAAAAATCAAAACAAGAGTAGCGTTAGTTCATGCAACTATGTTTCAAGCTTGCAATAATAACTAGTCCCTAGTTGATATAATGTAATATAAAGTTAAAAAAAAACTACTTGTACTTAATATTTTTTCAATTCATGACTATTGTTGCAGGCTACGAACAGAGTTGCATAAGTTTACGGTAGTAAACTTAAAGCTTAATAATGTGTCCTTAACTTCATATTTGTGGCATCGATAAATAAATTTTGCTTTTTATGCAAAAGTACAAATACGTCTTTTAACTATAGCGAGACATGTAATATTGACAATGAGATAAGATAGGGTGAACTGCCCTATTGTTGACCACCTACCGATTACTGGCCACATGAACTTAGGTGCCAGTTAGAGAGGTACCACACAGGCGTAGCCTGTGCGCTGCGTTGTTTTACATATAAATTAGAACGACATGCCAGTGGCATGTGGCATGATGCCACACGATGCCTTGAAATACGTGGCGTCGCTCTATGTTAAAATCACAGCGTTGCCACGACGCAACGCACCAGCAACGCTCGTGAGGCATCGCTGTAACTGGTATTTTAGATACCATTAATTAGGCTATCCAACCAATAGCCAACTTTACAAAATTGGAAACAAAAGGAAAAAGGGTTAAGGGACCAAAGAAAAGAGAAGTTTTTTTAAGGATTATATTATATTATTCCAGTCACAGTTTTGATCCAACTAACAAAGTAAGACACGTTAGTGAAGAACGCGAGCCTCGCATACTTGCATTGGACGTTGTTAATATACGACGCAAGGCCTACCAGAGTGTTATTCTTGACTAATGGACTGCCGGAATCTCCCTGAAAAAATATAATATTTATAGTCCATTTTAACGAACTTAAGAGGATTGTGAGCGACGCTTAAAGGCCCATCCACACCGGATGCGTGCGCGTAGACGTGACGTGCGCGTTCGGTTTCCACTGCGTTGTATAGTGGCATGTCGTATGAGGATTCCAAAGAGATGAGGATTTCGCGGTTGACGACGCGCTGGCCTAGTTGGTAGTGACTCTGCCTACAAAGCTAGCGGTTCTGGGTTCAAATCCCGGTAAGGGCAGATATTTGTGTGATGAGCGCGAATATTTGTTTCTGAGTCATGGATGTTTTCTATGTATTTAAGTATATATTTCTCTATATAAGTATTTATATCGTTGTCTAGTACCCATAGTACAAGCCTAGAGCTTAGTTTGGGACTAGGTCAATTGGTGTGACATTGTCCCCTGATATTTATTTATTTATTTATTTACTATACACCGCAATGGAAAGCGACAGCGCACGTCACCTCTTCGCGCACGCATCCAGTGTGGCTGGGCCTTCTGTCAAAAAACACCATACGAAATTAGCTCCGGGTCCAATTTTCGCGATTTATGAATATGTTGTACCTAGTTGTTATAAAAATCAAGATTTGTACGTTTCTATTTTTTAAATATCGTGAAAATCGGACATGATTTAGGGGCTGAGAATAGTTATCACCCGAGCTCTTAAACAATCTTTGTTCTTCTTTTTAGGGTTCCGTACCAAAATGGTACAAAAGGAACCCTTATGGTGAGACTTCGTTGTCTGTCTGTCTGTATGTCACAGCAGGTTTTCTCAGCACCTACAAATGCTATCAACTTGAAATTTGGCATAGTTGTACAACTTGCTTGCCTGCATCTATTTGTAGTAAAAAAAATATGAAATTAATTTTATTCATAATTGAAAAGGGGTCTAGAATGGGGGCTTTAAAAATGAAAGTGGTTCGATTATAGCAAATGGGGTGTCATATGAAAGGTCTTAATCTGCACATTTCAAAACTATTTTTTTGAAAAATTTCTGTGATGTGCTTTTTGATTTATAGCCAAAAATGTACAAAAAATGACCGTTCCCTCCTCCTTATCTCCGAAGTTTATTAATCAAAAATTCTGAAAAAAATCCTGACGTATAGATAATTACTTATATTTTCTGGGAAAAATAAAATAAAGTGTTCATTATTTACAGTTTTTGAGAAATAACTAAAAAACTAAAAAAAACTGTATTAAAATTTAGGCTAGTCAAAATCGACTTATTATTTCCTGGAAAATAAAGCTTATAACAAAATGAGTATTTTCTTTTGCGGTTACCAATTATATTATCTTCAATACGAAACCCTCGGTGCGCGAGTCCGACTCGCACTTGACCGGTTTTTTGTCTAATTTAGACCCAAAATGTGATGGAATAAAAGTTTATGATCAATAAACGAAACTATTTCAAAGTGGGCCCAAAAAAAAAGATCTTTAGTAAATAAACAAATATGTATACCTATATTATAGTGACATTCTCACACAATGACCTAGTACTATGGGCACTAGATAACATACTTACTTATATAGAGAAATGCATACTTATATACTTAGAAAACTCGGGAATAAATACTTCACGCTTATTACACAAATATTTTAGGGTGTTACCAGACCAAATTGATCGATCGTCGATCGACGGCACCGATCGACGTCGATCGAAGTCGATCGATTGGTCTGGTAGGAACTATCGATCGACGTCGACTAATCCATTCTACCATCGATCGATGCCGTCGATCGACGAAAGATCGATTGGTCTGGTAACACCCTAAAATATTTGTGTAATAAGCGTGAAGTATTTATTCCCGAGTTTTCTAAGTATAGCACCCTTACGATACCAGGGATCGAACCCAGAACCGCTAGTTCCATAGGCAGTACTAACAAGGCTGAACGCGCCGCCAAATATGATACAAAAATCTTTACTTACGTGGCACAGCCCAGGCAAGTCTTCAATCCGCTTGGTACACATGGTAACCCTTTTTATTTGCTCTACATAGGGGTGTACCACCATCATATCCCTGAAAGAAAAGTAGGTCTGGCACTGGGTAGCGTTTAAAGCCCGGAGATCCACTCTCATCAGTAATTTAGAAATTTTTCCACTCTGAAATGGTACAAATGTTGTGATGTAAGTGATAGAGCATGAAGAATAGGATGGCTGCCTTAGATTAGAATGCGAATTTCGAAACATTGGATCCCTCGTCCCTTTCATTAACCATACATGGCTAAATCGAGCGAAAGACATGGAGCCAACATTATTTCGGATTCGATTTTTATGGGCCCAAGTAGGGATATGTTTACCTGTTTACTTGTATTACGGTGTTCAAGTCCAGCGCTGACCTTAATGCCGGCATAACGCTGAGTTAGAACTATTTCATACAACAGGGCCTTTATTCTAGGCGGTAAAAACATATCGTCTATGACCCGATAATGGTAGGTACATAAGTATGTATACACTTTACCTTGTCACTTTAATCGCTGTGGTAATTCGTATATGGCAGTTTGAATATGACATTAAATAGACAAGGTACTAAAGTGTATACATATTTATGTACTCGACTGTACCTATTATATTTAACTCGGCCGCCATTACTGTCAAGTAAATAAGAGCAAAAAAAACCTTGACAATATGATAACAGGTCGGAGATGACGTTGTTTTCACCGCCTAAAATCTTAGATGGCCTTTTGTCTATGTCAGTATTTTGTTCCTTTTTGTTTCTCCGTTTGTAACAAATAAATGTTTTTTCTTTCTTTATTTTTTCTAATGGTAGGAAAGTTTTTTAAAACACATGTGTCTTACCGCCACTGTATTCAGGGACATTTTAAAGACAGTTAACTCGTTCCTTTTTCAAACTTGTGTATGATAAATCGTCACTAAGTAACGACGTAATGTTCAATTTCTATTAAAAAACTCAATGATATGATTCTAAGAAAAAAAAGGAAATGAGTGTAATAATAATGGTGAATACGATCATGTTTCAAATGCGCTAAATACTTGTGTACAGAACACTGGAACTGTGTAGCTGACTTACCTTACTTTGAACCTTTTGAGTTGCCCACTCACGGTAAAAAAATCTATGTATACTTTACTCAAACATTTTATGCATAATACTCGTATAGTTCTGCTTAGAAGACACGTTAAGGCAACAAAACGTTAAAACTACAAATATCGTTCAAATGCAAAAATGGATAAAATTAATCTTAAAATAGTATTTTGTACATTTTCTTTTAATATAAAAAGATATAAGTGGAAAAGAAACAAGAAAAACAAACGAACGAACTTACAAACTTTCTTAAAACTACACTAATCAAGCAAACCGCTACACAACATTGCACCCAAAATACTGGCAGCATTGCCACGTTGAATGGCAATCTTTGTGCCAAGTACAGACCAGGGTTGCGTCAATCAAGCGCTTTGATACATCTTTAAAAATACGGTGTGCTCTTGGTCCCCATAGCCCTAAAGTTTCGACCCCAAACTTCTATCAAGTTGCAAGTAATGTATTTTTAATATACTATTTCAATGTTTTTTTCTTAGTTATTAGTTTTGTAGTTACTTACCTCATCTTTCCCTTTGCCTGCAAAATCATAGGTAGTATCAAACTGATATTTTTCTGTTGGCAGTTGAAGGGCTTTGACTGTCCGACCGAACACCAGAGGTGTACTTAACCTTAGCAGCGCAATGTCGTTGATCGGGACCTGATATAAACTTATTGTATTGTACAAAGGGTACATCACGATCTTATCGAACAAGTATCGCTTGCTGTCGCTTATTTGTTCCGCACCTACCCATACCGGACCACGGGTCAATCCCCTGAAAAATGAAATAAATCAATTAAATGCAATACAATCTAAGTACAGATTCTAGTGGTGGTAGGATTTTATGCAGTATTTGCACTGTTATAGTCCTGATTAAGGTAAAACAAATAGTGAATTAACTAGTATGAATCCATCTTAATCACTTTAATCAGAGATGGCAACAAAATTGTTATTCACAATTGGAAGCTTGGAGCGTCTATCACTTTACAAAACACAAAATCATTAAACAGACTCTGTTGACCACCACCATCTTCAAAAAACTACCAGTGATTTTTTCCAAAGTAAACCCATATTAGAACGATACCGAAAAACTTGCAAACTTATGTCGCTAGCAACACTCTAGCAAATTATGTCATACTATCCTCGAGCTCAACCTTTCTGGTCAACTGCTCACAACGGTCCTCTAAAAACAACCTTCGGGTTCGTATTTCTCTCCCACTTGCCCTCATACATTCTTACGCCAGTGTAACCGACTTTATCCGATCACAAATTACTTTTTAAGACCTCTTACAATAAACTCAAAGAAAATACTCACGGGTACGCAACGCAATGAGCGGCTGTGACCAGCCACCGGTCTGAAATGATAGCGGCTCCGCAGTTGGCAAGGGATGCAAAGTACGGGTAGTTTTCAATGCTGGCTCTAGTACCGTACAGGATTCGAGATGGCAGGTCACCTTCTGTGGAAGAAACTACAGAAAAGCATTTAGAAGGACCTTATGTAATGACTACTGAACCAGCTCCACAAACGGTTTATCAAATTACCACAATGCTCCAATACAAAATTGGTTGGAACTGCTGATGATCTCATGAAGCTCATTTATATATATGAATGCTCATAACTATGAATGCTGTATGATAAAAAATGGTACCTAAAGGGTATCAACGAGAAATGTTCATAACGTATTGGGATAACATAACATTAAAGGAACATTAAAAAGGGAAAAAAAAACGTCTTTTATCGTTCCTAAATAGCTTAAATATTATTTCAGAATCTCATGGCTTTAGACATGGCAGATCCATATTGGATTTTGTCAAAAAAATATAAAAACATCTTACCATCTTCGGCGTTTAATGCTGTAAATAAATGGAAACAAATGCTCGCAAGTAAAAACATGACGAAAATACGATTGACCAAGTTGTTTTTTTATGTTGAACACTTGATTATATAGCAATCGTACCGAAATTCCTAAAATAAATGTGATAGCGAAAAAATGTATTTACGATACACAATACATAGTTAACACAATTATTTCTTGCAATAAGTAATAAATATTCTACAAAGTGCCACAGAACGTGCGTGGTCGAAGAATAACTCCTTAAATTTATAGACACGTGCAGTCAAGTATGGCGATTTTGTTTGTATGAACAGTATGTTATTAAATTTTAGCCAAAAATATTTGACTACGCATTGATCAAATACTAAAATATTTATATTCCGAATAGATGAGTTATGATATTTAAATGTCAACCAACAAATCACTTAACGTTGTTTAAAATGTTAAGCCTCTCGCATATGGCTCTTTTAACCTAACTCCCGAAGGGCCAGCGCACATTTAAACTGAATATTATAGTCGTAAAGACAGGGAGGACATACTTTAAGGCTAGTAGGACCTTGTGCAGGGTCCGTCCAATCGCTGCCACCATGTTACCCTTCAAACAGCAGCCAAACAGGGTTGGCATGTGACAAATGATTAAATGACTTGCAAAGAGGTATTCTATCAAAGTCCTCATTCAGTTCCGCGATCTGGATCTCAATAACAATAAAGCCTATGTTTCTGCTCTTTGGATATCACACGGTGATAACGAAAGTGACTCATTTTTTTTTTTGTAAATTGTGTTAAGTACTTAAAATGACTTAAATAGCACGTTATTTTGCTTACTCATTCAAAAACTGACGAATTTAGGCTGGAAAGGGTCTAACGTAGACTTCGTGTCTTTTTCATTTCCGCGCGCCACACGCCACCGCAATAATGACGAATTTAGTATTACGTCAGATGTGTTTGCACGTAATTTTAAAAAAGCAGTAACCTAAAACTTAGTGCGTCATTACGTCACGTGTAATAAGGTAAGCTCTATGAATGGATTTAAGTCTTAAAGTGACCGATGTCCTTCTTAAATCATTCTATCATTTAAATTTATGCTGTTCGGTGTGACTTAAAACTAGTTGAGTCATGTTTACATTTTAAGCTGTGCCTAAAAGAATGAGTCTGTTAGTCTTAAAGAGACCTAATTATAAATAGGTCATTGATAATTTTATGTCAATTCTAATGCTACAGTGACTTATTTTTGGAAGGTTTTTTGGGCGGATATTAACTTTAGTACATTTAATATATACTACATTAAAAACAAGTAGAAATGGTTAAGGAATGCGTAAGGAACGTAAAGAAGTTGTTTTTTTTCTTAAACTCTTAATTTCGGGAAGTTATAACATAATGACGATACGCTAGCCAAGTTGGTAGTGACCCTGCCTACGAAGCTAGCGGTCCTGGGTTCAAATCCCGGTAAGGGCAGATATTTGTGTGATGAGCACGAGTATTTGTTTCTGAGTCTTAGATGTTTTCTATGTATTTAAGTATTTATTTCTCTATATAAGTATTTATATCGTTGTCTAGTACCCATAGTACAAGCCTAGAGCTTAGTTTGGGTCTAGGTCAATTTGTGTGAGATCGTCCCTTGATATTTATTTATTAATTTAATTAAGGAGAAACTCCCTAACTCATAAACACATTTTGTCGATTTCCCAAAACGCTTGATTTTCTCATTAGGTCACTTTCGTTCTTACCAACGGTATATCAAACTTGTTCATATTTACTCAAGACTGGTAAACGTGAGACATGATTAGAAACAAAATCCTCGATAGTTTTATTTTTCGCATATTTTAACGATGATTATTGATTCGATTGTTGAGTACTAATTTTTTAATCTTGGTAAACCATTTTTTTATATATGTTGTAGTTTTAAAGTAAACTGCAATAATTTGAATTTGATCCTGCAATCAAAGCGCGCGCAAACTATCTCCATCTCACGTTATTTGCGCGGAGGCACATAAAGCCATCCCTTTTTATTCTTGTGTCGGCGTGGCATTATATGTTGCCTTTTAAAGAAGAGAATAAACATTCCGCTTGCTTCTTTCCAATGGACGGATCCCTGTCAGCAGAAAGCACGCCTCCGCTTCAATCTCACTTTTACAATCTACGTCTCACCGTAAAACGTCAGCTTTTATTGCAGTGCAGATGACTGAGTTATTGTGTGGAATCCGCGGATGACAGCCAGAATACGTATTACTTATTTAATATAACTCCTATGGGATGTGCATTCTTATTTGTAACTAGAGGACGCCCGCGACTTCGTACGCGTAGAATTAGTTATCCGCTACTCCCCCCATTTCTTCCCGTTGGGGGTCGATTTTCGAAAAATCCTTTCTTAGTGCTCACTAACATCATGAAAGGAACCCCGGCACCACATTTCAAGTTTCTAGGTACAGTAGTTTCGGCTGTGCGTTGATATATAAGTCAGTCAGGTTTGCCTTTTAAATATATAGATAAATTACTTGATGTCTTCAAAGATAAAGAGTTGCTAGTATTACTTTGAACCTGAGATTTTAGGTATCGGTTTTGTTCTTAGAATAAACATAAAGAAGATTAAGATAGGCACAGCATGCCGATATGTGATCACTGTGATCAGCCAGCTTACTTATTGTTATGTAAGCTTGTTATTGTTGTGTTGTTTATTGTTACTTAGTAAACATAAATTATAATTATAGTAGATATAGACCGGAGTATTAAATTGTAATTAGACTGCAAATTTTCATATCTCCATCCTGCAAACCACCTCAGGTAAAGTGGTGACCACGACATGACTCACTTTTTCACTTTTGAAAAATGCTGCCAACCTGTCTTATCCCAATGGTCAATTAAAATTCACGAAAATTCTAATTCCATTATAGTCGCTTACGTTCACGAAAATGTATGATTTAACACTCTAGTACCGTGGTTTTTGCTATTCCAGCAATCTGTAACAACTTCGGGACTAGAAAGGATCATTTTCGTAACCCAACGTGTTGTGAGCGATAAACGATGATATGGGCTTGTTTAGGGCATAATAACTACGAGGGTCCGTGATATTATGAATATTTTCAGGCCCGTAAGGGCAAAATGATTATTTTACACCTTTTCGTACCCGGGCAATAATTTCGCTTTCACACGTGTACTGATTATAAGTGCTGATGGGTTTAATGAACGTAAATTTTATGAGTAATAATTGTTTGATGATCCAAAAGTGAGAGGCTGGCATATACTTTAACGCTGTGTTTTACCTACTTGTTTATACGTTTTATTTTAAAATACAATGAAAAAAAACAACACAATGAGAATGGCTGATACTAAATCTGAGACTTGAATCCTGAACCCTTTATGTAGAATACACTGTAGAGGTTAACATTCGTAGAGTTCTGTAGAGTCTACAGCATCATGACTGAGGAGTTAAAACTTTTCAAGTGTCTTGAGCGCGAGTGTTGGATGTCTGTTAAGTATTTAACTAAGTACGTATTTCCCTATATAAGTATGTCTATGGTTGCCTAGTGCCCATATAAGCCTAGAGCTTAGTTTGAGAATAGATCAATTTGTATGAGATTGTCCCCTGATATTTATTATTATTATCGGACAGTCGGGGAAAAATATGTGACTCTTTAAAATCAATGGATGTAAACCAAACAACGCCATGAACCCTCAAAGGGGGAATTGTTCCTATAGTCGACGTGTTTGTGCATGCTCACTGTTGCGTCTTGGAGCATGCATTGTGCATCCGCTTGGATGTAACTTACTGGAAGTGCATCTTAGTGTTGGTAAACTGCAAAACGTTTCAAGGTCCTGTTGCGCTACGCTGTTGAGCAAGTTTGAAGTGTTTCTTAAACCGACGTAGTAAGCCTTGTTAGTAGTGACCCTGCCTACGGCGCTAGCGGTTCTGGTAAAGGCAAATGTGTGTTATGAACGCGAGTACTTTGTTCCTGAGTCTTGGATGTTTAATATGTATTTAAGTATGTATTTCTTTATATTAATATGTTTAATGTTATCTAGTACCCATAGTAGAAGACTAGAGCTTAGCTTGAGACTATCTCAATTTGTGTGAGATTGTCTCTTGTTTTTTTAATTTTCACCAAGGTTGAGACACTCGAGACACGTCCAAACAGGTAATATTTACACGCTGACGGGTCAACCAGTGTACAGTCACAAGATTTAATTTGATACCCACCTTAGGTCCAAAGTCAATCTGACATTCCACAACAATGAGGTTGAGTTACCTAAAAGTTACAAATGACTTGACATCTCTAATGACATTGACGATTTCAAGCATATTTTTCTTGAAATGGGTCCCAAATTAACGCTCGTGACCGTACCTGTCGTCCTCGATGAATAACATGCCTGTTAAGGAAACCAATGTTTTCATCTGCGGGATTATTATTCCTTATTCTCACATATCTTTTTTGCTACTTTAATTTACAGTGGTACCATCCTAGTTACTTCAATTGCAGTTCACAGGATTAACCTACCTTCTGCTGAATGTACCAATGTACCATCCAAGTATTTCTAAAAGGCTTTGTGATATGCAAATGTTAAAAGACTAATATTCGGTACCATCGTTTTTTTACATGAATTTTCCGATATACTTCTATACCCTTTCTTTAATGAGGCATTTTGTTTAATATTTAATGTAATTGACTTGTGATCCGAGTCATACTCCATAGAAAGGCTGTTGAAAAAGTACTCCACGGGCCACTTCACTACAAATATACTCACAAAAATATTATTTGGACACTGTTCAAACAGAATGAAAGTACAATAAAATTCGAAATTCCGTCCGATTGTGCTAGTTCTACAGGGTGTCCCATTATTGACACGTAACCCTGACACCGGAGATAGCCCACCCCTAGACCTACCAAACCAGCCTAACATGACCTCAGTAAAAGTTGTACGGTTTTCGAGATATTGCCAATAATGATAATTAGTTTCGTATGAAAATTATTACCAAAACATAAAATAATTAGAAAAAATAAAAAAAAAAAAAAAAATATTAGGCTGGTTTGTTAGGACTAGGGGTGGGCTATCTCCGGTGTCAGGGTTACGTGTCAATTATGGGACACCCTGTATATTAAATTATTTTGACTACAACCAGAATAAGAGAAAGAGAGAGAGAGAGAAAACAGTAAAAGAGTTCATACGAAAGTTCTAACGAGTCCACCTAAAGTACGGAGTGCGCCGGGAAGGTACGTAGGTATTATTTTATCGAAACACCTTTCAACGAAAATGTATCAATACGTAGAATTTTCATTTTATCGAAAGGCATTTCTCGCCGCATGAGTTAATATTTTTTGGTAGTCACAAGTCTAACCTAACCAACGTAATTAATGTTTGAAATATCCAGAAAACATAAACTACGATGTTTTCTGGATATAGCATTATACAGCAGAAAATAGCGTTTGATGAAATGAAATTCGATGAAATCATAGAATCAATGAAGTAAAATTCGATAAAAAAAAGAGCTACCGTGCCTGACGAGCTATAATGTCCAATTTTGACAATAATAATTAATTTAACGATCCATCATAGCACTATCCAGTGGTAATAACTTCAGGGCTGTCTCAAGCCGGCCGTGTTCACGCATAATATCGGCGTGTTACGGACTATTCAGACAGGGTTGACACTCGCTAATGCCGCGTTAAGTGCTTAGCCGTTAACGAGACGAACTGGCGTAAAACCCTGTAACATAATGTTACTTTTGAGGAAGCTTAATTTATCCTGTCTGGCGACGTTGTGGCTAATGAGAGACACAGATTAGGGAGGCAGACATCTTTTTACGCGCTTTAATAACGCGGCTTGGCTGTTGGCAGGCGAAGCCGAGTTCTGAGAGTTAAGTGAGACGGTGTTATGTTCGAAACTAACTTAAGTGTTGATTTTCGGATCTTCTTAAAGTTTAGTGCACTAATTGTTGAGGCTAATAAACTCACAATAAGATAAAATATGGTACCAAACACTAATTTAAGTATCCGTTTAAAAATATGTACGTTTAAAAAACAACGAAATTCTTCAGATGTTGTGCATGTACCCAAAAACTAAAAGAAGCATGCGAAGTGTCCAACTTTAAGAACCCCTGGCTGGACTGACATACATCAATGTCCTCTACTACGCGAACCTTTTTCTTCCGGGTAGGTAGAGGTGCACAAACATAAGTATAAATGTAACATATTTACTGTTTTAGATTTGGTTCCGTCACTTATTCTTTTTTTTATAGTAGATAATCCTGCTTGCGTGACCAAGCCTTAGTTTTTATACCTAAAATCTAGTGGATAATTTCACAAATTGAGCTAATTCCAAACTGTTAGTAGGTACTATAACAATAAATAAGCTCTGCTTATATTGATAGAGAAATATTTCCGTCCGTATATAGTACTAAATTCCTTGGCTCGAATTTTGGAGTTGACACTTTGTATCATAATCGAGTAGAAAAGGTGAAGTTTACGTAAAACAATGTACAGAAACACGAGTCCGTTTTAAAGGTGCGTACTATGGAAATTTCCTAAAAGGACATGTATGATTGAAATGGTTGTGCTTTAGCAACGGGAATCAAAGCGGGACCGCTCGCTTCATAGGCAGGGTCACTACCAAGTACCAATTCGACTAAACACGTTGTCACATTCACATTTAGTCTGTGTATACACGTGTGACTATGTGTGTATGCAGCCTATAATATCGATGAGAGACAATTCATTTATAATGTCTCATGTAGGTATGTATGATGTCAAAAACAATTTCTTTGAATGCTATGTAAACCAATATAAGATAGTAACCCTTTGCTAGGTGTAGATGAACAAACCGGTGCCGGTACGGTAAAGTAATCAAAATTCCTAATAGAAAAAAGAAACTAACACAGATCAATTGTAAAAATATAAGGTACCTACGTCAGTTTTATAAAATTTACACCATTATCAAAAGGTTCAATTCAATTGGAAAAAAGTTGCTAGCAAATATTCAAAAATTACAAATCTCTACTCAACTCTTCTTTGACGAATTATTACAGTAAACGCCTACGTATTGCAAGATATTAAATAAACATCTCAACAAACTGTCCATTAAGCACCTCAAACTAAAATCTAAAATCTAAATTTCTACAGTACCCTAAACCAAATAAGAGATACCTGATAGCGTTTACCATACTTTCCCGCGTTTTTACGATGTGAAACTTTTTTTACGTCTTCATTGGATATTTTATAGTACACCCGACATTCCTTAGGGAGTGCTCGCGGCCGGTCAGTGAATTTGAATCTCGAACGACACGGCTGTTATTTGCATGGTGGATTTACGCGTTCTTTATTTAAATGTTATTATTGTTTTGGGTGTTTTTACGTCGGACTTTCGGTCGGAATAGTAAAAAAGTTTAGTAGTTGCTTATGGTAACAACGGGTTATGATGAGATGGACAATTTTTATTGAGATACCTACCTACTCCTTATAAATAACAGACGAAAACGACGACGCTGAAAGGTTATAATAATAAAACAAAAAAGTTCTAAATATTTTCTACGAATAAAATAAATTCAAATCCCAAAGATTTGGACTGACGTTTAGGACTGATAAATTTTCATTAAACTTTAATCGCTGACCCCAATGTTTTGGTTTTGGTAAAAGCAAATGTGTAAATATTATTTATACTGAATACTGACTACGCGAATACTATTTTATTTTCTGCTAAAGGAATAACGAATAACATAATAATACTTGTCTTGTTTTCATACATTAAAATTAAATCATTGTTATTTTGAACAACATGACATCGAAAAGATAGATGTTATTTTTGGCCACGTATGTACTGAACTAATAAACTATAGAATTGGTACAGATTCCCGTTTCGATAGTGTATAATTGAAACGCCTTCAGGGCAGACATATTTTGCAACAATTCAAATATTTCACGGAGCATTTTATTAACAGTTTTGTTAATAATTGATTGACGAATAAATGTTTTCGTTGATTTTATGACGATAGTGAATACTGCTGCCCAGTTATTTTTTATAATGGGGGTTAATAACCTTCCTCGAAACGCGTGGCAACGGCTAAGGATCACCTCAATTTGAAAATGTCATTAAAGTTTAGTACACTCGCTGGCGGCCCTCAAAGTTAATACCTCAGCTTTAAGAATAGTACATGAAGATAAAGTTGTGGAAACGCCCGAGAAAGGGTTTTTTGAAGAAGCATTACTAAAACGTTACCGCCGCACTTAAAGACATTTTAGAGAAAATTAACACTTTCGTTTTTCAAACTTGTGTAGGTATGAAAAATTTACATAAGGGACGACTTAATCGTTCATTAACTGACTGTGAGTGCACTTCTACCTTTGTTATTCGTTGGTACGAAGTATTTAGGAAGACTTATGATATACAACACTTATTTAACTGGCACCGCCGAACAAACCGTAATTAATTTTCTATTTAACTTCTCTAATTAACACACAAGCATCACAACTAGATAACACAGAGAACACCTGTGCTACCCAGTTGCAGGGTTTGGGAACGGTTAAAAAATACCGGTTAATTATAGATCTTAACCAGGTTCTTCGTAAACGCTAGCTTGGAGTGCAGCAGAATCAATTCGCGAGCGTTATGATCGCTGGGATGTTTTTTTGGTTTTTGATTCTTTCTGCACTTGGATGGAGCGTGACGATATAGTATTTAAAACAATAAGGCCTGCTTGATAACAACCCGAGCATGTGAACATGCAAAGAGCTGTTAGGGTAAAAAACACGAGAAAAAGGTGGTCTTGGTAGGCGATGCGAACAAATTAGCGAGCAAAACTAACCGTTATTTCGAGCGCGAACAGTCTTATTTTGCACTTTGATCGAAACGAAATTATATCGATTCCGTTCGGGAGGAGTCGAAATAATAATGCTCTTTTTGACATGTATGGCGTGTCTGACGAGATGGTTTTTAAAATTAACCAGGTTTCCGAGCCCTGTTGCCTTCACCTTCATGTAGTCAACCTTGACCTTTTAATTGAAGATCATAAATAGTCATTAAGTATTTGTGCTGGGTGCCCTGTGACTAGGTGGAGCGACGATATACCTACGTAGGGTTGCTGGCAGCAACTAGACCTCGAGGCGAACAGCCAACGAACAAACTGGTATTGGCCATTAGGAAGAGACCTATGTCCAGGCTATAGTAGAATAACGCTGGCTAATGATGATGACTATATGGAATATGATTTCGACTATAAAAATTATAAGAACATCTTACACTAAATTTGAAAATTCCTTGGACCAGAAAAAACAAAAATCCAAAAATAAAGTATTAAGATTCCTATGATAAAACCTGGAATGCTGAAATCTTTGACAGTCAATTGTCAAAAAGACTAAAGTGGAGAAAGAAGATAAGTGAAGATAGAGTCCACCATCAGATAGATACTACAAATAAATACCAAGGGAGAGAAAGAAAAAGTTGAAAAAAATACAAGGTGCAATTTTTCGTTAACTGTTCTAGTACTCTAAATCCTCAACAGCACCTTAACTTCTAAAAGATACGGTAACGAGCGCCCTCCCATTGACTCGCCAGATTACCTGATAAGGCCACTTTATACCAAGATATAAATATTTACTGAAAGTAAAACGCTTAAGTAATTTCAGCTGAAATCTTGTTACCGTTGAATTAATTCCAAAGGAAATTTCGGAAGCAAAATTTTAGTCCTCAAATTAACAAGTTTTTAGGGTTCCGGAGCTTTGAGAGCTTTGTAGGCTAAACCATTTAGTCACATTTTTTTATATAACTCGCGTCTTATATAAAAAAATGACAACCCCCGAACATTTTAATGAAATAGATGTACAGTCTGTGAGCACTTAGAAGATGCTTCGGGTGTGTACTTCTCTCTCACTCGCTCTTAATAATAACGTATGAGTGTGAGTGAGAGACAAATACAAACCCGAAGCATCTTCTAAGTGCTATCGCACTGTAGCTCACTCGAAACTGTGATCCCTATATTTAGACCTTCCAAAACATTACATTTAAAAACGTCAAACGTTTGAGATAAACAAATATAAACAGATAGAGATTGTGTTTGCAATCCACGACGACGGTGCGCCCCATTAGTTAATTTGACGTGCATTGACGCAAATGCAACCGTACATTTTTGTAAACCGTCGTGGATTAATAACACTTCATAACACGCAGATTTTCCACCCCACATTTTCATACTTATTGACATTTCCCCACTGCTACGTTCACTTACTCTCGCATTCTTACTTAACAAAATTCCGTTTCAAAAATGGAAATGAATGTAAGAAGAAAACTTTTATGAAGTTCCGCGAAAGCCTTCAAATAGGAAGGGGAAGTTTGCTTTTTGTTAGCCCATAAACAAGTTTCGCGCTCGGGTCCGCCTTATTGCTTTTAGCACGTTTTAAGTAACGGTATGATATATGGACATCAATTATCTTGTGATTTTTGTCTTGAGAGTGCTAATGTAACCTTCAGGTAGCATGTGCGATCCATATGATAGGAATTTAGGTCAATTAAGAGTTGTTGTGGCTAGAAGTATTTGAAATGTAGTGTTGGAGAATGATGGAGGGAATTCGTTTGACGGAGAAGAAAACAAATGAAGAATTAGGTACTTAACATTGTAAAAGAAAAGGGCAACCTGTTAAAGACGATAGAAAACATAAGATGATAGGGCACTTGATACGGCACGATAATTTCATACAAAATATCGAAACAAAATCAAAAAAGGATAAAATTAAGGCAAAAGAGGTAGAGGGCGACTCAAACGAAGTTACTTTGAGCAAGTGAAAGAGAAAGTTTAGGTTGTGTCATATCGTGTTAAGAACCTAGCAAACAATAAAAGGGAATGGCGAGCACTCCACCGACAAAAGCATAGGTCTTAAGTTATGATGATTATGATGATGATGAAGGGTTGTATGAGAGGGTACCTAGTTTAAACACATTAATGATATAGAACAAAATGTATAGACAAGAGTTTACACATCACGCTGCTTTTAGACAATTAAATATTTTACTGTGATGAGCAGATGATTTATTACGTTGAGCAAAAAAACTCATTCCTAATTCATTCAAATAGGCACTTTGACCTTGTAGTATCTTTTATGTGATAATGTGCAGGTTTGCTCATAATGTTTTCCCATCACTTCATTATTGAAAATTCACATCTAGTGTACGTATGTAGGTAGTAAACGTAAACTAGACATCGAACTCGATCCCTGCGGCCAAGAGTCGTAGCCTGATACGATGTTCTCCATGTTATAAAGTCAGTTAGCCGGTGAATGAAGTGTGTATTATGTACAAACCTTATCTTATTGTAACAGTATTATAGATTTATTATTTTCGCAATTAGCTAATTTCATATTCCATCTTTGTATACTTACAGCTTTAGAAGGCCTACCAATATTGCACCTTCAAGTTCGCTGTCACCACTCCAGAACAAGGTACAGAAATGGGATGGGATATAAGGCCGAATGTACTATTAATTACTATGGTTTGAATTGTACGATATTCTTATTTCCTGTCTCACACAAGCATTATGTAAATGCATTTCCAAAGTGATTCCACTATACCAGCTGGAAATTAGAACTTGGCGCCTTTTTATACACGAGTCACTGACTAGACTAGCCGTTCACTCCTTCACATTACCATCAACTCGTGCGGCCAACTTTGTGTGTGAAATGATTTTGTTTTTTCCACCGGGAGTCGTTGAGCGTTCGCATCTCATTACAAGTTTGAAGCAACTTTCATAGTTTTATTTCTGAAAGGCTATTGAAGGCAAGTGAATAGTTGGAGAAGGCTAACAGGGCCTCTATTCTAGGCTGTTAACGCCATATCGGCTTCGATCTGTTATGGTATTGAATTTACCTTGGCCGCCATTATTGTCAAGTTTAAAAGACCTATCAAAACGTCGCCAATACGATAAGGTCAAAGCAAAGACGATATGGATTTTACCGCCTCTAATAGAGGCCCTGTATTTTTGGGATGGGCGTATCAATCTGTTTCCTAAACTCGTACTTCGCGTAGCAATTTTACCCAATCGCATTTTTCTCTATTCTTAATTTTTCCTGGTATTTACATATTTTCCATTCTGGATTTTTCCGAATCGCAAATTTCCCCATTGTAATTAGACCGAAATAAATAGGAAGGTTTAGGTTACGTTCGTTTTGCAGCAGGCCCAAAAGGCCAAACCACCCAGAAGTAGGAGCTCCGCACCAGCGGAACTTCGTCGACTCTGATGTGGAAGTGATATATAACGATTCAGTGAAGTACAGATTAGGAAGTTATGAAAATGGAATTAATTCTGCTGAGAATAAAATATTCGTTAAAATATAATACTGAAAAAAATAAAGTCTAATCTAATTTTCCGAATGGAAAGATTGCTACCAAAAAAATATTTTGGGAAAAATCTGTTTTATTTATTTTTTAAACTATTGGACTGATTTTAATAAATTAGGTATACCGTATTATCATACATAATAATAATATGGCTGGACCATATTTATTGCTAGTCGGCGTTTAGGTCTCAACTTTACGTTAATCGAAATTTCTAGTTTCACGCCAGCAGCAGTTGCAGTTTAGAGACTAACTATCCGTACTTCATTAACATCATTTCAGCTCACGTCCACTCACTGCGGAGTAAAGGCCTCTTCACTTTCACGTCACTCTGTCCTCTTAGTTGATAGCTCAATTCTATGATTTACACCATCCCACCACCCGTGCTACATTTTTGTCTATTTTATAATTGTTATCTCTTTTGGTTACATACAAACATATCATCACTACATAGTATAAAACAAAGTCGTCGCTTCCTGCTGTCTGTCTGTCTGTCCCTATGTATGCTTAGATCTTTAAAACTACGCAACGGATTTTTTTTTAATAAATATAATAATTCAAGGGGAAGATTTATATGCATAATAAATGCTGGTTTATTGTACGAGTGTTACAGAAAACTCAAATAAACCGAAGCAAAGCGAGGGCGGGTCGCTAGTATAACATATAGACGATGCCCATTAAATGTAGTGGTAGGTAATTAAAGCCAATCATTCGGAACAAAATTGATGCAATGTAACGATACTTGTTCAAGATTGAAAATCAATTTCAATTGGAATCTATTTGTTTGTTCACACGTGTACTAGGACGAAGTTATTTAGTTATAAATAACCACAGAACAGAAAAAACAGTAGAAGTGTCAAGTGGGCGTGTAACGTGTGGCATAGTTATGCGGAGTTCCGCATAACCTACCATACATTTGCCGCGATCGCTTATTTCAATATTTCGATATTTAGATATTTCTAAAATAGGGAATAAATCCAGAAGCATGCCTTATTGTGCTATTTTGGAGTGTAAAAACGATAGCCGCACCAAAAACATTTTCCATGATGGCGTGTTGTTTTTATGATAGTTTGAGTATTGGCGACAACAGGTCTGATACTAAGCGAAGCTCATGCCACTTCCACTGTTTTTTCTATTCCGTGTAAATAACTAACAAGAATGTTGAACAGTCAAGGACCGATAGCAATAACGTGAAGCAATGATAAATTGTATAAACGGACACAATATACAATACGAGTAACATGACATATTAGTGATTAGATAATAGGCGATACTGGCTGTATCCTCTTTAACCCTCTATTTTACGACGTTTAACGTAGTAAAATAGAGGCCCCAGCACGGCTAGCACATCTTGTATTTTCTCGCTTGTCACTCAGTGCGTCCTTATCTGTGCAGTATTACGGGTAGCACAAGTTGTATTGTCTCGCTTGTCGCTCAGTGCGTCTCTATCGTTACTGATTAGATAGAAAGGGCGATCCGAACCACAAATCAGTCGCGGGCAACTTGTGCTAGCCGCACAGACTAGTTAGAAAGGGAGATCCGAGCGACAAATATATCGCGGAAAATATCTGCTATGACAATTGATCAAGTATCAGCAAAACAGTCATGGTACTTAGCAAGAAAAACATTCAAATAGTCAATAAAACTTTAAATACCTATTTCGAACCTAACTTATATTATAGGTATAATATTAGTATCACTATGTTGACTACCAAACAGTATCAATTAATAATAAAATCCACGTTCATACAGTGTGTGACTTCCATAAGAACATATCTTTTAAGAGCTGAAAGTATAAGGCCTAATGAAATAAGTATTCCTAGTTTAAAAAAACGGGGTTTTTTTTCATATAAATTATTTCGGCACGCAATACTGACTTTGATTTGCTTGACATGTGTGGTATGTTTTTAAATGTCAGTATTTTCTAGTAGTTGATAATTCAGGAAACAAGTACACGTTGACTTGAAACAACGGTTACCTATGTTTTCATTGAATTAAAATGGAAATGAAACTAGTTCTGCCTCTTTGCATTACTTTGCAACTGTCCATTAGAAAAGGTAATACTTATATTTTTTCGATAAACGGTTCAAAGCACTTACAGCTATCGTTGCTTAAAATTTATGTTCTTATGGATGTCACACAAAGTATATTTCTTAAAAAATAGATACTTTCTAACTTTTTCACAACACACACGCCGTGGATAATACAATACGAGGTCTGATTTCATTACAACACCCAGTTCCCAAGAATATTTTTAACAATTGAACGAGTACACGCGACAGCAGCTCGGCTGTCAGCCGCAAATTGCGAGGCGAGACAACTTTTAATTAAATATCTACTAATTCTATTCGTAAGGAAATTTACAATTAGAATAGGAATGGGACACTGATATCGAGGTTAAGTGTGCACAGGAAATTCGATGTATTTTGTGCTCGATCTGCAGCTTCAACGTTTTACAGGAGAACAAAAGAATTTACATACATACTCAACGGTGAAAAGATGTAATTGACTATCCAAGTGTATAGAAAAACCTTGCATGGTTTTAATTGTTTTAATGTTATTTATACCCACTTAAAACATTTGCGCACGCAATTTTTTTTTCATTGTTTTTGTATTCGTTGTATTATTATGTGCCTTAGGATTTATCCACGTTTAATGTAGACAGGCTTGAAGATTTCAAACCTAAAGCTAACGAAGTTCCAAATCGTAATAATATTTTATCAGCCCGGACGATCGATTTGTCATGGCGTAATATGTGAATAAAGATTTTTAACGATCTATCCTATCTATTTGCAATATCAATATAGCATTTTCGAATACCATAATATGGGAGAGAAGAACTGAACAAATTAAGTTCGAAGAGCAACCACCGGCAGGATACAATTTAACCCACAAGTATCGCCACTAACGTCCTAATTCAAAAAAGTTTAGTTTAAAGCGATACATTTCGAATTCAAATCCGAATTTAATAATAGCTACTGTGCTGCAGTACGGAACCCTCGATGCACGAGTCCGACTCGCAATTGGCCGGTTTTACTAGTTTCTTGTTATTCTTTATTATTTTTGAAACATTAATTTGCACTTAATTATCGAACACTCGTTGCCATCACTAGCCCACATGTGCGCGCAGGCGTTTAAGAATTAATTCATATTTCGCTTGAAGTAATGAGCTTGGTCGGGACTCCAGAAACGGAAACAAGGATTGTGTGACAACATTATTGCTACATACATACAAACATACACTATGCGTACTCAGTCGTACCTACTTACTAAATATACCGCTATGTAACGCGAGGAGAGTTTGTACGTAAATCAATGCTTTGTGACCGGTATCATTTTACAAACTTTCATTTTGCTAAAAAGTATTTGTGTTAAACCTATTATATATCACAAACGTAAAATAGGCCTATTACATAGGTTATGGTCTTAATACCACAAAAAAACAGCACCGGAATTTGCCTACATTTTTGCGAAATAAAGTTCAATTTCTACTCGGTAAAACCTAATAACTTTTGGCATGTTTTCGTATTGTCAACGTTATGAATAGTTCTTATTTACTTGATAGTAATGGTGGCCGAGTTAAAAACATTATGATAACATGTCAACAGCAATTAGAATTTACCGAGTAAATAGAGTCCCAGTTTGCCAAAATGATAATTTGTGATCAATAAGCCGTTGTGACAACATACGTTATATTTATACCCAGACGGCACCGCTGATAAACCTACCGGGCGCGCCTATTATGGTTGCGTCTATCGATGTGGATAAATTTAATGTGGATAAAACATCCGACACTTTCCGACAAATGTGTAAGTTCAAGAGTGACGGATGCTTTATACACATTGTTCCACCGCGATAAACACCAGAAAGACAAAAAGTTAGTTTGATTGGCAGGTTGTGTAGGTACATTACCAAAAATATTAATATACGTCAAGAGGTAACAGCAATGCACATTCATCATATCATTACACTCTAAGTATGACTAGGAAAACTTTTGTCTACCGAGCCCCGATTTGCCAGTTTAGCTTGGCCGACTGATTTTAGGTTCCTTTATGGAAGTTGTTCCACGTTTTCGAGTACTAGTTAGTGCTATACCAGTATTTAGTAATACAGGGTGGAAAAAAATTATAGGCCCTGAAGGGGAACTACCTTAAATGCTTAACTTAGATCAATAAGTATAGCAAGTGTTTATTTTTTTAATTTTTAACTGGTTAAATTACTGTGTGAGACAAGCATAATTTTAGAAAATATTCAAACGCGGGTTTGTTATTTAAAAAAAAAAACCTTTATTATCTAACTTAAGGATTCAATCTGACAGTTCCCCTCCAGGGCACATGATATTTTCCACTCTGTATACATTACGCCAGTTAAAAACAATTGAAAATTCAAATGGTTCCTATTGTTTTGCGCAAACCATTGCGACTTAATATCGACGCGCTATGAGCTGCGCGGGCGCCTATATTGTAAAGTGGCTAAGGGCTGCATACTGATCCGCGGTACGCAGAGTATAGAAACACAGAGGGTAAAGAATAATAAACCGGGCAATTAAGAATCGGACTCGCGCACGGAGGGTTCCGTACCGACGCAAAATTACGAACTTCCCGTAAAATTACGTTGAAAAACATTATTTCATGTATGGTGACATCTTTAATACATCACTTTCTTAAAAAAAAGGTTGGTAATCCGCCATAATGACACATACACCCGTATTCACAAACAATACTTAAGGGATCCTTTACTGAGTAAACGCACTGCGTTCAATACAGCTTTGTGATTGGTCCTTTTTGACCGACCTTTTGTTTATTAGACGATTTGAACCACCCTGTGCGTTCGTGAGCACTGTGAGACCTCATAGTGACGTTTGTGAATACGGGTGTAATTCTGAAAAAAAAAACCCTGCTATCTGTTACGGTTAAAAAAATACAGCTCTTTAAAGTTACGACGGACGGTCGTACGGACGGACAGCGTAGGCGTGTTATTAGGGTGCCGTTGGGCTACCCTTCGGGTACGGAACCCTATAAGGGATGGCTGTAAATAGGAAGAACGCAAGTGTAACCCTCATAAGTGTTACTAATGTCCATTGAACGCGGCAACCACTTTTCATCATGTGGGTGGTCTGCCTTTAGGCCCGCCCATGGCATTAAAAAAAAGTCATAAAATGAAATTTTAAATAATATACTAATAAACAATCATCATTTTACTTTAATAGACTGTAAAAAAAACACGCCACAGCTTACTCACTTCAAAATGCCGGGAAATAGCCCAAAGTGTTTTGAACTCGTCTGGACCCCATCATCAGGGTGAACTTCAGTACAATACCGTTAAAAAAATAGACTAGTATTAACAAAAAGCAGGTAATTGCGTTTTTTTTTCCAGTAAACTTAAATATGCCAGATCTGTACGTTATGTACTCTGCACCTAAACCGAAAGCTTTCCCAGTGTTCTCGGTAAGCCGGCTCTAATGCAAGACACGTCCAACTCGAATTTACAGGCAATTCATTCGATATTGGATTATTAGGCACTGATCTTTTTAAAATTTCCGACTTAGGCGCTTTTCCCGTCCGGCTCCTGTCCCCAATTCCCAATTCCGCGGAATGAGGGAGTAATGTAAATTGATCGGATTATACGTGGACAGAAAATATAATTCGCGCCGTTTATGATCGACCAAGGAGCCGTTCTCGGGGCCACCTGTTTCTGAAATAAAACGATTTCTCTTAGGGGCCTGATCGTCATTTGTTATTATTTGTGACAAAGCTGAGACTTAGAACTGAAAAAATCATCCACGGCCAAGGCCTTGCCAGGCTGCGAAAGGGGGGTCTATCTCTATTTTAGCGAGGAGCATAGCAGGTTTATACGGTTTAAAATGTGGTTTGATAGTTCTTAGACCTCTTCCTAAAAAATAGAAGAAAAGCTTAAAAAACAAGAAGATTTTTTTTTGTACAATGTATTGTACGAGTAGAATATACTTATTAATTACATTTTACTGATTCATTTAGTACGTAGCTAACGTTTTCGAAATACCACTAGTCTTAACCCACAGTTTTGTATGGATCAGAATCACAAGCACGCCGTTTATCCGGAAAAAAAGGAAATGATATTTGATTAAAATATTTTTTCCATTGCATTGTTGTCGGTTATCCTGAAATAGTTTTTGTTTCATCCTGAATATTAACTACGCAATTTTGGAGCCCCTACATAATCCCGCGATGGTAGCAAGGGGTTTAATCTGGACATTCTAAGTCGACTGTCATTTCGGACAACATCGCTAAACTATTCTATCAAATACGACAACATCGTTGATTTAGATATTCTCAACTCATCAGTAGCGATTTTCTTCAAAACTAAATTTTGATAATGAAATTTAACTTTTACGCCATATGTGGTGTTGCAAGTTTCCATTGGCATTATTACTTACACCAGCAAACTCAGATTTTATAGAAACAATTAACTCGTTCCTTTTAGGGTTCAGTACCTCAAAAGGAAAAAACGGAATCCTTATAAGATCACTTTGTTGTCTATCTGTCCGTCTGTCCGTCTGTCCGTCTGTCTGTCTGTCAAAACCCTTAATCTCGGGAACGCGTGAAGGTATCAAGTTGAAATTAAAACCATATACTTTGGTCGACAGTCCCTTGAAGCTGTGAAAAAGTCAAACTTCTACATTTACGTAAAAAAAGATACGGCCCTTTATGTCGCAAAAAACGTGTATTTCGACACTCTCGGGGGAATCGAAATGTATAGGGTATTTCCCATTGAGTTACAACTATGAAATTTGGCAAGTAACACCGTCTTTTACTACAAGTATAGGAAAAAAAAAAGAAATCTGTATATTTTTAGTTAAATCACAAAAAAACAGGGTCTTTATGCAAGAAACGGCGGTACAAATTTTTGAATTGAGTTAACCGTGTCATGTGCGGAACCATCGATGGACGAGTTCGACTCGCACTTGTCCGGTTTTTTCAAACTTGTGTATGAAAAATCGTCACTAAGAAATGACATAATCGTCATTAACTGACTATGAGTGCGGCCGAAAACTTTATGACATGAGATAACCTAACTCGTCTACCTCCTCTATCATACATATATCATATTAAATAGTTAAGGCCAAAACTGTTGTGCGATCAGGACAAGTATTTGTTCCTGAGTCTTGCATGTATATATCCGTTTAAAAATGTATCTCGTCGTCTAGTACCCATATTGCAACTAAATATTTCGAAACAAAAGTGTTTTCATAGAACTGTACTTTATTTACAGACTTGTATGTTCTCTCGAATATCCAAAGTTATTATTCCAAAGTAGGGTCAACATTATTAATATTTACAAGTTTCAGAAGTAGAAAGGCGTGCATCATAAAAATCACAAAAAAGGAAAACTCGAGAAAAGGAAACGCGATAAAGGGGGAACACATTTACATACCCCATGAATACTGTAGGTGTCGAAACTTGCTGAACAAATAAAAATAATGTTTAGGGATACTTATTTTTATAGGAGTTTTCATGTGGAAATTGTTTATTCTGTAAATATATTTTAGGCAACGGTAACGTTTAATTTTTGCTAGGCAATATCAATGTTAATCCAATTATTTATTTGAAACAATTTCCTAAACATACCACACTGCTTTTAAAACCTTTTAGGCCACTAACCGCTGTATTAAAACAATTTTTAGAGACAATTAACTCGTTCCTTTTTCAAACTTATGTATGAAAATTGACACTAAAAAACGACTTAATCATCACTAATTGACTCCGAGTGCGGCCGTTAATTTTTACCCCACGATCTACCTGTAGTTTATTTCTATAAAGAGTTCTATGAGATCATTCAATATCGTATTTTTTGAGTATTTTCTCTAGAGAACTCGCGAATACTAGTGACAATCTTATAGTGTTGCAAATCCATAAAGTCCCGCTCCTCTACTTAATAATACATACATTAAGGCAACCGTGCAGCGTCAATGACTGGTGGGGAGCGCCTTCGTGAATTGTAATCACTATAAATTCTGCGGTCTTAGTGGAAAAGGGTATAAGTCTCCTCAAGATCAAGTGCGCAAGGGTTTAAGTCCAGTATACTCCGTCTATGTATATACCCTTTTTTAGTACGAGTTAAAAGTATAAGGTAAAGTTAATTTAAAAATTTAAATAATCTCAACGTTCCACAACCACACTGCAGCATCAAATATTCCGTCTCTTTCCTGCCAAAACCAGGCCATATAATTCCATTCCGTTTTGTAATAATTTTCTTTTTTGTCGTTGGACCTTTGCAAAAAGGCCGACATCAAAGGTTACCGTAGTAATGTACCAGAATATTTGGCGGCGGACTGCAAAGAGAATTCCTAATGCGATGGTGCTACCATAATAGGAATATTCTATTGGCTATGTATACAGAGTAGGTATACGTGCAGTGTAAAAAATACAATGAATCGGACTAGGTTTTACGAGCAAAAGTTTAGTTTATTGTTTTTTGCTTTGTTATTGTTTATACATTTGTTTTGCTGTTAGAAAATCTACATCTATACAATATTATACATTAAAATCTGTCTGTCTGTACCTATGTACCATGCTTATGTTTCCGCTAATCTCATTGAGCACTGGATGGATTTGGATGCAGCTTTCATCGTTATTTTATTTCTTTATAAAGCATAAAAAGGTAACTAATATATGCTGTGCCAAGAATAGTACATTACTGCACAGACCGGGAAATAGGCCGTTGCGGGACGAGTAAAGTTAGCGTGGCCGAGACGCAGTCGAGGCCGCGCTATATACGAGTCCAGCAACCGCCCTTCCCGGTCGAGGCTTGTATAGTGCTTTTCTCCAACAATGCGAGAAAATATAACACAAATTGTTAAAATATTAAACACAGGTCAAAATTTCCTTGAAAAAAAAAAGAACAGAAACACGTACGATTAAAAGTACTGAAACAAAGCATTAAATAAAATCACACATTTAAACGTAATAAATTCAATTTCAATAAAATATGGTTTAAATTACAACATTTAATACGCGTTTATGTTATTTCGGCAATTTATTTTGTTTATGAACACAATTTCTATAAAAAAACGTCGAACTGTTTGATACACTTTTAAATACGCTGTAAACGCTGTTTGAAAATGTTTAACTTTTTAGTCTATGACATTTAAAAAGTAAAATATACAAGGAAGAATTTTGATTGCACGAGTGTTTGGCTGTTTAGAGTTAGTTATCCTAGACCAAACATGGTTTTAAAAAGTAAAACACCAGGTACGTAATGAAATTTGTATACATTTTCGCGGCCCCTGCCGCTGGTAAATAATAACTTTTTTTTTTTTAATTTTGCCTGGACCTGGAACTCAGAACTTCGCGGGCTGATTTTGCGACTGTAAGGTTAACATTTCCGAGCATGTGGGAGAAAAGAAACATTAAAAAGAAAAAATCATGCATTGTACAAAAATATCGAGAATAATATAAGCCCAGATCTCAGTGGACAGCCTGTCGAACTCAGAAGTAATTATTGTACATGCTAGTACCTTGCCGTATTTATTGGTATTCTAAATTCACACCATTCTCACTTTAATACGTGTCTTCGACAAGGTAATAAAATATAAATATACTGTAGAGTTACTAAGATGCTAACCGTGTTAACGTTTCTATTTTCTATCGATTTGAAATGTATGGAGTTGACATAAGTGGGCGACGTGGTCTGTCATCAGCTTAAGTCAATCGATTTTCGTCGATCGATTTTCGAAAATCGCTAATATCTACTTAGCGTTATGCATCTTGACTAAGCCCTTGACTTGGAACGTACAGAAACTGAAGGTGTGGAAATTGTCAGTTTATACCGGTCATAGGAATATTGGACAAACGACAATTACAAAGACAATAATAGAACCCTGAAATAAAAAGGAAATACCTAAACACAATCGAAAATACTCGAAAATAATGAAATGAAGGTGTTTATTTATTAGGAGCGAACAAAGCGTCTACGGCAGTAAGCCGCGTCGTTGTTTACGCAGGGACAATTAAAATGCTAATTATTTGCCAACTTCGGATTCTAAAGAGCTCGGAAAACGTGGAAATATCATTGCTCGCGGATAGCAGTGAACATAGAATTATTAAAATTTAATAATTCCTTCTATTTAATATAAGAAAAATGAATGTAGCTCTTTATTCTATTTCATTCTCAAGATTATGTACAGTCACCCAATAAAAATGTTAAGCATACTTAGAACCTTCACATTGGGACTGCCATTGTTATTGTCACATTATCATGTGACGTTCAGTTTGAAGTTTATTGTGATAGTGCACTAAAGTGCTTAACATTTTCGTTGGGGTACTGTACAGTCTGCGAGCACTGTCTCACTCGCTCTTATTAAAAGACCATGACGTGGCAAACGCAACATTGGACGACCGCCTGCAAGATGGACAGGACACCTAATAAAAGTGGTAGGAAGTCGGCAGATACTGGCCGCATTGGATTGTTCTCGCTGGAAATCAAAGAGGTAGGCCTATGTTCAGCACCGGACAACTATGGGCTGAAATGGTGAAATAATGATGTTAGAGCTGATGATGATAATACGATAACATGTCCAAATCGATATGGTTTTACCGAGTAGAATGGAGCCCCAGAATAGTAGTTAACCATCCTTGTTATTTAATAACAGGCGCCTATGAAAGTTCCTAGCTTAGAGATCTTCGACCTGAGGGCTCATTGTCTAACGCACCCGCAATCACGATCATTTTCATTTTGAAAATCGAAGGCTTGTCTGCATACAAAATGAAAACAATTGCTCCACTTTGAAGCCGGTTGCGATTGCGAGTGCGTTAGACAATAAACCCTCTGGGTCTCTATTCTAGGCAGTCCCATCCATTTGATCTGTTATGGTATTGTTTTCAACTCGGCCGCAATACTGTCAAATAAATAAGAGCTATGAAAATGTTATGACGATACGATAACAGGTCAAAAACGATATGGTTTTTACCGTGATGAATAGAGACCCAGTAAGACATGACAAGCAATATGCAAAGTTAGACAAGGGTTACACGATCAGTTTGGCGTCAGTTCAGTCCGTGCTCGAAAGGGACGCAGCTATATTAACATAATAGCTGCGTCCCCCTCGATCATGATTGAACTGACGTCAGACTGATGAAATACTGAGCGTGTAACCGATGTCTTAAAACCACAAGTAAAGCCGTGAGTCATTTATAAACACTGGCTTACTCCATTCGATGATTAGCTCTAGAATAACGCAGCGTCAAATGTTTGTGAGTTTTGGGCGCGATGATAAATTTATTGCTTTATTTGCACGCAATTATACAAAATATTAATTTGCTGGCTCGATAACAAACAGCCTGTGTTGGTTCTTCATTAGGAGTAATTCTCAAGATAATAAATCTCGCGGTAGCTTTTGAGGACAAAAACAAATACTAGACATAAGTATTCGATTAGAAGTTAAAATATCTTGTATTTAGTTTTGTTGTAAAAAGAGGAAAAAAGCAAAACACTTTTAGTGAGAATCAGTAATCAATAATGACGGGTCGCAACCGGCAAGATGTTATTGCATTTCTACTTGTACTAAGTACTGCAAAACTTTTATTTTGAATACACACACAAAGTACCTATTTCAAAGATAGATATTCTATTAAGTTGACAAAAAATACTACTAAACCTATTTAATAAACAAAACAAAGAGTAAATTACATGTCATAATTCCCACTTCGTAATTTTACAAGGATTTTGGTATAGCCATCATAACCAAAACTTAAAGGAATCACTACAATGGTATTACTTTAGCTTTGTCTCTTTTTTTAAAAGCCGCTACAACCTTTAATGCTCGTAATGTTCTCCATTAGGAGGTTCTCTCCTTTTCTAACATACTTTTAGTTATTGACTTAACTAACTTAACTTAACTTGAAAATTAACTTAATCTGAGTAACTATGCGTACAAACATCACCTACGAGTAAGTCTTTGCCACTGAGAATAGTGCCCATAGGGCTGGCTGCATTTCCTCGTTAAATTGGTAACCTAACCATTTGCTGAGGCATGAGCCACCCCTACAATCACCTGCGGCACAGATATGCTTATTGTTAATTTGAAAAAAAAAAGCCATGCCTCTGGCCTTACGGAATATTACAGAAGATTAATGCTGCGTACTTCGCTTCTTTGTATCCTCCTCGTATCAAATACATAATAGTATTTTATGTAACTGATACATAAAGAGGGTCCTTAAAATACGAGTGTGGTTTTATGAAATGAAAAGTTTCATAATAAGATCACACGAGTGTTTTATAGCCTAATTATGTACAGTCGCATACATTACTTTATCTACAAACATATTATAAGTACTCTAAGAGGCGTTCAGTAGCCGAAGGCAAATAAACTACATAGCTACCAGTGCTACTGCTACCTGTAACATATCTATAGGTGTTAAGCTAATGTATGAACTGAAATAAGAAATAAATCAAATTAGAGAAAAGAAGTATTTATTTATTATAATAATTGTAAACATTAGGATTTCCGGATTTTAACAAACAGGCGGCAGAACAAACAAATAGCGGCAATCTAACCTGTGTCACGAATATGTTTTTTTCTGTTGTCAAATTCGAAATCAAAACGGCGTACGACACTTTACTTAAAATTTACCGAGTCGACGTTTAATTGATACTAGAATTGGCCCCCTGTTTGAATTGTGTTGGTTTTGGAAGATGTTCCAAGTTTGAACAACATTACTTTATTAAAAGTTGTATCGTAATTTTAACATTTCATTACAGCTACAGATAAGAAAAAATATCATAGTAAAATTGTATCTTGCAATGCCGGTCATTTTCTACGGATTCTGAACGCGACTGATGACTTCTGACTTATGATATGAGTGTAGATAAACTAATTTTACCTAAGCAATTTCAAATTGTTCTAGTCCCAAACTTAGCTCTTGGCTTGGACAGTCGACCTTATAAGTAGCTGTATATTTTTGTAATGTCTTCTGTACTACCCGTTCATAAACTAGAATTTATTATACATAATAAACGGTCCGTGAAAAATGATCTACTAATCTTGAAAACCTCATCAAAATGCGTTGGGTGGTGGTGGAGGAATTAGCGGATATACAGACAGACAAACGCGGAAAGCGTATATTTATACAATGTAAAGATAAATATAAGTTTATATTCCATTAAGTTCCGTTGTAAGGCGGACCTTGTTCAAAACAATTGCAAAAAAATGTGCCTTTTGAACCAATTTTCAAGTCGCGGACATGATTTATTGATCCCGGCCTCTAGGGGGTCGTTCGTCATTGCGCTCACAAAAAATATGACCCTCCTCTATGACGCAGTCTATGGTCTAGTCGAAAATAATTTATGGTGCTTAGCTGTCTGTCCACCAGAGAGATCTACGTGATAAATATTACAATGCTAGAAGCCTAGAATAAATCGTTTGGCACACAACTGAAATTTCAATTGATTTTAAAATGACGTCCCTATGAGCTAGATAGACTTGAAACTATAAACATTAAAAACATTCTAACTAACTAAACAACTATAAACATTTGACGACGCGCTGGCCTAGTTGGTAGTGACCCTGCCTACGAAGCTAGTGGTCCTGGGTTCAAATCCCGGTAAGGACAGATATTTGTGTAATGAGCGCGAATATTGGTTCCTGCGAGTCATGGATGTTTTCTATGTATTTAAGTATAATATTTCTCTATATAAGTAAAGTAAGTAAGTATATCGTAAGTATCATAATAAAAACCTAGAGCCTAGTTTGGGACTAGGTTAATTGGTGTGATATTGTCCCCTGAGATTTATTTATTTATTTATTTATTATTTATAGATCTAAATGACAATGCAATAATATTAGACGACACGTTAGTCAAGTTAAGGTAAGGGCAGATATTTATGTGACGAGCGCTAATATCTGTTCCTGAGTCTTGGATGTTTTCTTTGTATTTAAGTATGTATTTTTCTATACACGTATGTTTATCGTTGTCTCGGAGCCATAGTACAAGCCTAGAGTTTAGTTTGGGAGTAGGTCAATTTGTGTTAGATTGTCCCCTGATATTTACTTCAATAAAGCATTATCTTCAAGTCACTCTCGCACTTACATAGTGGTCAAAAGTGATAGATGTTTTATCGACATCGATAAACACGTCCTTAATAGGCCCACTGTGTTTCAATCATTTCATGTTAATACTCGAGTTAAACATTATTTCACAATCGTCGTTTAAAGCCCTCTTTGGTTCGGTCAATTTATTTTACGAGGACCATTGACGTCAGTTTAACCGAAATATTTGTCCGGCATTACCATCATACCTTTTTTTATTAATTTAACGCCAAGGTTTCCCGCAAAAACGGCAGATGTCTGGGTTCCCGGAATTATTTCCGCAACCTTTAAAACTGAATTTATTCGCCCTCAATTTTCTCCAAAGTATGTTAATTTAACCCAAATTGGCGGGACAATAGACAAGATATAAAGTCATGGACATACTTAAAAATCATATTTGACGTTTATAATTTTACTAATATTATGTTAACAGATAAATATTGATATATAACGGTAACAAAATGTGTTATATAAACCAACAGCGCAAAGCGAACTATATTTTAACGGTTAATAAAAAAATGTATGAATATTAATGTATGATATACGGAAAACATACGAAATAAAATTAAGTTAAACAATTTATTCAGTAAATTGGCCACTTCAGGGCTATTTTACACTACGGTTATATGGAATCTTCCCTAAGTACTAACTTACGTTCTTACGCATCTATGAGTGTCAGAGACATCGCACATTCGGGGGCACGCACTATCAGCAGAGACACTTAAAAGCATTAACTTACAGGACGCACCGTTGTTCAGTAGGAAAACACTGCCTCGGCCGCGTTCCCACTCATCATCATCATCATCATCATCATCATCATCATCATCATCATCATCATCATCATCATCATCATCATCATCTTTGAGTGTCATAACATAAGGGCGCGTCATACTAGTTGATCGTGCGCTATTAATAGGTTTTAACTTTTTCGGTCGGACGAACGAGCGTATTCTCAGCGGCGAGTTTAAGTAGTCCCGTGCGAGCGAACAAAACACATTTTAGCGCGTGCATTTTCAATAAAACTTCAACAAAGTATAACATCTACGAAAATCAAACGTTTAGAACTATTAAATTTTGGGATCTCGATCCATTCGGCATTATGTCTCTTCGGAATTATGTAGCATACCGTATACCCATACAGAATACCTTACTTGGTATATTAGTTACAACTTCCTTTCATACAAACATGACTAATGCCTTTCGCATACCGCCATGACAACGCCCAAGCCATGAATAAGGTGACAAATCTATCTTCTCTCCAATGATTAATATACCTAAGGCGATATTAACAAAGAGACATTAGCATGGGAGTAAATTTCAAGGAAATGAACATCCATCTTTTTCTAAACAGGCGGGCAAGAACAGGATGGACATTGTTATTCTTGCGATAAGCCCTATCGTGCTAGGCCAGCACTTTTGAAGTAGCCCATCAGCAGTTATTTTACCAAGTACGTAAATCTTCTTTCAAGTCCGATGAAACATGAACCTTGAGCTAATGGAGTACTGTTAACTTTAGATTCCATGTAAAGTATGAGATATGAGTTTGCGGAAGTAATGGGTGAAGATTGAAACCCTCTTTTGTGTTCGAGATTAATTGCAAAAGAACTGACTCCTGCCATTTATCATTAGGTGCAGGATTAGCGCAATGACTTAATGAATATTAAAACAAGTCCGTAGTTATTGTAATTAAAAAGATATTAGATAGTTCCGAAATTAAGAGTTTATTTGGACACTTTTGTATATTTTTAATGAATGGCTGTATAATATTTATGCGTTTAAGGATGGCAAGGGAATGGCCATTGCAAGGATTTTGCCTGGCTATCCATTAACGACGCCATATTACCTTATTATTTACATTTAGGTATTAGGTGTTAGGTACACCGTCGACTGTTATTTTGCAAATCAACGTTTTATACGTTTTCTGGGAAAATTGACACATTTATAAGAAATAAACATTAACTACTATTTCCCACAATTCAGCTCATTCATTTGTGACTCTGTGCACCCTTTAACCACCCCGACCCCGTTAATCCGGTAGCTCGACAAAAGGGACCTAATGCTAAGTTGAACCAAAGACAGCCAAGTTCTTGTAAACAACCATTTAATAATAAGAAATTTTATGTTGAAGTTGACTGACTTATTATTAGGCAAAAAACCCTAAGACCCTGATATATACATGATATAGAACGTTCTTTTAGCAAAATATAAATAAGAAATAGATGTTAACCAATCACTTAGATAGTAAAATAAATACAGCCGTCAGAATAGCCACCCTAATGAATGAGGCATGTGTTTGCGGTAGCGAATGAGATAAAACTACTACATCGAGACCTATTTGGAGATGGTCTTGTTAATATGTCTGCAGCTGTTCGTTCAAAAATGTAATACTTAGGTATTTAACCCTGAAAAGCGATTTCTCACATAGTTCATTTCAAAGTTTCTACTAAAATAAAATAGTTTAGTAGTAAGTGACCCTAGAAAAGATGCATTCGGCGAACATTATTGTCATCGAAAATTGACGTAAGCTGTCGGACGGCCGCGTCTAGCGCTTATGTCAACTCCATACATTTTGACAGTTTTCGATAATCGCCGTTTACGTTGTTTACGTTAGCGTTATGTGTCTTGTCAAGGGTCCTTGCGCTCTAGATCGGAGATTTATTTATTTATATAGGAGATAACACAGAAACATACATAAAGTGTAACATAATTTGTAAATAGGTACTATAGATACAGATCCTTTCCTGAATGTATCTCACTATGACACATGGAACACTACGATAAAAATACAGCATGCAAAGATGATGTTGATCTATCATCGAAATACCAAATATTTGGACACTATTTTTTCAGAATTTTATCGGACAAAGGTAATTCTTTAGACTAAAAATCTTGCTAACCACATAAGCAAGCAAAAGAGCTTATTTTACAGTAGATATATTTAAGCACCGTCACTTAGACAAGTTTAATATCTAACTATAATTATTTAACGAGTAGAACTTGGCTCGTTTTCCCACGTCGTTTAACCAGACCGTTATTAAGCAAGGGCTTTGTGAGATAGTGCTGCCCTTTACGGCGTTCCGGACAATACAATGTTAATATAATTGTCCTGAGATGATTCTGCCCTAAGCCCTTGTTATTGTGGACGCGGACTGTTTAGTTTCCCTACTAATGCTTTAAGTATGTAATCATTTACTGCCGCATCATCATAACATTGTTTATTTTTGGATCGTTCTTGAATTTATCTTCATTTTTGCTATCCTAGAAAGAGTCCCTCCCTGTGTCCGGTGTCCTCATTATGTATCAGTGCAAGGAAAAAAGAGTAAGAAACGCTCGTAAAAATAATGTTACTACCAAGAACTCACTGAAATGATTGAATAATACGCTCTGCCGGAGTTGGTCAGGCAAATAACTAAATTGGCCTCGACAAACAGGAAACCAATCCGACGACATTTAAACGCAATGAGTTGAGCAAGATGTCTGATTATACCAGCTTTTATTGATTAACATAAAAAATCACTTTATATAGGTACTGCTTACCTGCTTATAGTGTTCTCAATCCTTGATGGCGCGAACCTCCACTCAAATTGACGTGGCACAGTTGTGGCAATATTATAAAAAAACCGGCCATGTGCGAGTCACACTCGCACACGAAAAGTTCCGTAGTATTTTAATTTTCAATTTTATTAGTTTTTACTGTTTGTTGATACGGCGGCAATAGAAATAAAAACTCTGACAGACCGACGGACGGGCAGTGGAGGCTTAGTGCCTATTAAAGTCCCGTTGGCATCCTTTGGGGTTGGATGTCGTGTATTGACAACACTTAAATAGCTAACGTAAATAGCCGGATTCATCGATTTTAACGTTTGCTTTACTCTACAACACTTTTATTTTTTCCCAATTTCTGTTTTCTGGGATAAAAAGTAACCTATGTCATTCTCCGGGCTAAAAAATAGGTAACCCTTTAGTCAAAAACGCACAACAGCTAAATTGTGCTTAAAATATGCTTTGTCCTTATCCTTCATTGTGACATTTGAATTTGACAGAAAGAGACAAAGAAACAAAATAGGTTAACGGTGCGTTTATGAATAAAGTTGTTAATCTGTACAAAATTTCGTGTCAATCGGCCGAGGTAATCGTGATAGCGGAACGGAACTACACACATGCGCATTTATAACAATAGTAGGATATTTAATGGTTCATGTGGGTACTATGAAGAGCACTGATAAAATAAATGAATTTTTCAAAACACTGCTCGGAAATATAGCCATAGATAGTCTTGTTTGGGGTCATAAAACGTCACTTATAAGGACAAATCAAGAATGTTTTTGTCGGCATGTTTGCTGATTGGTCGAGAACATTGTTGTCCAACTTTAAGAACCAATGAATATATTATATATTAGGTGTATTTTTGCGAAAAGATACACAGACTAAAAACTATGTCACTGCTTTTTTTTAAATGTAATTCAAACTTGGCCCCTAATCTCGAACCACTAGAGATGAAATTACATGGGAGATATGGCGAAACAAATACAATTTTATATGGAGTTGACATCTTCATCTCGAATGTTAGTTTATTGATCTCGAGTGCCACGAGAATAGGGGTCCAGATTAAAAAAAAGTTATCTATGGTAAAATTGGCGGTGATACAGCTTCTATACTTCCTTTGAAAAACCGACGCCAATTGACTAACACTATTGATTTTTTATTTTATTTCCTCTCAGTAGTTGTGAAAAGCACTATGTCTGCCTCGGTAGAAAATGCAATTTATGAACTCGTACACTAGAGGGCCTCAACTACGTTTCGGCCCTCTATATGACTCGTATGAAAATCGCGTGCTTTCTATCCTCTGCAACAATGTACTATTAATGCGTCTTGCATATTTACTTAGTAGGTACCTTTGTAAAACACTATGTCATACTTGATGATGATGATGCTATCCAGGCGATTTCGACCAAGGCGACTGCTTTAACGTAGCCAACCTTTTTGGAAAAAGCTTTCCCACATAGTAAGCACGTGAGCACACCATCAACATAGTTATAATTGATTGCCGCGGGTGGTCGGGCTTTCAATTCGTCCCTTTTCGCGTCCAGTTCGCAACACCGAAGGGACTCAAAGTCATGGACACTGGTTTTAACCAGAGCTCTCCACTCTGGCGGTTTGAGGCCTCCTGCTCCCATTGCGATGACTGATGTCACTTAGGTAGCATTTATAACTAAAAGTTCTCACGATCTATCGCGTCGACTCTCACTGCTCAGTTATTCATATTAAAACATGAATAACTCAAATATTTTATGACGAAAAATAATGAGGTACACGATTTTCATAAATCATTTATTCAACAACTTCTAAATAAAGATTTACACAAACGTGCAAAATTGTTCTCACTGCTTTTAAATACCAGGCTATCGCTGTATCACTTCCACAGTCCACTTGCTATTGACAATATATTTTTCACTTGTTTTATAGAAAAACGAAGATTTCATATCAAAATGTTACTTACGGTTTTTACATTCTAGTTCGAAAGAATAAGTAATTTTAGGAGACCAATTACATTAATTTTGTATTTGACCCAATAGTTTTGTTTTAATATCTTTATTTATTAAGCAAACATTTTCTTATAAAATACAACAATTAAATAATATCTAATAATAAAAAGTGATTGTAATAGTGTATTAAAACAAACTATTTCAAGCGGTGTTCGCCTAACCCGTAAGATTCACCTAGGAGGACTTCAAGCCGAAAACGAAAGTCAAACAAAGGTTAAATATACTTTTGTCGAAACATCCGAAATATATAAATATTTCAAAAACTTAATAATGCAGAACGGCTTTAAAACCCTATTCCTCGAAATGGTTTTCGAATTAGAGTAATTGAAAAAAATATGAACAATCCTAATTATCGGAATGTCGAAAGTATCTTTACATACCCAAATAATTGTTGTGTGCATGCAGCGTTGTAGGGCAATAGTTATTTATGTAACTGGTTCATAATGAAGCCTCTTAAGGTACGAGAGCCGAGGTTAGAGCGCGAGCTTGCGAGCGCTCTAAATACAGGCACGAGTACCTTAAGAGCTAATTGTGAACCGTTGCATACATAACTTTTTCTACAAGCTTAAAATGATAATGATAAAAATAAATAATCGCTAAATTTTCTCCTATACTTTACTCGATTTTTCTGCTAACAAATTACTTATCATCAAAGAAATTTTCACTATTCCGATGCGCATTAATAGTTTGTGAATTTTATTAATAAATGTTAACAAATTTCACGCGTATTTTAATAGTTACTAAAAACAGTTCTATCAATTTATCATAAACAATTTGGAATGCCAAACGGAACGCCATTTTGTTGATATCCATATTGAACGTAACCATGGTAACCAAATAACAAATCGATGGGTATTAACCATCTATTTTTAGTAATTGAATAAAAATGTTATTTTAAACACATATTTAGTCTCAAAATTAATTTTATTTTTAATATACGTAATTTTAATTGGTGTTAAAATGTTTTTAACGGTTTATATACAAATTATTAGGATGTCAAGTGTTAACTAAACGCCAAGACTGAGATCCGGAATGACCGTTACCATGGTAATAACAATGCTATAATAAATTATAGCACTGTTATTACCATGGCAACGCTAATTATAGAATTGTTTTTACTCTTCGGTTACGCTATAGGTGGTATTCTGACACCATTAACGATATCAATATTAGCGGTTTATAGTACGCGAGTAGAAAAAATCTTTATAGTCACAAATCATCATTATGTGTATGAGGGCGATGGGCAAAATCGTTATAATAATAAGCACAATTCATTTGTGCTCACTGTTGAAAAAATTTCTTAAATTTATATTAAGGAGCTCCACGGGAGAACTGGTATAGGTAGTATCGGTATTACCGACATTTGAGTATAATAATTTATTGGATTAAGGTAAAAAAGTGTACCCATATCTTCATGTACTCATTGTCACTACAAATAGAAACGTGTTCTTCTCTCTCTCTCTCTCTCTCTCTCTCTCTCTTCATTACAATAAAATATTTTTTCAACCCCAATGTGAGTGCGTCAATCAATGCACTTCACAGTGTGATTGATTCAACTGCATCCATGCTGGAGCTGTCAATAAGTACGACAGGTACGCATCAAGAATATTTCTTTTCGCAATGAGTTAAACAAACTATTACTCATGTCATCAAAAAACGAGAATCATTTTATTGTCAAAGTGAAATGCGTAAAAAAGGTTTAGCCGTCTGTATCAATTCCCGTTTTAATAAAATATCGAGCAATAGACAAGCCAGCAAATATTTTTAACGGTCGCGATTGGAGTGTTGTTTATTCATAACGCAGTTAAAATTATTTCCATGAATGAAATACGATAAACAAGCTGCAAACTGTTTCATAGTTGCATTCAGATCTGAGTGTCCACTCGTGAGTAATGTTAACAATACGTTTCATACAATTCCGTGGAACGAGCGCGGAGGGCAGCTCAAACTTTTAATGGTCCCGCAGGGCACACTTTTGTGCATTTTGGACCAAATCCAACAATTAGCAACACTGTTTACGAAACTCACACAAGCCGACGCGTTCAATACTCGCATACCATAAAACGTATGTACATTTAAGTTAGTAAGAGAAGCAATGGACGTTGAACTTGAATGAAGTGGCAGTAAAATTGCATTACCAAATTTCGGAGTTGAGTTTAGTGGTAAAGGGACCTTACGGCCATCCATAATTTTGCATTTCAACATGGCCAGTTTTATGTGCTCGCGTAACAATTATTCCATGGTCAAAACACTGCATTGCTAGTGGAAAATGCGTTGATTTGTGGAATGTTATTTATACTGCGGAGGATTTAAAATAAAATAGGCTTTTGGTTTGCCAAATATGCGTGGCGAACGGGGATGGCTACAGTGATTATTAAAACGGGTGCACGAGTGATGCCAAAAAACAAAAACCTGCCATTTAAGAAAATTAAATTGGAAACTTGAACACGTCTATTAAAAAGCACGGTATAAAAAACCAGTGTCCTACATACCAGTGTTTTGTTGTTTTTATGTTTTTTTTATGTTAGTAGCGTAAAAATGGTAACCCATCATTTTATCGAATTTCACTTCATCGAATCAAATCGAATGTATAATACATTCGTTTTGATCCATCGAACGCTACTTTTTGCTGAAACCATGATGTTTTCACGATATCTTAAACTTTAATAACATTGGTTAGGATAGATTAGACTTGTATCATAAAAAAAAAAAACTCGTGCGGCGAGAAATGCCTTTCGATTTCTGCGTAATGATAAGATCGTTGAAAGGTGTTTCGATAAATAATAGTTACCCGTAAAAAAATGTCTATTAGCTTTTGCCGCGTAGTAGATAACTGATATTCCTTTGTATTTTTCTCTTGAGGTTGAAGCTATTTCCGTGGATAAAGTCATTAAATTCAGTTCAGCTATTAAACTGTGAAAGCAAAGGGCAACCAAACAAAGTTACTACAGCATTTCGTCCCTTTACTTTCTCAAACTCGTAACTGATCGAATAATTCGATAGGAAAGTAGTCTTTAGTCTTCAGGGAACATGTGTGCTGTTCATACTTAACTTTTCGATCAGATACGAGGTTGAGAAAGTAAAAGGACGATTTAAAATGTTAGTTTGGAGAGTATAGATAGTTTAAGGAACAGTCTGTCTCTTCGAGGGAACAAAAACCCATACACACAAACCCACATACATACATACCTACAGGGTATTCCAGGCGCTAAAAACCGTATCGTCTTTGACCGGAGGGCTTATTGTCTAACGCACTTGCAATCACGATCGTTTTTATTTTGAAAATCGAAGGCTTGTCTGCATACAAAATTAAAACAATTGCTCCACTTCGAAGCCAGTTGCCATTGCGAGTGCGTTAGACAATAGCCCCTCTGTTAAGGCATTGTTTTTAACTCGGCCGCCATTACTGTTAAGTAAATAAGAGCTATTCAAATGTTGACAATACGTTAACAAGTCAAAGACGATATGGTTTTTGCCACCTAGAATCTCGGCCCAGGGCATTACCCGCCTTTTTCGGCAGTCAGCTAAAAATTGTGTAAGTGTCAGAAACTTGGGACCAATGGAGATATTTGATGTGTAGAAAATACCAAAATGCACTACCTTTTTGCTACTATTTGATATCTAACTTCAAATAACAAGATTGACAGCGAAAACGAGTAAAGAAAGTGGCCGGACATTCTGACGTCAGGAAGTCTCGAGCACTTTGTTTTAAATAGTTCGAGAAAACAAAACAAATTTATCTCTTTGTAAAAATATTTACTTACTACCTTTTGGTACCCTAATGTATATTTTTTTTAATTTTTTTGGCGTACTGGAAAAAATTTGCGCATGAATTTATTTATTTTTTGATATTGGGTATTTAATTTTTTATAGCATTATATTTTAGAGTATATATTTGTATTATTAGGTGCATTATTATTATGTCTAAATTGCATTAAAAAAAAACTTTTGGCTTTGACTTTTAAATATACGCCAGGAAATATTAATTATTTATCAGTCATCAATAATATCATGTACCTACAATTCTAGTTATTAAAATGATTCTCTACTTATATTAGAGTATATGATTTTTAACCCACAATGCAAATATATACTCTAAAATATATACTATAGGAAAATTAAATATCCGTAATCAAACAAAATTTATTGATGCGTAACATTGTTTTGGCACGCCAAAAAAAAAAAAAATAGGTATTTATTATTATTATTATTTGTATATTAGGGTACTAAAAAGGTAGTAAATATTTACAAAGAGATAAATTAGTTTTGTTGTCTCGAACTATCTTACAAAAAAAAGTGGTTCAGACATCCTGACGTCAGAATGTCCGGCCACTTTCTTTACTCGTTTTTTCGCTGTCAATCGAGGTACTTATTAATTTGAAGTTAGGTATCAAATAGTAGCAAAAAGGTAGTGCATTTTGGTATTTTCTAAACATCAAATATCTTTATTGGTAAACTGGGGTTCTGACGCAATTACAAAAAGAGTTTGTAATCATCAAAAGGAATTTACTTCTTTGAAGTGTAGTTTCCAGTCGTCGAGAACCTTTTCTCTATGTGCAGTTATTTGCCATGTTTAATCTGAAAATATTTTGTTTTAGAGAGCGACGGACGCGCGGATCTTATTTCAAAGACATGCCTTGGAGCTACGGAAATGTTTTAAAAATAGGTAGGTACTACCTTAATGTTTTGTATATCTTAGACAAGGAAAAGTTAAAATAAGATTGAAATAAAAAAATAACCTTAATTCTGTGGTTTGTTTGTCTGTAACTCCCTATTTACCCCATTATACCGACCTATCAAATAAGGAAGGAAATGTTTTTCACGTGTGTATAGGTATGTATTGTGTGTCTGTATGTAGGCATGGTTCTTTGTTTCCTCGTATCTCGTAGAGACTTACTGGATGGTCCGATTTCGAGTAATGAGCTGTCGTTGTATTTATTTTAGCGTCGGAAGTGTCACTGCTTCATCATCATCATCATCATCAGCCGCAAAACGTCCACTGCTGGACAAAGGCCTTTCCCAAGGTTTTCCACAACAATCTGTACTCTGCTACCGTCATCCAGCGGTGTGGCGACCGCGAACCGGGAGACGAAATGTCTGCAGGCCTTCCACAAGGTGGACCGACGATCTGATAAAGGTCGCGGGAAACCGCTGGATGGATGGATACCAAAATGGCGAATTTTAGTATAAAAATTCGTTACATACAAAACACAATAATATCAAAGTATGTGGCATGCTTTTTAAAGCTTTGCTTTATGCACACTGCACATACACGAGCAATATTTTGGGCAACAATTGCCCGTCAATAGTACGGACATCTCATTCTATTACACAAAATTAGAGTTAGACAGCTATTGTTGCCGGCTTTAAATTGGCTTTAAAAGTTGCCCATGTAAGGTACCTTTAGGCTTATAACAACAAGGACTCTCTAAACTACCAAATGTTAATTTTATTTAATGTAACGTGTTAATAATCAACTGACCGGCTACCCTGACCAAAGGATAACGTATTCTTAAATAAAAGGACGCCTCTTTCTTAAATCCTGCTTCAACATTTTTCCACATCAGGTACACTCGCGGGCACATGTGTGAATATTTTCTATGCACACAAAGTACGGTTCGGGACGGCAGCGACAAGCGGTGAATGTCAAACAGTGATCACGACTGTACCGCAGTGCCCTGAAGTGTGCTCGAGGCAATTTCACTGTTCAAAGGTTTTTGCAGGTGGTTCGGAAATATTCTGTGAAAGGAAGAGTTACGGAATAGTCACAAAACCGCTAAGAAAAAACCATGTTTGTGAGGAAATGTTGTAATTGAAGCAAACGAGAAACTTTGTTTCAGGCTTACGGTGGTAAATGTGTAAGTATATATACGTTTTTTAAAGACTAATATACAATATGTATTGTATGTATCCTCACTGATTTTATAAATGCATTTTTTTTTGTTTATTTATTTATCCTGTCTTCACGGTTCAACACCAACCGATGTTTTTCCAAATGGCATGGAGAAGGCAAACGAGCACACAGACCATCTAAATAAATGAATTTAAAAAAAACTAGTTCCATTATACGTCACTTTCGTTTATTTTTGATTGTCCAATTGCTTTACAATAATAGTTGTATTCTTTTATCTCCGCAAAACTTTTTATGTACACTACCTAACCTACCTACATTAAGCCTCAACAGCGTCCTAGAAAACTTAAGTTTACGTTTACGATTCTAAGTTCTAGTACTCAAAAGAACGTAAACTAGGGAGTTTTTCACTCACGTACGACATAAAAAAGTTGATGCGAACCCTTTCCCTTTGTCGTTAGACGATATGGATTGAAGATAAAGTTTTATCGACGCAACAGTTTAGCAGGGGTCGTAAAAGAGGCAGTAATTTTTACAAGGTAGTTTTATGGAGCCGAAGGTTGCCGATGGGCGGATATTTGACAGGTCATCAAAGTGTATAACGCTTGACAAGTTTGGGAGATACACGAGAACTTGCGACGTAAAAGAAACAAACAAAAACTTTAAAAGAATTCTAAAGAAACTACTGTGAATAAATAACTAAAGATAGCTGTTTTTACGAAATGGTAAAGAATATTGATATGTAACTTTATAACTAAACACGTGTGTATGTATAGGTTGTTCTATTACGAAAATGCGAACGTAAAAATAAGGAACCCTTTTGCCGAAATAAGCTTAATTTATAAGATCACAAGATACATTTTCTAAAAATCTACATGGGTAAAAACTACATGAACTTGTAAGTCTAGTAAGTATTGTCAAATGAGGCACAGGCATTATAGTTACATACTTAATATTATTGACCACACTTGGTTTTAAATAAAGTTTCATATTTTTCTGCTTAAGCAAAACTCATTCCTCTAAAGATAATTCATGCCTTTACACAATAAGCGTTAGAACGAATCATAAAACGAAAGTATAATAGAGACTTTGACACAGGAGAGCTTGGTCTTTCATGACTTTTGTAAAGAGAAACCGTCAGAAACCGCTTCTGCGTTAGGTACTTGAAAATAATTGCTTTTAGAACCGTCATGGAAAAAATATCTAACACCAACAGAAGTGTCTCGATTGACTTCGTTCTGTACTTAGATCTGAGGACTGTCAAACAAAAATACGTTACCATAACTGTCAAGTAAATATGAACTATCATAACATGGACATAATTTATCAAAAGCCATTAGCTTTTACCGGGTAGAACAGAGCCCTAGGGTTTATTAATCTAGGAAATATAAAAAAGAAGAAACTGACTGACATATCAACGCACGGCCCAAACCACTGGGTCCAATGATTCCATACTCCATACCATAAGGTCTAGGGGTGCACTAAGAAAGGATTTCCCGAAAATCGACCCTCAACGGGAAAAAGTACGGGGAAAAGCGGGAAACGAATTCTATGCGTACGAAGTTGCGGGCATCCTCTAGTTTTTATCGAATCTTTGAACGTCCACTACCACCAACTAAAAATGGTATATAAATTGAACACGCTTACGTGTCTATGGCACTAAACGTTAAGAAAAGCAGTAAAAAGACAAGCGAGTACATAATTCGTTCGACGACACGTATGCGGGCCCTCATAAAACCAGTTTTAGGGTTCTTCAGGGATAGAGAAGCTGTAGATAGACAGTTACTACGGTACGCTAATAGGTATAGTTAACTGCTAGCTGTCGATGAATGTATGCTCGTATGCAATTTTTTCTGTTAGTTGTTAACTGGTGTCATTCTATGCCTAATATAAAAACAATTATTTATGTCAACTTGATTTAAGTTAAATCTTTATCCTAGGTCATAGGTTGCAATATCGTGTGCGCGCGTGACAGCATGATTAGGTATACAACGTTTTCTAAGCAATTGTGCTCGTTATAGTCTTAGTATTGTAACTATATTCGATATTGCTATTTTGTCTCTTTCCTTTTTGATACAAAGTAACAGTAGTAGTAAAATCATAACGGTAAAGAAACGATTAGAAATATTATCATTTAGGAAAAACCAAATGTAGGGTGTAGCACGAATTTTGCTAAAAAATGAATTTCGAATACCGAATAGCGAAAATCGAATAGCGGACCCGTTTTTCGTAGCAAGTATTCGCTACGACACTGGAAAAGTAGTGCTACGTGCTACGCGCATGATGCATTAGCAAAGCCTTTGAAGTTATAGAGCCATATTAATTATCCTCCTCCTTATTAATTAAGGTCGTTAAAACCAACCTGATACGTTTATTTTTATATTCAAAGTAAACTAAGTAAATAAACCTAAGAAGCACTGCATGTAGAATTTTAATTAGGAATAGGAATAAGTAATATGTATACACAAAAGAGTTTTGATCTAAACAAAGAAGTTAAAATGTCATAAAATTCAAAATATACTGCTGCTTTTACAAAATTGTATTTAACCTAAGTTAGATATTTTATCGGAAATTTTATATGTCTCGTATTGAATTTAACAAAAACTACAAAATACTGACGTAGATACACGGAAACATCCTTTTTTACACAGTAGGGTCGTAAAATAGTTTTACGCCTCTTGGTAATTACGTGGCTGGTTCAGGCCCGTGGGAAATTATATTGCGGCCCTACAGCTGTTATTGCGATGTCACAACTCAGTGCAGATGTGGCTCGGAATGCATTACGTGGGAAACGTGGTCTTTGGTAAAGGGTGATGGGGAAAGAGTTATTATTTAAACTAACATATAAAATATTGTGTAAGTTGTGATTCAAACCCAGTTCGCGTTTTAAGGTCATTCATTATAATTAACGATCGGTGACCAGTAGCATTTTATCTCACTTTAACGTCAAACGTAATGACTAATATGGATAAGTTTGTGATGTTAAAAATAAAACCATAAATTATATTGTTAAAAACTCCCTGAATGTAATATGTTATTTTTAATTATCATATTATCAATAGATTCCTTTTAACATTGAGGATCCATTTAAATATACATATAAGGAGAATGACCTTCCTCATCAACAGACTGATGTAAGAGGTGCATAGTTGTAGACCGATATTTCATCGTTTAAGACATATTAAAACCTCGATAATAAAACTGCATACATTTTTAATCCTTACCTAAGGTTTTCCCATATTTAAGTTTTTTTCTCCCTTTCATAGTAAAATCTACTAAAACAACGAGCAACCATAGATTTATAACTAGAAATCGTTTATAAAAAGGCCCGGTATCCGCAGCATTGTTAACCGGCCACTAATTACCGCCGCAACTGTCAGTTAGCAGAACGTGCCGCGCTAACGACCGTTAAGCGATGACTTGACAGGGAAAAATAGTTCGCCGATGACCTGAAAAGGAAATTAATTTTCTAGCTTGAAGTTGTGAAGGAAAGTTGCGGCTTGATTGGTTTTGCCAGGGCCGAATGGTTTTGGTTATTTACCGAAGTAGCATATTCGATTAAAAAGCCGCCGGTCAAGCTGTAAAAGAATATGTGTCAGTGTTCTTCAAAAGTTGGATATAAGTAACTGCACACCTTGTCACTTTACCGCCTTTCACAGATTAGTGCAGCATTTCAAACATGAAGTTAAAATGACAAAGCATGTATGCAGCTACTTATATAAGGCCGATCGTACCCTTTGTCCTGACTTTTAGGGCTGCATTAATTAAGGAATCCTGGCTGAGAAGTCAGTCTCAAGACACGCCAAAACTATAAGCTTCTTTGACAACGTTGACTTTGATGTGTCTTGAGATCATCTCAGCCAAGATCGGTTTATTAAAAGTCAACAGCAAACCCATCTGATATCATTAAGTCTAGATTGTTTATTGTCTTTGTTATTATTGCCATGCTTGTAACCAAACCAAACATATAGTAATCTAAAAATTATGATCGCGTTATATGTGGGTTCGTTTTACGATTTAACGATTTTTACCCAATAAAATAGAGGCCCAGTGCCTGTTATTGTATTGTTTTTAACTCGGACGCTATGACTGTCAAGTAAATAAGAGTTATCAAAACATTGACAATACGATAACAGTGAGGTTATTATGGGATAGCTATGCAGTTCAGTTTACGCTGAGAGAAAAGGACAGACCTATATAACTGCTATAGCTCTGTCCTTTACGCTCACCGTAAACTGAACTGCATAGCTATCTCATAATAACCCCCCAGATCAAAAACGACACTGTTTTTACCATATTGAATAGAGGCCCAGCTTTCTATACTTTAGAATTGCAGCAAGTTTGACATAATACAACAATAAATAAATATGGTAAGTTTACACTTAGTACTGGTACTCACGTATTTCCGTAAACCCTAGACCGTATTATGATATGTCATCCACATTTTAAGATACCTACCTACTTTAAAAAAACTAACTCCCGTTACTTATGTCCTATTAAGCCACCTTCTGTCAATTGACATTAGGACGTAAGGCGACAGTAAATTTAATAAACTTTTGTGCAACCGGGCACAAATTACTCGACATCGACACAATCATTAATCCTTTTCACAGTATCTGTCTTAATTGTCAATAGAACAAAGCTATTCAAAAATATTAGAACAAATCCTCTACAGCAACGCATGTTTTTCAATCTAATAAAATGCTCCCTATTTCTCTCGAAACAGAAAAGTTGTCGTCCGTGTAGTGATCCGCGAAATGGACCCGGATATCCGTCCGGAACAATGTCGTTAGTGCTTCTGTTGAATGCAACCGTTTTTTTTTGCACTGATTTGTTTGGCAATGTATCTGTTAACGAGTGACCCCAGGTGGGGACGGTAAAAATACTCATGCGTAGAAAATAAAAGCAGATTTGTTGGTTGTTTTACATATTTTTTACCAAAAGGTATAGAAGCTGTATACAGGTATGAATAAGATTTTTAAACAATATGGCAAAAAATACAAAACGAGTCTTTTTAAGTATATTTATGAGTTCGAACTTAAGTGAGATATAATCTTCTTCCTGTATATCATCGGACTAAATGAGTATTCGATGATTCATATTTACATAAGAATTTTCAAAAACTTGGTAAAAACATATATAAGTAAATTAGTAAAAAAATAGGTAACAAAATTTATAAAAATAAACTTATTGTAGAATTAAATTAGTAAGAAAAATTAGTGAGTTCTATTCGACAAAACGGGTCTGCTGTTTAATTGGATATGGGCAAGTTAAACAGTTCATCTTTCATTTGAAAATTATAAACTCAGCATGTAGCTCAGCTGAATTTGGAATATTTTTCATTAAGAGATTATACCAACAACGAGCGCTCCAACTAACGAGCATAGTAGACGTAATTTAGCACAGCCCGATAATTTAGGAAGGTAATAATTAGGAAACTTAGCGCTCGTTTACAGGGTGTTTGAGGATGTAATTTAGGAAACTAATTTAAAAACGCTTCAGTTAAAAAAAATACTGGTTGGATTGCTCAGTAGTAGTAACGAGGGTGGCACGTCAGACTTCCGCTAGATACTTAAACTGCATACCTACTTCATTAAATTAATTTAATTTTGTGGTTGGTTTTGCCTTATTGAGTGTGATCAGCCGTATTTAAGTAAGACTGGCTGTAACGCTTTAAATTTAGTTTTAACAATCAAGTACATACACAAAGTAATTTATTACATAAAATTTAGTATTAGGTAATAAAAATCCTCTGACGGTTAAAACATCTAGGTACTTGAACGAAGCAGACTTTTGCAGAAAGAAAAAAAATATAAATCTTCTTTGCTTTAATTAAATGAATCTTCGACTTTATTTTTCATCTACTTGCATATAAACTGAGATCACTCGAACTAATGTAAAGCTACTGTTACACATGCTTATTACTAGCACTAAAGCATGCTACTATTGAGCAAATGCTTACCTACTAGCGTGTGTGTATTGGACGTGCCACTATTAAGCATGCTGATTTTTGGCATGCTGGCTAATAGCACGCCTTGCTATCTTTGAGCGTGCTACCTAAGGAGGGGGTTGAAGAGGGAAAGTGTGAACGCGTTTGTTTAATGAGCATGCTAGTATCGATCTTGTTTGCAAGGTGCACGTGCGTGTTTGACTTCCTATTCCTTTTTTTCCGTAAAAGGATAATTTTATTCAGCTCCATGCGGATGGCTGTTTTATTTTCCATGGTGTTGTTTGGACTGGCAGAGTACACAGTATGAAATAGCATGTGTATTTTGGAGTGTTTTCTTAAAGCATACCTACTTAAAACTAGCATGCTTATCGCTAGCAAATGTATACATTTCATAAGCATGCTCATATTAAACATACTCATAGCACGCTTTTTAGCATGCTATTCTAGAGCATGTGTGACAGTACCTTAAGGTAGTTATTTAGAATGCTCTCCGTATAGCACACAGTATTGTATTTATGTAGAGTGTCTTGTTTCCCCTGTATATGCAAACTCGTTTTAACTCGCTACAGCAAACTGCTTGTTTGTCCGACGATAACATTGGAAATGCAACAACCGATTGAATTTTCTTTTTCACTTCGTTCGCTTTGTAGGGTTGTCGATTGTACAGAATATGTTTATAAAACACCATGTTTAGATTTATGATAATTGAATTAAATGCAAAATGTTCAGTCTACATAATGTTACATTTAAGATTGATTAACAGGAACTTTTGTTAGTCATATTATGTTTTGACGGTAGATTACCACTTTCTGGGTTTATTCGTTTTTTAATACATGGAGTTTTATAGTGACATTATACAGAAATGCATGCATTAAAATGCATGCCAAAAAAGATTTTTTAAACTTTCGTGCGTTACACTCATATAAGTAGACCCCGTTATCTTCAGGCAGTGACGGCGCTTTTTTGTAGGGATTGAATATTTATTTTATTGACCATCTTTATATCGATGTTTCTAGTTTATATTATGCAACAATGCGATTGATTTTGTGCCTTTTAATTCTCTGCTCAATCTCAATATAGCGTAGGTATTAAAACTTCTTGATTAAAAATAAGTAGGTAGATAACCTCATTAGTCTTACGAGATGTGATAACCTTATATAAATATTTTACCTATGTAGCAGGATTCACAGTTGCAGCCCAATTTGAAAATTGAGATCACAAAAAACCATATACACCCCTCAATTACACTGGAGATGTACAATTGTATATATTGTATATGTATTATGGAAAAACTATGACAAATAGTTTTAACCAACGAACACCCACGACTTTTATTTATCCTATTCTGTTTTAACACATTTTTAGTAGTAATTGTCTTTGACTTATTATCAGGGACATGACATATAACTCTAATTACATCATCGATATTTAGATAGTCGATAAAATACACATTCAATCCCTACAAAACAGCGCCGACACTGCCTCAAGATAACGGGGTCTACTCATAAGTTCGTGTTTCTTTTGAGACAATTTAAGATTTCCCTTGAAAATAAAACAAATAGTTTAATCATTATCTTAATATTTAACTTAAAGTAACAATCAGTCTGGTGAAACCGATAAACCTGTACATTATTCATAGTTCCATTTAACCCATGTTGTTCCAACCTTCAACGTACTCGAATATGACATTTGACGTTAACTCTTGAACTATTGAAAGCACTAAACGTCATAGCAAACTTGGCAGACTTACGAAACTAATATTAAATTAAGTTTGACAATTAGCCAAGTGGCAACCCTGAGTCCCGTGGGAGCGCTAACGTATCTACATTATGCACTAACTCGTATTCTGACTTGATTGGCCGTACAAACTACCTTCGGGAAATTGGTCGTTAGTATATTATATTTACCCCTTAAATAGAGGGGTGTTATACAGTATGTTACAAAAAATGGAAAACCATTACTACTAGGTAATTTCTTACAACAGGATGTATTTTTAAAATTAATTAACATAAGAAAAAATCTGATGAAACTATACACTTTTTAGGGTTCCGTACCAAAATGGTAAAAAAGGAACCCTCATGAGACTTCGTTGTCTGTCCGTCTGTATGTCACAGCAGGTTTTCTCAGCAACTACAAATGCTATCAACCTGAAATTTGGCATAGTTGAACAACTTGCTTGCCCGCATCTGATTATAAAAAAAAATTATAAATAATTTAAAAGGGGTCTAGAAAGGGGGGTTGAAACATGAAAGTATTGAAAGTGATTCGATATAGCAAATGGGGTGTCATATGAAAGGTCTTAATCTGCAAAACATTTTTTTTTTGTAATGTACTTTTTGATTTATAGCCAAAAATGTCAAAAATCTCCGAAGTTTATTAATCAGAAAATCTAAGAACGTATCCTGACGTATAGATTATTACTTATATATTACGGGAAAAATAAAATGAAGTGGTCATTATTTACGGTTTTTGAGAAATGACAAAAAACTAAGAAAATCTGTATTAAAATTTAGGCTTGTCAAAATGGACCTTATTGCCTAGAAAATAAAGCTCATAACAAAATGAGTAATTTCTTTTGCCGTTACCAAGCATATCATCTTCAATACGGAACCCTCGGTGCGCGAGTCCGACTCGCACTTGACCGAGTTTTTATACTTTGATATTAAATGGTATTTGTCCAATGCGTTGTATTAGTTACTAGAAATCCTAGAAGTTCTTTTATAGTGTCGATTTGTGGCTTCTTAGCTCCGTAATTTTTGCACCACATTTCAGTAACAATTTAGTTAATGTACCTTTAGATACATAAATACATGACAAAAACATACAAGCCCATCACAAACTTTCGAATTAATACTTAGTATAAGCAGCTTTTGATCATATATATTTTTTGTAACATTTAACTGTTCTTAAGAAAGATTTAAATCCACATAAGTCTTTTTATACAGCCAAATCGTGTTACTCAATACCCAAGCACTGTATCGAATGATAACAGGTCACCTGTGCCCTTACCATGAATTACAATTACCGTACTCGCTAGCGAGTCGAATGCTTCATCCTGTTTGTCCCTCACAGTATTGTTATAGAGTGCGAGGGACCGAGCATTCGACTCGCTACAGAGTACGGCGATTGTAACTCATAGTAGGGTACACGAAAAACCCCGAATAATTCGTGACCATATTACGTCCGCGTCAAAGGCAAAGGGCCGGCTGCGTGAAATTGGATCCTCGTACACTTTCTGTAAAGCAATCGATTCATACAAACCGAATAAATAGGTTTAGGACCTGTTTCACAATCGTCAAGTAAAGCATATCTGACACATAAATTTAGCCCTTTCCCTTTCTTACACTTGAACATAGACAAGGAGAGGGCTAACTTTAACTGGCACATAACTTTACATGTCGATTGTGAAACAGGCCCTTAGAATGATGGCAAGGAAATTTGTTACAATTTAAATTTAAGTAACTATTGCTTTGTTGTTATAATAAGAACATCAACGAAGAACACTTTTATAGAAAATAAGTCTGTACCTAAAATACGTTAAAACTGGTTTCATTATAAAATAAAATTCAATGCTAAAAATAGTTGATCCATACAAAAGATATAAACACAGAACAGAAAAATAATAAAAATATAACTAGTTGATCCATCGGTGTCTTTTTTATTAGTTAATAATATGATAATATGTGCAATTTTTATTTGTATAGGTTTTATTCGTTAGTTTTTTTTGTTCTCCTAAATAAATGTGTACCTACACTTGCTTCCTCGATGCACAATCTTTCACTTTTCTCAATCTGTCGATGGTTTAGCTGGAAGATCCCTTAAAGGGACAAGTTAGGCTTTGAATAATTCTTTTTTTAAATTAAATGTAATGTTAAGCTTTTTTTGTACAATAAAGTGTTTAAATACATACACACAAAAGTATACTTTGCACACCTCAAAAAACATTAACAATTTTATTTAATGTGGTAAACAACAGAATGTCTCTCCTTGATCTCTTCCAGACAGCCTTAATAAAAGAAAAGACATATTTATGTACTGGGCCCGAATACTTGAGTATTTGTTTGCGTACGTAATACGGATTTTTAAACACCCTGTTAATTTTAAAGTTGCACTAAATATTAATGATGCTTCACTAGCGATCAGGAAGGACGCGATAAATTAGACAAATAACGTATTTCACTCTTACGCATAACTTCATCCTTGTTTACTTGCCAGTTTTCGTGACTATCTGAAAAACCCATCAAATAAACAAAAAAAAGGACTTACCAACAATTTATCAATGTTAGCGTAGCTAACTGGGAGGAAACTTGCTATAATGCAATAGCTCTTTAAAAGTTCGTAAGACTAACTTAAGAGACGACGAGATGAAGAGGTGACTTGGGTGAGCGAGTGAAAGAGAATTGCAAACCCGAATATCGTTTTAAGAGTTATTGCATCGTACTATCGAGGAATTTGCATGTTAAGCTGGGCATTCACGACCACTCCAACAATTCGAATAGAGCAGCGCCGCGCCAAAATCGATCCATGAATGTCAAAACTGTAGCGTTTGAAAGTACTTGGCGCGGTCCCTTGGATATCCAAATGGACGAAAAGCCAGTTCGACGCGCCAACGCGCAATCCGAATGGAACTATCGTGAATGTCGAAATTCAACGTTGGAACACGCCACGCCTCCGCGCCTTGCCAAATGGCGTCGTCGTGAATGCGTTCTCTGGCTGCCATTTTCTAATCAGTCTGCTCCGTGATGTCGCATCGTTGTTGAGGCGTGGCGCGCCCGTGAATGTGGTCAAAATATTACGCTCATCCAGTTGTATACATTCCATCTGTCGCCAAAACAAACGGCGCGTCCGTGAATGCCCTGCTTTAAGTAGTTTGACATAATACGTAAACTTGCCGGGTTATACATTTTTCAGGTCGTGTCGCGTCGGGAAATGAATGACTAATTGCCGTATAACATCAAACTCGAGGCCAAGTCAAGATACATAACGATAAGTTAGTGATTTACGAAAATCTACAAAATGTATAAGATTGTTGTGTACTGATGACAGATCACGTTAAAATTTACGAGATCACCCGCAGGGCCAATTTGAAGATGGCCTAAAACTTTCATTAAAATCGGTCCAGCCGTTTTAACTAGATTCCATAGATATATTATGCATTTATTTATTTTCGTTTTCTTTAACTTTTTTCTTTATAAAGTGGTCTGGAAGAGATCGTTATTTAGCGATAAGACCGCCTGTTGAGTTGACATATTGGAGCTTGTTTTTCCTTTCATGCTGTTACTGTATGTTGTGTTCAATAAATAATATTTTTATTGTATTTTATTGTATCCACCCATAGGCACATGCACACACACACACACACATACACACATTCATTTTTATACATACGAGTATAAATAGATTATTTCAACATTATTTACAAATTTCATATTGTTAATTTAGATGGGATTTTTCGGACCATCGATATCATATCGCTTGTCCTTGGTTCGATTTCGGCTACCTTCGATAGCGAATGTTTTTAATTGCACCACCGCACCGCCGTTTGCTTTTACTGCGTCATCTTCTGTTTGCTTTGGTTATCGTTATCTATTATCAACAAGGTACCGTCGCTAAAAGAAGTACAGTCAAACAAAATGTTTTATAACATGCAAGATAAAATGAATGAGGCTAAAATTAAAAACTGTCTTTGAAACATCCTAAGATAAATTTAAAAATGATTTTATACGTAGAATGAACCGTTTAGAACACATCACAGATTTCAATTAAATAATGACGGCGATAAGCACCAAATGAATCACGAAAACAGTCATTTGCGATTGTCAATTTTGGACCACTGTTTCTATTTTCTATCGATTCGAAATGTATGGAGTTGCTATAAGCGGTCGAGCGATCTGTCATCAGCTTACGTCAATCACCTTGAAATTTTTCGAAAATCGCTAACTTAGCGTTGTGCATCTTGACTAGGCCCCTAGAATTGTTACATCAAGGACAACATGAATATACATGACAAAGGCATATGTTCAGCAGTAGACATATATATAATGAGAAGAATAAGTAAAATGTTTGTTTGTTAGTTTCAAATGATGAACAATTGAAGCGCCAATAGTAGGTGTAACACTCACGCTCGCCTCAGTCGATTGCTGAACCGCGTTGATAAAAGTAGTGTCGGTCATAAACGATTCAACGGAAATGACAGTCGTTTGCCGTCATTGGCCAACAATGCAAGGCACGTCAATTACCATCAATCAAATATTTATACTTTGCTATTTTTATTTCATTATTTGCTACATCAATGTGTGCTAAGAAAGCCTTAATTCAAATTTTTAACCAAATAAATAAAAAATTGCTCACCGTCGACAGTTTTTTTGCGGTGGACTGTACCTATTAACTGCGTAGGTTATCAAAAGCATCTAGTAATCTCGAATTGTTAGTGGCTAGCGGTATTGTACTATCGTTATAACAAAAAAGAAAATGCGCGTCGAAATTCTAGTCTTCCTAATAATTCTTATGGAAGGAACAAACAACTTCGTAATCGAGAAGAGGGAACATAATGGCGAACAAAAGTTACTTTTAAGGAAATTGCTGAGTTTACAACAAAACAATTCGGCGGAAAAATCCTCGACGTTAAACGAAATACTCGCAAATGTGTTGGTGAACAAAATAATACTTGATAGAAAACAACCGGAGCTTGGAACCGACGAAGAACCAGGGATTATCACGAAATGCTTTAGTGGAATAATTGGACTGTTTAAGAAATATTATTGGGATAGAATAGAAAAGAGACACGTCACTGATGAAAATTATAATAATGATGCAGAATCTAATGGTGGAGTAAGTGACCCAAAGGATGATATTGAAGTGATAGATCCGAGATACCATGGAAGAATCGAAAACGCTACAGAAACTATTAACTTAGATATACCGGTGTGTCCTAAAGATTTAGTCTATGATGGTAAAGGGAATTGCGTAGATCCAAAAAATTCAAAGTTCATCATGGCTATACCGTACCAATGCCCTATTGGTTTTAGGAGAGATCGGTTAGGGTATTGCAGACCGTTGTTCTGAAGTATATGTGGATGACATATTGTGATATATTAACCTTTGTTATTAAAATGCCATATGTACCTTTTAGGATACGTGTTAATAAGTGATTGAAGAAACAGTGTTCACATAAAGAAGAAGTGTTTGAAGAGAGGATTGAATAAGGAAAGAAAAAATATACAACGTCTTCATAACGCTACATACAAACAATGAATGTATATTGTATTATGTATGAACTTTGACATAATTATATTTGGCCCTACAATTGATTGGTTAAATGGGTAAGGTGCAAAAAGTTGGGCATGCAATTAAATTATCTATAAACTTTTCCGCTCTGTGACGAAAATTAGTCATACAATTGTAAGGATACTTTTCATCGCACAACGGACCTTTTTCGCCTTCGTTGTTTGTATGGTTAACTACTCTTAGTTATTGTCAAATTTTTTGGTCCTAACTGAAATATTTTTAAGACTTGAGCAATAATATTGAATATTACCAACCGTTAATATTAAAACCGTTTTTTTACTCACCTTTAATCCCAAAAATTACAACTTTCACAAAGTTTCTGAACACTTCTAATTTCCTACAAAAGTGCAACTGGCACATACTTCAGAGTTCAAGGGAGAAAGTTACAAGTTCTCGCGATGTTATTCTGTAAAGTGTCATTTTGACGTGGATTCGAAATGAAAATTAAAACAATGTTATTGCATGTGTTAATTCTCTGTTCAACCATTCTATTTTGGCATCCATGCTCGAAATAACTGTTTGGAACCGGAAAATATGCATTTTAGGATAATAGTGAATATGTTAGGCTGATTTTTTATAGCTGTGCGATTAGAATACCCTCCTCGTGTACGATTAACAATGCTCTAAGTCTCTTTCGCATTCTGTGATAATCAATGCTCTCACCTTGAAAAAACTATATAATATTACTCTTTTTTATGGCATAGACCAGATAATCGAGCCTACAGACCACCTGTTAGTAATCTGTGGACATAGGTACCCATATTCAATTTCAAGACTGCAATCGTACGACTGCAAATGCGTTGCCAATCCTGAGGACTGAGATGGAATTCCTCTATGCTAGAGTTATTTCGACGGTTGTCTTATCCCCACATTGGAACACAATGTGAACACTGCTGCTTGACGGTAGGTTAATCTTTTAAGGCCCGCTTGCACGGAGATTTAACCTCAGGTTAACCCCAGGTTAAATTATTCACGAATGTCAGATTCATGTGAGAACTCTCAATTTTGACGAAAAGTTAACATTTACGTGCAAGCGGTCCTAATCGATTTAACCTACCGCAAATTTACTAGTAGTGTTATTAAGTTAGTGGTATTAAGATGGTGGTAGCGATCCGTATGGACCCAGCAGAAGGTAAAACGACTGATTTTTTATATTATTGCATTGACCACTATGTAAGTGCGAGAGTGACGGATGTTTTATCCATACTATTTACCACGACCATAATACCATAACACGGGCTCAGAGGATTCAATTTGGTTAGGCAAGGTATGTGCTTAACCAAATTGATGGTTGCCTCTTTTTCAGGGGTCAACGTATAGTGGTTCGTCGGTCTCAGTTTAATAGGGAATAACACCGCAGTTCAAACACGTCTACCTCGCGTCGGAAACTCTTTCCTCATTAAAAGTTTAACACCAGTTATTTGCCTTATTGCCTCCGTGACATAGTGGACTGCAATTAGTTTCTTTGACACTGTGGCAAGATGGTGGATGACCGCTTTATCAATTAGTTTTATTTTGGATTTCATATATCGTGTTTTTAAATAAACTTGAGCAAAATTCAGTACAGGGGCTGGTTTGTATGAAATCTTTTCTAAGAATTACTTGGGCTCACTTGGCGAAACCTATTTGCTTTTGACATATTATTTTATTGTCGATGTTCTGGGGTCCTAATGAGAAAGGGTATGTCTTCTGTAGATCAAGGGAAAAGAGGTTTAAGTCTAGTATACTCCGTTTATCTACAGGTACATATTTCTTATTACGAGTTAAGTTGACTAGGACCCCGTCGATAGGTCTTCTTTACTTGATAGTAATGGCGGGCGATTTACCGAGTAGAATAGAATCACTGCTTTACATTATGAAGATGGACAATTAAATTTAAACTCTACTATCCTAGTAAGCGCCCTTGATAGCGCGATTTTCCCCATACTTTTATTTGTACATAACCATTATTTGTTCATATCGCTGAAAATCGTAACCTTCGCAGAATTTCTTAAATATCTAACGTATAGATAAGGATAACATTATAAAAATCATGAAAAAATAACAGTTTCAGCAAAAAAATATAATGACTAAAAAAAATATGGCAATATGGACCGACAAGAGCATGGCTCTTAAATAAAGAGAGAGAGAGAGACCGCATAGTTACCCCGTTTGAAATGTTTGTCGCCGACCGACAATCGACCTCTGAACAATTCAAGTCCAACTATTAGTAAATAAGGTCAAACTTTACGCTTACTAAGTCAAATTCTGTTACGCAAAAGCACTGCAAGTAAACAAACTAAACTCGGTACATTTGTAAGAAAGATACTATCGCGACACATTTTTAGCTTGTCAAATCCGCCATGATGGATTAAATATGACGTCACATGCACTGAGAAAAACGGGCTACTTACGGTGACCAAATTTGTAATGTAGTACTTCACGCCAGATACTTACCTCGTGCTTATCACACGTAAATTAAAAGAGGCATAGTACTTATAATTAAGCGGCATGCAGTATTTGGCAGTGTGCGGCATACACGTAATATGGAGCCGGTTACACACGTAATATAGTGGACGATTTTTGTACGTATTTTACGTAGGGCGGCTACGGGAATTTTTTTCAGTGTAACACCTCAAAATTTGTCAGTAAGACTAAAACTAGCAGCTACAAAAGAACAGGTGAACATACCTACTACCTAACCTTTTGAACGCCACAGATGGCCTCTGGCCGTCAACTTAAAGTCGTGCCACTGACGCCACGACGGCTACAGCTGTCGCAAGTTTGAGATTAAAAGAGACTTTGTTTCGGATCAATAAAGTGTAAGTTACATAACAAACATGTTCGGCGTGTGAGTCATATTGTATTCGACGTAAGGCGTTCAAAAGACAACTAACTTACACAGACTGCTTAAATCGTAACTTTCCTTTTTGCTTCGCCGTAGCGCGTTGCGCGTATTTAACGGTAACGTAAATAATTTTCGAAAACTGTTGACATTTAAGGAGTTGACATAAGCGCTGGACACAACTGCCCGGCAGCTTACTCGTATGTATGTCAATTCAATATACACTTTCGATAACGCGTTAACGTTCGCTGACTACATTTCGTCTAGGGCCACAGCAATCAAATCAAAACGGTTAAACCCAAAAAATACAATTACTTCCTAATGATTCAATAATGATTTACCAAATCATCATTTGGAAACTATATTATTCATTTTACAAACTTTTATTTCGCAAACAGATACATTCGGCTGCATTATTTTTAAAAATGTTGTAGTCAATAGTCTAAAGCCTAAGTAATATGTAATGGTTTAAGCACAAATGCCTTTTGAAATGAATGTTTCTAAAATGATACGTTTGTGAAACGTACGGACCTCTTCTTAATACCCTTCCAAAACTCGCTCTCTGAGGTTACCTTTATCTTATTTACAGGTTTAATATAATATTGCGTGGCAGTCAATTTGCGGTGATCGAGGTAGTTCGATGTTCATCGTTTGAGCCAGGATCCTATATCCGGAGTCTTCAGAGCCAGTACGCCGTGAAATTGACTGGCCAGATTGTCTCCACGTAAAAAGACCTTGTTTGCCAACCAAAGAGCACCTTGTTTGTTTGTTTACATCCTGCGCTGTTTAATGTAAAATTTTATTTGTTATGTTTGGTGAGAAATAAAATGTTTTTGTTGCGGTTATGGTGTTTTGGTTTGATGCTACTTGTTTGTCTCGAATTATTTTGGCATTTTCCAAATCGGATTATAAAATACACACAGATTCTGGTTGGTCAGAGCATAATGGTAAGACCGCCCGTTGTATACCTATAGTTCAAATGTACTGTTCCGTGTTTTGTTTTTCTGGTGTTCAATAAAGAGTATTTGTATTGTATTGTATTGTATGTCATTGTTAAACGTTGCCTACTTCTTCTTCTGCAATTTCTTACTTTTATTTAATAATACTTCAATAGTCATCATGTCATCAAATGTAATTACTAGTTAAGGATACAGAAAATATAAAAATAACGTTTCTTAACAGACAAAATACCTGTGCGACTATTTAAAGAATTCTAAATCCTTTTTTTAATTATTAAGTTTGTTTTTTTAAGTTCTTGACCTTGTCCAATGACTTTTAAGAAGATTTATTTTTTCTGACACTTAATGAGGCACAAAATCAACGTGACGACCACGACCACTCTGACAAGAGTGTTACGCCAAAGAAGAAGAAACTATAATTATTATTTTGATCGATAGGTTTGAAACAATTATATCTCTGGTAGTTTATTCAGGACGGGTAAGGATTTTTTTAACAATTTCATATCATTTAGAGTTTCACAATGTCATCTCGGCGTATCAAACAATGACGATGGCATCTAATCACGGTCACAGAAATTCTCTAAAGAAGGTAGATACTTACACTAGGTATCTTATCTCGCATTTAACAAGTCGTGACGTCATTATAGGTCAATGCTAATAATTTGAACCTAGTGGAAAGATAGCAACATAGTTGACATTGTGCCTTAGATGATCTCATGTTAAAGTAACAAACGTCAAAAAACATCAAACTTTGATATTTAAAATATTACGATCAGAAACAGGTTCAGATTCACAATTATATTGTTACTTTATACCTGTAGGTAATTTTGCAGTAGAAATAGCATGCATGTCAACGTATCAGTACTTGATGCTTGTTAGGCCATCCGAAATAGAAATGAGTTAAAGGGGCAATAAAGTTACCATAAAAAAATTACCTACTTAATTCAATTTAGGGTTAAAAGGCTGAAATGTTAAAAGGTTGAAAGGTTGAAAAAAAAAACAAAAACGTTATTATTTATTTATTTATGGTCAACATAAATAATATTAATAACAAAAAATGTCATCACACGAGTGCGATTCAATCGGTATAAAAACATTTTGCATAATTTCATTTAACTAACCACGAAAAGCATAATGAACGTTTAGCATAAAAATCAATTGTATAATTTTAACTGGCATACGATCGAATAACATAACACTCATTTAGCATAACTGTTATTTTCTTATTATTATGCATTTTAAGTCAATTTCTTCTAACTAGGTTAGGTTAGGTTAAACTGTGACCACATTAATAGTAATGAAAGCATTTAGAAATATTTATTTTTCAATTTATAAACATTATAGTTTTTGAAATTATGCATTTCGTTTTATGCATCATGACTATTATATCGATGGTTTATTATGCATATTGAAATTATGCAATTAGTGTTATGCAAAATGATCATTAGACCATTTGTTTTTATGCTAAACATTACACACCCGTCATCACACATGTAAATATATTAAAAGTCAATCTCATTTATATTTCAATGTGTAAAATACTCATTCACTTAATATAGTGGATTATTTAACAAATGGTTTGCGTTTGAGTTGACAGAATAATACGGCTGTCTTGCTAGCTTCGTGCCAGTGGTCTCGGGTTCGATTCCCGGTTTGGGCAAATAAGTTTGGGACTAGGTCAATTTGTGTGAGATTCTACCCTTAAATTTATTAAAATTATTTATGAAGAAATAACACCCTTTAACTGACAATACCTACATCCTTGTTAAATTGTTATAAGGTCAGTTATGCACCTTTGCATAAACAGCTAGATCATCTATTTTACCCTCCATAACTTCTTCATGTTCCCTACTACGTCATGCATGACAAATGTATACACAGCATGATCCACTTTAACGTAACGCGCACTAAGAAACGAATTTGTAGGCAAGCCTATGTTTTACGATTATGCTTTCCTCAGGGGATTTGTGACGTCATTTCCGAGGGAATATAGCCTTACTTATTGTTGGCTCCACTAGTAAAGTTTGCCCGGGCTATTGCCTCTTGTGGACCCCCCCTTCCCTCCCTCCCCGCAATCGAAAGGGCTATTCTCGTTAAGACAATAGCGGGATATAATTTTATGACCCTTTCGACAATTCGCAAAGTTTAAGTTATTTCGGGAAAGGATTTCTGTTGTTGTTGGTATTTGGATACAGAATTTTGGTTTGCATTTTGGTTTGCATTTTGTTATGGAATTATATTTTAGCAGGTAAGAGAGCAATCAGTGGTATTATGTTATTAACGATTTATTGATTATTCGTTATTGCTGCCGATTGCGTAATAAAGATTTTTAGTTAAGACACCAGGCGAGTATTGTAAAAATAAACCTTCCATTTTTTGTTTCGTCACATCTTGACACAAATAGCTAAATGTAGTTTTGGATCAAAATATAAGTTTTAAATGGAACTATTCTACAGCCGTTGTTCTAGTAAAAGTACAGAATTCTTTAATATACTCAAATAATTTTATTTTAATTATTCCATAGCCAAGTGCAAACGATTTTTTATTTTTACTATAATAGTTAGTGTACTTGCCGGATTAGAACAATGCCACCCCACGTCTTCCCGTGAATGTCGTAAGAGGCGACTAAGGGAATAAAGGCTTGTAGTGTAAGGTCATGGGCTTGCAACCTGACACTAATACGCTGGTAAACATAAGAGCCTAATTGTGCAAAATTTGGTTACAGAATTATCAACAAGTTTTTAGAGTAGTAGGTAATTCTGTAGCTCTGCCTACTCAACTCTGGTATTACAGGCGTGAAGGTATGTATGTATGTGTATGTAATAGTTTTTGACAAATATGCTAAAATAAATAATATAATTATCATTATTATAAGAATGTTGATTTTTGTTAACTATAGTTTTATTTGTGGTAAGTACCTACCTAAATATTTGATTACTAAAAACGTTTTGTAGAGTTATTCCCAATAGGTAAGCTTAATAACAAAGAGCAGTTTGAGTTTCACTGATGTATTTTTTACATTGTAAAGTCACTAAAACATCAGGCGGGCCATAGGTGATTTTTTATCACTGACTGCAATCCTTGGTGGATTATTGTTTCAAGCACTTTGGAAAAAACACATTTGTTACGATAGCTTAGAAGTTGTAACAGGAGTGACCTATAAGCACTTCACGGTTTACCTTACGTAGCCAACGGGGCATAGAACAATGTTGTATGAGCTTTACTTACGTTGTGTGCAAGGGACTAGAGACTGAGTCAGCTGGTAAGCAAAGCAAAGCTCTGTAGGCAAATGCAATACAATATTTTAATACAAACACTTTTTATGGAGTACCATAACTATAAAAATACTTTAAAAAAAAAACATGTCTTAATCGAGCACTATGGAGAGGTGCGTTGCTTTATTTGGAAAAATAATACTTATGGCGGATTTCACCAAGCGAGAATAAGTCTTATACCTAGATTAAACGCCGAATTTGTGTAGACTAATCTCGGAGTAAGTCTTATTCCAGTTTGGTGAAATGCGGCCTTAGTGGAATATACAAAATAACAGACACAACTTATTTGTAAATTAAAAACGGGCGTTCAGGGTAGTTATTGATAATAGCTGATTTTGAATATTTTTGTTAGCAATTAATATTTACTTTCAATTTACGTCAAAAAAAAATCAGTTACAAACAAAAAAATACTGCTAAATTGCTTTTCTGCTTAATTAATGCTTAAAGTCAGCAGCTAGCCGCCGCCATGACTCTTATTGTGAACTAAATACTACCATTTTAATTAATGGTGTTAGGTGTTAAAAATATACCGTCTGGAACTTTCATCAAGTCTGAAAGCTTTCTCGTTGTAGTTATTTACCTAATCGTAATTTCAGTCTGGTTCTTTTTACGGAGCAAAAGACTCTTTTAAAGTTATGCTTATTCCAAAATAACATGAGAAAAAACTTGAAAAAATAACTAAAGTTAGTTAAGTTGACCTAAATGCAAGGAATTCTAAGGAAATTAGGCGCACCAATACCACCACGCACAGTATAAGTACGAGTAAGAGTGACATATTTGACAATGTTGATACAACATTAGTAGTTAGAGAAAGACAGCCATGGCCATGTTGCGGGCTATACATATATTGCAGAAATTTGTGGAAGTACTTTTAAAAATGCCACGCCATTATTACCTACACGTGAATAAACCCAACACCTTGTGAGTTCAACTAACCGAATAGTCATAGGTTTCTTCAGTACCGAAATGATGACGATGACAGCGGTAAGAAAACATCATTCCATGTCTTCTTAACAAACAGCATATAAAAAAACCAAGTGATCTCTCCAATTTTAAACCAATTACGGTGAATCGTTTTCCATTTCACTCGAAGATCCGTAATAATGTTACATTGCCAAATGCGAAGCCGCGGATCGGTATTATTTGGCGGGTATCCAAAATAATTACTTACGTAAACCAAACGTCCACTTTTGAGCTGTATAATAGTGGATAAGGTAATATTTTATTAAACATAACTCGGATCTGTGATGATAAGGTATTGGCACCAATAATGGACTGTTAAATCAAAGACCACGTTTATAAACGATTGTTGGAAAATAAATGAATAACCCTTATCTTAATAAGAATCCAGTATCCCACTTGGTTCTTGTCCATTGTTGATACCTTTCCCTCAATACGATTAGGCAGAGGTTATAATAAAACTGAATAATTATCTATAACAACCAATCGTCATTCTCAATTGTAATTTTCCTTTTTCGCTTTTGCTTCTGTGTAGGTCTGTCTACGTTACACTTTACGTTGCTGCGTTTTAAACCGTTTATTTTGAAATAACAATTAATGACCTGCAATACCGGTGATCTCTGAAAAGCTACACCTTGCGGAGTAGTTGTGGCAAAACATTGGGAAAAAATTGCATAATAAATAACTTAGATCACCACACGATAAGAAGAATCTGGAAATGAAGGCGTGAGTGTATGTATGTATATATAATAAATTACGTACTTATCACACACTAGAGGACGCCCGCGACTTCGTACGCGTAGAATTAGTTTCCCGCTACTCCCCCCATTTCTTCGCGTTGGGGGTCGATTTTCGGAAAATCCTTTCTTAGTGCTCACTTACATCATGAAAGGAACCCCTGTACCAAATTTCAAGTTTCTAGGTACAGTAGTTTCGGCTGTGCGTTGATATGTCAGTCAGTCAGTTTTGCCTTTTATATATATAATATATAGATATACAAATAAAATTATACTAAATATAAGGAAATCTCTTGTCAGATCACATTCGTGTTGATAAACGTTCTTCAATAAAATCTGGCCCATCGTGCAAGGCATAAGGCAAGAAAAGAATTTTAACCGGGTCATTTGTGCCTAACAGGAAAGAATGTGTAATTGGAAAACCTAACCTGAGGACGGTGCTTTGAACTAGGTCACCGACGGCTTAATGATGTGTGTCAGTGCTTCATAGGCATCATTAAACTAATGATGCCCGCGCTGCCGACGTTCACGCATTACCCGGGTCATCGACCGAGTCTTAATCTGACTAACGCATATTTTGATCATTGAAGGTAAAGCCTGGTATTCACATTCGCCAATATGTGCCAATGTTTATTGCATTCCACAATGTCAGTTAACAGTTGACAGGTTAACTTAAGCTAACGCAGTAATTAATATTAGTTCGAGCAACGAAGACCAAATACTGCCTCTCGGGGGAAATAATTCGTGTATAAGCGAATTTTGGCATAGTTGTAGGGAATGGTGTTTTAAACCACATACTAAAAGTACTGACGGGTGGGGGTGGAGCGTTCGGGTGGGGGGGGGGGTCTAAAGGTCCCTTTTTTTAGTTTTTCGTAAATAACTCGTAAACGGTGGCCCATAGCAAAAAGTTTTCCATTACATGATTAATCTGCATAAAATTCTGTACAAAAAAGTTTTAGACATTGTTTCTCTGGGATCAATATTTAATGAGATATGGAGGGAAGAATGATTCCCGAAAGGCCATAATCGGGTTTCCATTGTAAGTCGGCCCTTATATCAAATGGGCTCGGGCTTTTTTTGTGGGTGTCTCTTATAGTGAAGATTATTTATGCTGAGTGTCAACATCTTGATTGTGACAGTTCGCGACTTATGATTTTTTTTAAGTTTTTTTTTAAATTTCCTTTTTTTCGGGATGTATTCAAGCGATTTGGTTCAAACTTTGGGATGATGTTCTTTTTATAGATTTGCATCGCCTCCCAAAAAACAAATACTAGTTATCAAATAAAAAAAATAAAATAAAGACCAAATAAAAAAGATGCATTTTTTTTTCTGTATTCAATAAACTCGTGAATAAGCGAATTTTGGCATAGTTGTAGGGGATGGTGTTTTAAGCCACATACTAAAAGTACTGATGGGTGGGGTAGAAGCTAACGGGTAGGGGGGGGTGTAAAGGTCCCTTTTTTTAGTTTTTCTTAAATAACTCGTAAACGGTGGCCCATAGCAAAAAATGTTCCATCACATAAATAATCTGCATAAAATTCTCTACAAAAAAGATATTAACACTTTTTTACTGGGATCAACATTTAATGAGATATGGAAGGAAGAAGATGGACAATAAAAAACAAACTTACATTTCTTTAAGTATGGCAGGTACTTATATAAATATAAATAAAAATCCTAATCCTAGTTATTACTAGGATAAATTATAAATGCGAAAGAGAGTGTTTTTCTTGACCATCCAGAATCCAAATAGGCTTGGTTAGGTTAAGTTATTTTTTAACCACCCAGTACCGAAAATTAACCATGTAAAAATTAAATAGGTACAATAATTATTTTTCGACCACCCAGTACTAAAAATTAATCATGTAAAAAATTAAATACACTAACTATTCTTAATTACCTATTCAACTTTAGAAGTAAAAACTAATTGGACACTTACATCTACCTAGTAAGTACCTACTATACTTTACGCACTAACATCTAAATCGTAAAATTCGTTCAGTGTGAAATTGTGCGACTTTAGTTTATACATGGAAGTATAATATACTGCGACAAAGTTCTTTGCAGGGAGTGTAAATAGGAGCGGCAAAGCCCGCTCGCACTCAATGATCGAAGACCTTCGTCCTTCTTGCTTTGTTTAGGACATTGTCAGTTTGTATTATTCAATACAAAATTAAGATAAAAAAAACATTTCATTACAAACGATGGTAAAACACACGAGCGACAAATTTGGCATGATTATTATGTACATAGTACTAACAATAAAAACACAAAAAAAAACTGAAAACCGGTCAAGTGCATAATGGTTTTTACGCATAATGTATCATTACGCATAAAACCTTTTGTCATAAAACGGTTTTTACAATAGAAAGGGTTTTGTTTTAATTATTATTATAACCTAACCTTACCTAATTTAACTTAATCTACACAACGGACGTTTATTAACTTCGGCAATGTCAGCCTAAAAGAGTGTTATGACAAACGATTCTATGCGTAATGATACATTATGCGTAAAAAAATTATGCGTGTCAAAGGAGTCCCGTTTAAAGCACCGTCCTCTAAAACTATGCTAAAATTCGCTTATAAACGAGTTTTTTCCCCTGATTTTGCCTTATTGCTTAGGGTATTATGGCCTTTGCATTCCACACTTTTTGCGAAATCACTTTTCACTCACACTCCATGTATTTATAAAATGACATTTTGCGTGAGAAAAACTTGTGAGCCATTTTTTGGGTTTTTCTCCAATATGGAGATACGAGTATTAACTGCTAAAGCTTTAATCCTTTCACTGCCTGAAACGTATCAGGTTAAGACACTTCATAATACAGCCAATAAACATGTTACCTCGTCTCACCGTCTCATCTCATATATCACGTCGTCAATATACACACCCAAATAAAAACCCTTACTCAGGGATACAATGAGAAATATCTACGGAACGAGGACCAATACATTCCCCCAATAATGACATACATTACTCAGCTTTGACATAAACCAGTACAATATTGAGGAACAGATGCCTTATCCAAACAAACTAGTAAGTGGAAGTAGGCGACAAGCCTCCAATACCGTGGTTGTATCAAATATTCATTATCCGCCGAGAAGCAGGAGGCAATTTGGCAAGTCCCCGAGCAAACTAAACGCCTGTGCTATTCAATTTTACAGCGCTATTTACTTTGGAATCACTGGTGAAAATAGATTTTATGTAGGTACCTATGGTTGCCATTATAGGCGACGCGGTTGGCATAGTTGATAGTGACCCTGCCTACTTAGCCAGCGGTCCCGGGTTAGATTCCCGGTATGAGAAAATATTTGCGTAATGAGCGCGAGTATTTGTGCCCGAGTTTTCGATGTTTTTTATGAATTTAAGTATGTATTTAACTATATAAGTATGTTCATCGTTGCCTAAAAGTACAAGCATTGATCTGAGTTTGGGGACCTACTCCAAATTTGTGTGAGACTGTCTCCTGGCATTTAATTATTTGTACAGTCTTATAACCTGATTGAATATAAAAATAAAATACTTTAAACGGGGATGCCACTAATTAATACTAGTTTACTAGTGATCTTATGTGGTCCCGTCGCAGCATTATTAACATTATAGTGCATGTGTTTTTTTTTATTGGTTTTAGCTTTCTTTAACGAAGCAATCCGGCCAAAGCTGTTTTGTGCCTAAGAGCGCGTGGGGAAACTTTAGTTTTCAGGTTATTACTTCGTCTAAGAATTGAAAAGCGAGTTTTTTACGAGAATAACACTCAAATAACCAAGTTTTTCTGTAATAATTCTGAAACATCGCAACTTTTCTTACGGAATAACAGCGTTGTGATTGCTCTACAACCGTAAAATAAAAGGCAAATCCCCATTAACCATACTGATAATTCCCATTTTTAAATAATTACAGTATTTTTAGTATGTTTTTCTTTCTTTGAAGTATTCGCATTGTCAAGGAATGCCCAGAAGTGATAATGGATCCCTAATGATGAACGGTTGATGTATCGCATGTCGGTACTGACAGTAAGCACTGGGACGGAGCTCATCCATTTTGTAGCTGATAATTACACACTTAAAGAAATAAGCTTTTTAATGGCAAACGAACACATATGCCACTGGTTTGTAACGGGGCCTTGGGGGCCTAATCAAGATGCACAACGCTAAGGAAGATATTTCCGAAAATGGACAAGGCGCATAGGAGTTACGTAAACTGATGGCAGATAGCGACGGCCGCTTATATCAACTCCATACATTTCGAAACGATAGAAAACATAAACGTTCACAGAATTTGCATCTTGCGTAGGCCTACTCGTATCGTATCGTAAGAAAAGTGCAAAAAATCGGAGTTTGGCCGGAATCTTTTAGGTCGTTGTATTAGTATTTTATTTCCGGGATACCAAAACCTCTTATTATTTCGGTAAGCTTAGAATACGACGAGCAATAGGTTTTTAGCGAATGAAAATTTGGGAAAGTATACATCCGGCCAGATCAATTCAATAAAACGGCGGAAACCAAAATGAAATTATGAGATTTTTTTGTCTATGTACAGATCTTGCTGTTTCATTTTCAGAACCTCCTCCTTTTCAAAATTTTCAATGAATCTTTTTTTTATGTCACCACATCGAACACTAGCTCACCGTTTATATTGACCTTACACAACTCCTCTACTTCAACATAATAATGGATATTTGTACACGTTGTCACATCTAAAACTACCTACCTATTAGATTCTACAACAGAAAGTTTCTTCTCGTTCCAAACATTCCATTACAACTTTTATAATTAAATCATATTTGCGCATTCCATTTCTCTGAAATTTCTAAACGAAATTAAAATGTTCTCACTAGCGCAGTAAGCTGCAACAGTACCGCGAGATGAATCGCTCGCGTGGAGGTCCTTAATGAAAAGGATAAATGCGAAGTTTGAAACTGCAGTTTTTGAATGAAAAAGACATTCAACTCGGTCCTGAGATTCAACGGAGTTATTACATTATTCGCAGTAGTTATAACAAAATTCAAACTTGTTTTAGTAAAGGTATGGTTAAGTTTCGATGTTAAAGATAAGGTCTCTGGAAACTTTTCCGATTATTATTTCTAAGGGATGAATGATAGTTACAAGGGTATCATAGATTTATTTATTTACAAGGCTATGGGTACCTACTTGAGACATATAGATATTTATACTTTTGAATCGTTGCCAACTCGAAGTAAAAGCTAGATGTCTTAAAGAAGGGGTAAAGTCGGTTAGGCTCACATAAGAGTGTACAAAAGCGAGTGAGAGATAAGTACAAACCCGAAGGCTTTTTTAACAGCTATCGCACCATAGTGAAGTATTATTTTTGTAACAGCTGTTTGTTTCGAAAAAAAAACACTATTCTTACTTTTGTTTGTAGCTGTCTACCTATCATAACATTCCTTAATTCCTAACATCGTCGTAATAGTATTTTATAACCTAAATATTGGTGGGCCAGAAATATTTGCCATTTTACTAGCTTTTACTTTTGATAATTTGCAAAAAAAAAAAATTGTCTTTGAAGTAACTTTAACTTTTAACGCACGGTTCTCTGTTTATTTTACCAATATATTACGGTTATGGTGGCAATGAAAATTTAATAAGGCTAACATTAATAATACCTATACTAATACTGTAGCCTGTATTATGTCTGAGAAGAGAGATCCATCGGAGGTGTTTTTCTTTTAAAAACGGCTTCTTGACGAACGGTCGATCAAAGTCATACGAGCGAGTTTTAAGCCCTTAAAAGTTGTTAGCACGACCTAAAGGAACTACTTCAACTTGCCGGTTAATAATTGGTCTGTCAAGATATAAAGCAAGTTGGTTAAGAGAATCACCTACCAGCGGGCCTACCATGATCGTGTTTATCGTTGAAGATAAACGTGGATTGATCACTTTCTGACCAGTTTGTAATTTTACCAAATGCTTTGTCCACAACGATTAATGTGACCGTAAAGTAATATGAGCGCAGGTAAATCATCATTTAGCGTAGCATTCCGACTTTTTATTATTGAAAGGATTTTTTTCCCTGATCGAAGCATCAAAGTCTCTCGATTATTTATTTACCGTTTTTAAGCTCGGCTCTCGGCAAGGCGCTGGCGGCTTTCCAAGCAATTAAGCCTCACGGAGCGGGATTAACGAAGGATTTGCACTAAATCGATTATTGAACTCGAAACCAATAAGTATTTATTTATTCTTTGGCTGCTGATGTGGGTTCTAGATACAACACATCACTTGGCATTTAGGTTAGATGTCAGGCAGAAGATTAAATACTGATTGATTGCATACGCAACACATTCATTCATATTAGTATTAGTACACTTTTTATCACTAGATTTTGCATCTTACCGAGCTTACATACAGTTAATTATTGAGCAACTATAGAATCCTATTCGTCTGACCCCGACCGTCGGAATTGTTAACAAGTGTAAAGGAAGCGACTGACTTGTAACATTTCGGTGTAATGTATCACTCGCGGCCCTTATCTAATGGTTGCGATAAGATAAGACCCGCAGGTGTTACACTACACCAAAATGTTACAAGTCAGTCGCCACCTTAGGGTGTTTAACAAGCATACGGTAACCTAAGCTCTAAAGGTGTAGCAAATTTGTAACCATGATCCACATTGCTCTGATTCCCCTGTTGCTATTGAGCTCAGGTGGTAATCGCAGATTGTACTAGAGTGAGTGAGAAAGAATTACAAACCCGAAGGTGTTTTTAAGAGCTATCGCACTGGATGTAAAGAAGAATCTTTTCTGTAACAGCTGTTTCTTTTGAAGAAAAAACATTATACTTGCTTCTGCTCACTGCTGTCTTCGGATCTTAACATTTCTCTATAACTTACATCGTCGTTGTAGTTAGTACTTGTGTAGGCGTAACGGCCGCATCGGATGGTTCTCGCTGGAAATCAAAGATGCAGGCATATTCAGCAGTGGACGACTACGGGCTGAAATGATGATAATGATGATGATGATGATGTGTAAACGTGTGTTAACAAGCGTACAGTAACCAATGCTCTAATGGTGAAACAGATCAGGAGGAACCGAGTAAATTAAATATAGCCATGGAACTATGGAGCACAGGTGGTAGTCACAGCACTCACATCAAGTAATTTTGGGATCATTCCAAAAGCACACCCAGAAAAAACAAGGGAAAATACCATCCTCATCCTCATTATATTTTTTAATTTAATAGTGTCGCTTGTTAGAAGATAAGAAGTACCTAGTTCTATTTCGTTACTGTATCTTTTCTATGATGTACCCCTGTGTTGATGTGTTTGTCGAATAAACGTTTTTCTATTCTATTCTATTCTATTCAATGGATTTTCAACCTCAAACTCAAACTCACAACATTTATTTGACATAAACACACTGCAACACAACAAATATAATCGAACATTTTAATCGATACAACTTTAAAGATAGAATAGAAAAACACATTTCATAGATAGATTTTTCATTTTATAGATATTTTTCTTTTTTAAATATCCCCAAACGTATTTAAAAAATATCTTTGGAATAAAAAACGCCATCCAATACCCTACCAAATACGAGAATTAAAGCTCACTTTCAAATTCAAACAATAACTCCGATCCATCTGAAAGCGGAAACCTTAAAAAGGCTCCGGATTCCTTTGTCCCCGTTTCATTAGGAGATTAATTAATTAAACGAATTTGGTGAAAGCAATCAATAAGCATGGCGTCGAGTAATCCTAGCGACACAATTGCGTTTTGATGCCAGCTCGATCCGAAGCGAGTCGGGCGCAAAGCATAGGCCAAAGTCGAAATAGCACTTTGTATTCTTAAGTATGTTCTGAAATATAAAAAAGTGTTATTGCATGCTTCCTTTTCTAACATATTAATGATTCCATAAGTTATAATGAAACTTTAAGTCAAGTTTCTACGCTTGTATTTCACAAGGGTTGTTCTATAGGTCGTTTCAGGGGACAATATCACACAAATTGACCTTATACCAAAATAAGCTCTAGGTTTAAACTGTGGGTACTAGACAATGAACTTACACATATAGATAAATACATACCTACTTAAATACATAGAAAACAACCAAGACTCAGCAACAAATAACTCGCGCTTATCACACATATATCTGCCCTTACCGGGATTCGAATCCGGGTCCGCTTACTTCGTAGGCAGGTTCGCTATCAACTAGGCTAACGTGTCGTCGTCGTAGGACGAGACTTTGGATGTTCTCTCCCTTGTGTGAAAATATTCAAAATGATGACACACAACAACCTTACATACATTGCATGAGTAAAAACCCAACACGAGATGCACTTTAATCTCTCTTTTAGGTTACTCGTACTATAAAAGTACAACTTAACTGAGAGCTGGAGTAGACATGAGGTGCGGGGGACGTATGATAAAGTTCATATAGTTACGATTGCCCTATCCCCGCACTTCATGCATACCTCGGCTCTCAATTAAGTGGTACGCCTATAAACATACAATTATTTTTCAACGTTTGTTAAGTTAATTACTTAAATAGCAGTTGTGCTGTATTCTTTTCGGAAAGACCACGCCAGCAAATAAAACTAAGCAAATGTCAAGTAAATTTTGCTTAATACGGCAGCCGCCTTTGATTCGGGCTGCGTCTCAAGGCAGGGATTACGCGAGAATTTTTCCCACTAAGCTAGACGTAATTGGATACTAAATTGACCGCGGGACAACGCTCGCGTCACTCGTTCCAAACGATTACGTAAAACGTTTGTACGAATGAAATATGATGGATAAAGAATTGGGCAACAGCTGTTTATAAATGGTACCTGTATTAATGACGTGGTTTGGTTAACCTCGTCGGTAGTGACCTTGTTTACAAAGGTAGTGGTTCTGCCCAAATAAGCTAAAATTCAATTTTTTGAGCTATAAATTCAATTCGAGTTCGATTGTCCCTTAATAGTTACTTTAATAATTAATAAGGTCTTTAAAGTATCGATAAGTTGGTTATTTATTGAGGATTTTATCGTAAATAATTATTCATAAAAATGGAACAATTTTTTCAGCTTAAGTTATAGTTTTTTGAAAGGTCATTTCACGTTGACGTAAGTTAGGTATTTGAATAAAAGTATAAATAAAATAAATAAGTATACGATACATAATTCCTAAAATTTAAATAAATAATAAGATTTTTCCCATGAATGACAAGCATAGAGGTATTCAAGCTCAGTAGATAAGTACTCAACTCAATCTCAAGATTACCAAACGTCTTTGGACTTTTCTGTTTCTGTTTCTTTCTATACAATAAAATTATCATTTAATTTTTAAACCAATCGAGTCACTGCTACATGACGTGATACGAAAAGTCACGTGATCTACCAGTGACACGATTGGTTGGCCCTCTGAGGGCCCTGCCAAGATACATTACGCTAACTAGCGTTTCTATTCGATTCGCTTTTAACGAAAACGAAACGAATAGAAACGCTAGTTAGCGTAATGCATCTTGGCAGGGCCCTCAGGTGACCCGTTTGCTCGTTAACCTTCTCCATACCATGTCATTCCTTCAAAACACGTAGATGACTTGCATCTAAAAATAATCTCGCAGCGCAGCACCCAAAAACCCTAACAAAAAGCAAACACACTTTTAAATTCGTAAAACAGAGCTTCAAACCCCGCTCGTCTAGCCTTGTTCTTTGCCTTGCCTAAAGGAAAGAATGCAGCCGCATTTTTCTTTCAAAGCATTCACATGAAAGTTATTTAGCGCGCGCACATTTTTACAGCGCGTGAGTTTTGCTTTAGAATTGAAGGAACATTTAAACCAACTGGAGAACACGATTTTTTATTATTCTGTATACCGTTTAGCGTATAATTGCAGTACATACTTTCAGATTTAAAAACACCCTTATCGTACTGTTTACTAAGAAATACATTACAGCATATTTTAATTAGTCTTGGATTTCTGTAGAATTATTGCGCTCGCAATTACCTTTCTATCCCCTTTGTGATAATGCTTTTTATAGATATTTATAGCTATGTATGACGCACTGTAGTTTCGTTTGCCGTAAGTTATATTGAAGTTACTAAGCTTGTACTAGCATTAATAGTAATAGTAGTAGTAGAAGTAGTAGTAGTAGTAATTAGTTATCACTTAAATTTTGACCAAAAGTAGGTATACATTTTATAGCAAGAAAAAAGGCTAACAAACTCACAGAACACGTGGTGCTAGCCTTTGATTGACCATTTAAATTGTTTAGGGCTGATTTTTCAATCCCCAGATAAAACTAGCCGTCAGTTAAATGTATTACTATCCTTTTCTGAAGTCATATGAAAGAAAAGGACAGAGCTAAAATTTACCTTCCGGATAGCTTTATCCGGGGATTGAAAAATCAGCCCTTAGTAGAATTTCGTTGCTAGGTTACTATAATTCTTGTGAAAAATCTTATTGTCTTATAACAAAATGCATTCAAAATGTTAAAAAACATTCGATTCAACAATAACGAGGTGTCACGTCACGAATTTGTACTCTTATTTTCCAAGAACTCCTTTTAAACTAGTGCTTTATTACATTACCAACGTAACTAAATTAAACTGTCAACACGGGCCTCACCTTATATAGGTTTCTTCTTCTAGACTGTTTTGTATGAAACTTAACTTTGCCCCACTTCGAGAGTCATTGAACGCTTTTCTTTCAGATATATTAATAACATTAATAGAATTTTATCCATTGCGTATAGCAACTAACCTAAAAATTTAAGGCATTTATTTATCGTTATGGTGGAATAAAAAAACACCATTAGAATTTCATGCCTGTAATTACTATAGCATCACACAAATGAATGTCGACTATGTCCCTGACAACGTAATTATGGCATAATTAGTTTATTATATTAAAAAGACGAATCGTAAGTAAACAATCTATCTAACTAATCGCTCTGCGAGGAAATCGAATAAAACTTTGGTCCCTTGTCCAATTTACTTTAAGTATTAGTAAAAGTATTAATTGGGCTTAGGTAACAACCTAAGCCCAATTAATACTTATAAAAACTTTACTATCAACGTATTGAAATATATCTGGGAAAGGTCCTTTATGAAAACGACAAAATATAAGTAATGTTGGCCAATATCGCTTCTTTTATTGAAACGGTGGCCTAATTTCTCCTCTAAAATGAGCATCTAACTAACTTTGCTATTAGGTCGGGACATGAAAATTTGTTCAAGATAAAATAGGAATAGGTAAGAATTCTTGCAGTTAATAAATATTTTCTCCGTTACAAAGTACGCCTAAGAGCGATGCCACTCGAGCATTGCCGGTGCGCAGCGTCGTAGAGTGACGTGAAAATCGAATCCCATTTAAAATTAAAATTCTGTTGTATAACGCTTTGGCAGCTTCCATAGTATCTTATGGTCTCAGTAGTTATGGTAGAACCTACAAGTCGTACCTAGATTAAATATGTTCTCTGCAATTGCGAATCCTAAAGGAAATAGTCCCTTTTAAAATTAAAATTAAATATGCTAATGATGATCGGAAGCTATTGAAATACTGTCTCCCTATCTACCAAAAAGTCCAATTTAACCTACTTAAGGAACAATTTTTTTACTCAACCTTTCAAACCCTAAAATCGAACATTAAACGCACCCGAGCAGTCGTAAATAAAAAAATAGCCACTCCTGGATTAATGTCTATGAACAGAGAACCAGTGCCTACTTAATTCCCCGTCTCATAAATGACCTTGACGTTAAATTTAGAGATAGCGTAACTCCTAAGAATATTAAGTATAAACTAAAATCGTACCTTGTCAATAAACTGTAATGTTTGTGAGTAGAAGTGTACTTGTACTTGTTTTGTAATTGTAAGACATATTTATATTGTAATTTAGAGCGTTCTACCCTCGCACAAACCCTTTTGCGATTTATGAGGTGTTTATTTAAATGTAAAATATGTATTATTTTTGTTGTACGATAAATAAATAAATAAAAAAAAACGTTTCAACTCATCGTGTGGCATATCGTTCTTATTCATTTATAGAACTAGCTGTTCCCGTGCCCACTCCCTTGGGCAACAAACATTTTTTTGGGTTAATATATAGCCTATGACACTCACAAATAACGTGGCTTTCTATTGGTAAAAGATTTTTAAAATCGGTTCGGTAGATCTAGAGATTACCCCTACAACGTCACAAAGTTTACCTCTTTATAATATAACTAGCTTTCCGCCCGCGACTTCGTCTGCGGATAGTCAGAACTTCTGTTAAAAGTACAGTTATAGTTCACATCACCTTAAAAAGCTTTTAAAAAAAAGTCTAGAGCGTGAATTTTAAGTAAGCTGTCCACATAAACAACTTAAATTTTATGGCTCTAACCTTTAAAACAACAAAATTGACATACAATGTAAAATAAATACACTGCCTCTCTTTCACCATTAAGTTTTTTTATACGATTCTAGATAAATTTGCCATATATTCTATACAAACAATTAACCCACTTAGCAGAAGATTTTCGAAAAACACCGAAGCTGAAAATTTTCTGTAGGTATATCGTAATCGTAGTCTCATACCCATTTTCTTATTTTGCAGGTATGTAACTTTGAATATTACATAATTTCGATACAAACCTTACAGTCAGTAGTCTTAGATCCCAAGTTTATTGTTTATTGATAATGGATTTGCTCTTAACTAACTATAAACACTGAAGATTCAATCAATCAATCAATCAATCAACAAATCAAAAAAACAAACTCCTATTCAAACTTTCACCCTCTTTTCACACTGTTAAGGGATTGTTTTAAAAAATGGTTATTATTTAATTTATATTGGTGTTGATACCGAGTTTCATGTATCTAACTTCAGTCATAATTTTAATTTGTAGGTATGTAGGTTTTTTATAGGTAGGTAAACATTAGGTTAACTTAATACCCCAAATTTCTCACTTCAAAAATTACTAACTTTCTACCAAACTACTACCCCCCATTTAACCACCTTTGGGATAGTTTTTTCTAAATCGCCGAAAATAACTTTTTTTTGTTTATAAAAATAGTAGCGTAAATACACATTTCCACATTTTTTCCTTCAAAAATTATCATAATCCCTTACAAAGTTCTACCGCCAATTTACCCGTAAGTTTTTCGAAAATCGCAGAAAGCAATATTTTTAATTTATAACTACTGTAGCCGTTACAACATTTTCCACGTTTCTCACTTCAAAAATCTACCATACAATTTTCTACCCCCGTTTTACCTCCTCAGAGGTAATTTTTCCTGAATCGAGCATTTCTACCAAGTTTCAAGTTAATCAGAACATAAAAGTATTCGTTCCTATAGAAACTTTGCAACCCCCTTTCATCCCCCAAGGGTTTGAATTTTAGTTATCACGTGACTCATCGTTTTCATTGCAGAAGAAGCATTTCTATCAAGTTTAAAGTAAATTTAAGCATACCAAATATTTTTTCCTTAACAAACTTTGTTTGGAACGAATACTTTTATGTTCTGATTAACTTGAACTTTGGTAGAAATGCTCGATTCAGGAAAAAATACCTCTGAGGAGGTAAAACGGGGGTAGAAACCCTCTAGGGGTTGAAATACGTGTTTCATTATTTGCATTGGAGAGTATTTCTACTAAGTTTCAAGTAAATTTGATCATAAAAATATTTTTCACTTCTCATGCTCTTAAAATGTTACTTTAGTCTCTGCACATCGGGACTAAAGTTCCTTTTTAATCTCTAGGGATTAAAGTAAAATTGTTTTAATTTACTTTGGAATCCCCATTTACATCCAATCACGGTGTTAGTGAATGGAGGATTTATTGCTATTTTCAGTCTTTTTGTATAGACCACAGAATAAAGACTAAAGGCAAAGAAGCCTTGCAATAAGATGAACGTTGCACCAGCTACTTGTCTCTACTTTATAGATTACATTTTGATAAGAGAAAAAGAAACAAAAACTAGGTGTCTTTTCTTCTTTAATCTGTCATGATCAGAAGGTGAAGAAACGTCAAATCAACGACCGGTCTTCTTTGGCGTTACTTTCTTCCACACTGGTGCTTAAAGGTCCAAATCACGCCTTGTGACGATGTCTTTCCAACTCACTATGAAAACCATAAGTAAAAGGAAGTCAACCATAATGTATTTTCTGCCTATTTAGTACGGTTTCTATGCCTCTAGTTTTTATTCTGTGGTATAGACAATTTTTAGCGCGTGGAAATAACCTCAAAATGACAACTATGAAAAAATACAAATAAAAATGATTTAATTTCGTGAAACACGATTAATGATTACGAATATGAATATATTTAATTATATTAAGGATGAATTCATTTAATTATGCTTGGTCCAATTAGTTTTAAAATAGTTTTCAAGTTTGAACCTGTTGGCTAAATATGCAAGCATTTAAAGCGGCACTTAACAAAAAAATAATAAAAGAAAAGAAAAAAACCGCGGAATAAATTTGTAAGAAACTTTCTTATAATCAATATTGTAAATGTGTATAGAACTTCGTCAGTGCTGGATTGAGCAAGCCCGTCGGGGTCCGTAGCAAATTCTATAAAGAGACCCATGGGTTTGTTTTAGGTTACAGGTTGTGGCGGTCTTTTTTCCGCAACTGAGCGACTTAGATATGCACCTATTTTGCGTGGGTCTTTGTTTTAGGTTATTCTGGTGGAGAATATCGACTGGATGCATATGCGTAGGTACACGCATACGCATACTGATGTAAGTACTAGTATTTTAGAGGTTAGATGTGGATGCGCGGGGCCCGTAGCATTTGCTACTCTTGCTAGGTACGTGGCTAATCCGGCACTGAACGTTGTTTTTTTTCCTCGCATTCAAAGTGAAAAGTAGAGTGTTTAACGCGAGACTAAACAACCATAATGACACTCGAACTATAGCCACTCTCGCTCGCTGGCTCGCTCGCGTGGCTAAACATCTCGTGTCATTATGGCTTGTTTTAGTCCCTTGTTGAACAATCTACTATTATCTATACACACTTTGCAACCCCTTTTCATCCCTCTAGGGGTTAAATTTTAGTAATCGCTGAAATACGTATCTCATTATTTGCATTGAAGAGCGTTTCTACCAAGTTTCTAGAAAATTTGTCCATAAAAGTATTTTTTTCCATTCAAACTGCAACCCCCTTTCATTCCTCAGGGGGGTAACTTTTAGTAATCACTGAAATACGTGTCTCATTATTTGCATTAAAGAGTATTTTTACCAAGTTTCAAGTAAATTTGAGCATACCAAATATTTTTTCCTAAACAAACTTGGGTTGCAAAGTTTGTTAAGGAAAAAATATTTGGTATGCTTAAATTTACTTTAAACTTGATAGAAATGCTTGCTCTGCAATGAAAACAATGAGTCACGTGATAACTAAAATTCAAACCCTTGGGGGATGAAAGGGGGTTGCAAAGTTTCTATAGGAACGAATACTTTTATGTTCTGATTAACTTGAAATTTGGTAGAAATGCTCGATTCAGGAAAAATTACCTCTGAGGAGGTAAAACGGGGGTAGAAACCCTCTAGGGGTTGAAATACGTGTTTCATTATTTGCATTGGAGAGTATTTCTACTAAGTTTCAAGTAAATTTGATCTTAAAAATATTTTAGCTGTAAACACTTTGCAACCTCCTTTCATCCCTCTAGGGGTTGAATTTTAGTAATCGCCGAAATAAATGTCTCATTATTTGCATTTAGGAGTATTCCTACCAAGTTTCAAGTAAATTTGATCATAAATATATTTTATTTATACACACTTTGCAACCCCCTTTCATCCTTCTAGGGGTTGAATTTTAGTAATCGCTGAAATACGTGTGTCATTATTTACATTGAAGAGCATTTCTACCGAGTTTCAAGTAAATTTGACCATAAAAGTACATTTTCCCATACAAACTTTGCAACCCCCTTTCATCCCTCTAGGGGTTGAATTTTAGTAATCGCTGAAATACGTGTCTCATTATTTGCATTGAAGAGCATTTCTACCAAGTTTCAAGTAAATTAGACCATAAAAATGCTTTTTCCCATACAAACTTTGCAACCCCCTTTCATACCTTTAGGGGTTGAATTTCGAAAAATCCCTTCTTAAACGACGCCTCCATTACAAAACCAACTACCCGTCAAAATTCCAACTTTTTATCTTTATCGGTTTGGGCTGGGCGTTGATATGTCACCCGGGACATTGCCTTTTATATATATAGATAAATATCATAATTATTAATATTGATAGAATAGACAACGCAGCGGCGACGATGAAGCGCACAGGCTACACTCATAATTATGTGGCATCCCTCTTGATCTATGAAACTAGGCTTACCGTGTCAGCACCGCTAGGTATGTTGCTTTCGAAACAAAAATCATAATAATATACGCAAATGACATACTAGAGGTAATGCTTGAGTAAGCTGTGATCATCTTTTGTATCGTACTGCTAGGCAAAGGTCTCCCCTCCATCTCTCTACTCATCCCTATGGAGAGCAAGGTTCCGCCAATCCCTCGTAAATGCGTCCAGGTCATCCCGCCATCTACTTACGGTCCATAAACAATTAAAAAAATGGACAATACTACGCGACTACGTTTATCTCAGCAACCCAGAAAAAAGTAAAATTATTTTAGTACAATACTACTCCCGTTCTTGGCATACTGAAATCGTTTTGGCTTTAAACGCAACTCTAAAACACCTCGAACTCTGTATGTCTGTTTATGTTATCCGAGTCATACCATAAACATAGCGGCGATGTAGCGAACGCAACAAATGAGCCAAGAAACTACCTTCACAACTCTCATATACAGTAAATCTGACTGAAACAGTAAAACAACATGATCAAAGCAAACCTTTACAAAGCTTTGGCACTATTAATACATAAATTTGATAATGTTTACCTATGATATAAAAAAAGACAAAGATATTAACATATTGACTAAAGACGTAGGTCAAAAAATATTTTATGCTTTGTTATTTATTTATTTAAACTATATTGCACAATGAAAGAAAAGTACAAATGGCGGACTGCCTTAAGGCATTCTCTACCAGTCAACCAACTGGCCAAAGAGAAACAAGTCAAAGGTTTCCGATCTAAAAGAACGAATTTATAACATTTTTATCCTTTATTACCTGATATCCGCAATTATTTAACCTTGAGTAGCGAGAAAAAATGTAGTGAATTTCAGTTCAGTACAATGATTCGTTTTCGGCACACCTTGATTTCTATATATTATTGTATTAACTGAGCAATAACTGGGCCTCTATCCTACGCGTTTCACTTGATACACCACATTTCATTTGATATTGTTATCGTATTATTAACGGTACGATACAGCTTCTTTACTTGACAGTAATGGCGGCCGCATTAAAAACAATACACGTCAAAGGCAGTATGGTTTTGCCCACAGAACACAAAAAACAGTAGAAGTTTCAAGTGGGCGTGTAACGTGTGGCATAGTTATGCGGAGCTCCGCATAACCTACCATACATTTGCCGCGATCGCTTATTTCAATATTTCGATATTTCTAAAACAGGAAATAAATCCAGAAGCATGCCTTATTGTGCTATTTTAGAGTGTAAAAATGATAGTCGCAGCAAAAACATTTTCCATGGCGGCGTGTTGTTTTTATGATAGTTTGAGTATTGGCGACAACAGGTCTGATACTAAGCGAAGCTCATGCCACTTACACTGTTTTTTCTATTCCGTGGTTTTGCCCAGTAGAACACGAGTTAGAGGCCCTGTGCGAGACATTATGTTACGTACTACTGTTACAATATAAGAGTACTGTCCCCTCGTACTGTGCCGTAGCTTCAGTATAAGTAGGTAAATTGCATTCATAATGCCCCCACATCGCCCGGGGAGATCTAAAGAGCCAAACAGAGAGTCAATATAATAAAATACGCAAAGTTTGCGCGAAAGCACTTTCTACCCGCTTTTTTATCTGGTACTCGATGAATATGTATGAGCTGAACTTCCCAATGTATTGTTTTTGCCTTAAGATTTTATCGCAACCAACATTTGGAAGACGTAAGTACGTATTCGTGACATTAACTGTGATGCATGACGTCAAAATAAGGCTTTTCATTTCAACGCTATTTCTAGGCACGGACAGGCACGGATTTTTTTGTTTCTTATCGTGTTTTGAATGCGGAAGGTCTATGTCCAGCAGTGGACGTCTTTTCTAGTTATGATGATGATGATATTTTTTGATGTTTTCAATCCTCAATCTACACATACATAGGTACATCTTATGTGTCCCGTTGTGGAGATAAGCCAATTATAATTGAAATTTCAAGCATAGAGGCGTTCCATCTTAGTTTTTAGGGCGCCTTTGCATTCTTGAGATTTCAAGTCTATGGGTCTCAATCTACTTTGCCTGTGTGCTCCGAACACGTATTTTATTTTATTTTTTTTCATCTTTAAACGTGAAACGAGAAACGTATTCCATCATTACCACAGAACAGATAAAACAGTAAAAGTTTAGTGTGAACTGGGCGTGACACGTGTGGCGCCGCACAGTTCCGCGCAACCTAGCTTAGTTTTGCCGCGATCGCTTGTGCGTGAAAGTTGTGCGAATAATATTTCTAAAATAGGAAATAAATCCAGAAACATGCCTTATTATATTGTGCTATTTTGGAATGTAAAAACGATAGCCGCACCAAAATCATTTTCCATGATGGCGTATTTTTTTTATGATAGTTTGAGTATTGGCGACATTGGGTATTCTATTCCGTGGTCATTACTTATTTACTCAAACTTAGCAGTTATTCTACTGTGGCTCGTACCGGATATTTCAATTGCTTTCGCGGGAAATTATTTTGTTGTTCTTTTTGCTTTACCTCTGGATATTTTGTTTGTGTTAGCATCATGGGGATATTATGGAAATTATGATTAGAGCACTGAGCATTTCTATGTATTTAATCTGTTCTCAATTTATTTTCTTTAAGCATATATTATATTATTATTATTATTATTATTGTTTAAGTGCAAAGAGTTTACATGCATACATTATTTCATAATTCACATTTAATACCATTTCCTATAACTCCTAACATGAAAGGGATGATCACTCATGTGTCTTCATCTGTCTATCACCAGTGATTTTTCCTTAATAAGACACGGCGCAGGTGCACGTCGGCACCCTCAACAGTTATTATTTATATTTATAATATCTGATTCAAAAATTACTGTTATAGCACATTGGCCTCAAAATCACTAGAGTTTCTAATGTTTTTGGGCGGCCGGCTTGTATATGCCTCTCTTTTTAACCGACTTAAGTAAAGGTAGAACTTTTTTTTTTGCAGTTTATGCAATAACAAATATGGACCTAAAAGCAATAATTTAATTAAAGGAGCAATACGTTTACTTTTATAGTTATACCCTCTTATTCTTTTTCCTTATCTGTCATGGTGACATTTGCATCTGACAGAGTGTGACAAAGCATACCGTAAAAAGGGGTAAATAGGGACTAAGAGGTAAATAGGGACACAACCTAAAATGAAGCATATGTTACTAAAATTATAAGACTAAAATAACATAAGTAAATAGAACGTAAAGTTATTTTTATTCAATACTTGTTCTTATTTGTAACAAGTTATGCTTCATTTTAGGTTGTGTTCCTTTTCACCCCTTAGTTCCTATTTACCCAGTTTTACCTTTAACTAAAATAGGTTTATAGTGCGTTTATAAATAAGCGGGATACTATGCGAGAGAGTTAAACACACACGATAGTGTTGCCACCACCAAGAATATTATGGTAATATTATTATAGAACCTACTTAGCAGATAATAAGTTTTTGAATATTGATAATGATGACAGCAATAAAAAAAATGCTGTTGTTACTATTCCTTCACACGCAACAAGTTAAGCATTTTTTACTGCTGTTACTTCATATCTACCTAGTACTCTAGGTGGTTCTCATCGGAACCCTGCAGCATGTTTTGTATTCCCTCGAGTACCTTCTTACTATAAATAAGTGTGAAAATTTTATGCGGTGGAAAATAAAACAAACAAATTAGTATTAAGTCTGAAATGGTGTAAATAAAACGTGTTTCTTTCTGTTTTGTATCCTTTTATTTTCTTAACTGTGTTTATAATACCCATAGTCTCTTGCAGTTTATGAGAGCAGTAAAACCGACCACACCAGACAAGCTGGGATTATAAAAAGCGCTCTGCAGTTTGTTTGTTTTAGAGATCCTTGTTAAACACGTCTCTGATATAAAGTTCCTCAGACCGTAGTTTGATAAAGCAGACCAAGTTCTAATGTGAGTGATTTTTGTCGCATTCGACTGGGTTTTGATAATATTACCTATGTCAGTCATGTATCCTATTTAAAATATAATATCTTTCCCCTACTGGCTCTCTCAAACCACATAAGACAAAAAACGGCCGTTTGTCACGGAATTTTTGCTTGGTGATTCTCTTAGGTCTTCCAGGGATTCGCAGGGATAGTTATTGTTGTATTCGCATAATCGGAATGCAGAATTGGAATGTGCGAGCCGATCTGAACGAAGTTTTTTTGCTATTATTGCATTGCCTTAAAGCTACGTGCCTAAGTGTGCACTTACACGGGTAAGTATTGGAGCAATAACGTCCGTCAACAATAACTGTCTTACTCTAATTTGGATAAATAGAAAAAGACGTTCGTAGTTTTGATCGTCAATATTTCGAAGACGTACGTGCCTAAGTGTGCACTTACACGGGCAAGTTTTGGAGCAATAACGCCAGTCAACAATAACTGTCTTACTCTAATTTGGTTAAATAGAAAAAGACGTTCGTACTTTTGACCGTCAATATTTCGAAGACGTACGTGCCTAAGTGTGCACTTACACGGGCAAGTTTTGGAGCAATAACGCCCGTTATCAATAACTGTCTTACTCTAATTTGGCTACATAGAAAAAGAAGTTCGTCCTTTTGACCGTTAATATTTCGAAGACGATGTTTAAGAAAATATACAGAACTGAGAGAAGAAAAGGTCCTCATCCTTACGGGCCCCGATGTTGCAAGGAGCGTTAATTAGAAAAATCTCCGTAATCTGGTACAATTAGCGCAAATTATACTAAATCGAGCACCTGCGCCGCGATATTACGGACTCAAGGAAAGCGCTTATTTTCGCCCACTTGGATTAGTGACAATTAACTTTACTGCTGTGTTTCTACATGAATACATATTAAGACCGGATGTTTTTAAGACGACGTCGAGCATCCAGCGGCGCCCTCATTACTATTATTGTGTTGTTTGTTTTAAACTTTCGCGAGACGTTCACACATGCGATGAAGGCCCGGTTTAGATTTATGTACCTATTATTATTGTTTTTTATAATAAACTATTGTCTTGAAATAGAAGGATGGTTTTGTTGTGTAAATGAATACACAATGTATATTCGCTTCATGTAGTCAACTTAACGGAAAAAGGTGGTCACAACCTCATAGTTCAATTGTTAATAAGTTATGTCATATACCCTATAAATTGCGTATTCATTTGTAAAACAAAAAATGATCCTTTGATTTCAAGACAATACTTTAGTTTATTAGAAAACACAATTTTAGTAGGACCTAGGTAAAGTAAGCCTTTCACTTATTGTTGAGTTAAAAACCCTTTGAAACGAGTGCCCAGACCTTTTCAAAACTGTTTTGCATAATTTAATCGTAAAATTTCGACTACAAATGTATAAATGGGTACCAAAAATTGGATTGTATTACGTTCCAACGACTCGTTCTGGAATCGGAACTTGGTAGACGTTGGGTAATGGGGAAACTTTGGAACCTTTTGTTCCTCTGAACGTTCGCGCCTGTAAGTACATTAAGATCGTTCTTGATTAATATATACCAACAAAGGTTCGAGCTCTAAAGCGATGATGATGTACCGTTACTACCAAAAAGGTGATTTTTAGAGGTCTAAATAAAAACAAAAAAAAACACTTAAATCTTGATAATGACCGTAGTATTGGCGTAATTTAAACAATATGCCATTCATTATGGTTTAAATTTAATTCCGGGCATATCGGGCGCCACGGCTGGTTTGAAAAAAGCGCAATTGCTATTTCAAATTTTCAATTGAATTTTCGATCACTTTATCCAGCAACTGGGCCGTATATAGGCAATATTGACTTCCAAGTAATCCAATAAATATATCTATCGCGAACCGGCGTAGACTAGTAAGTTCATATGTCCCTATAAAAAGTAAACCGAATAACTTGTTTGAATGGACGATTATGTCGACCGTAAAATGGACGTAGCGCATGATCAAATTTGCGAACTGAACCATTACCTATATTACAAAAGAAAAACAATACAATGAAGGCTTAAAAAAAAATGTACAAAGGCAAACTTACCCATTGCATTACATTTTTTTACATTATTCTCGTTACATTTGCACATTTTTCAGGCCTAAATCTATTCATGGTGTTTAGCAAATTAAGTTGCCGACCACAAATTAACCGTCACTAGAAACAGTGATACTAATACAAAAAAATAAAACTCCTTTTAATATCCAACGTTGTGCGTAAAAATGTCACAACACGTGTGTCTATTACTCGATACGAGCACAATGTTGATATATAGGTATTATTGCTAGTCACTGTACTTACACAAATAGGCCGAGTGGCTGTAGATCCCAAAGACAGGTGACTATGAGTTGTCTCTTCGTGATATTTGTTTTTTTTTGGGCACACCTAGTGCTCTCTTTTTAACACACCTCGGTCAGCGTGCTTCGTCTAAGATTGTTCAAGCAACGAAATGGATTTTTGGGCCTAAGATAACTATGTCAAAGTAAGCGACGCAATAAGTCAAATCGTGAGAAGAAACCGGCCGGGTAAAGACCAACTCACAGTTGAGTATTTTTTAGTACCTATGTGTTGGTTTTTTCTGGGTTTATAATAATTATAATCATACCAAATTTGACGCTTGTATGTTTTCCCCGTGTGGTTGCCGGGTTAGAATAGTGCCACTCCATCTCTTCCCGTCGATGTCATAAGGAGCGACTAAAGGAAATAAAAGCTTGTAGTACTGTTAGGCGACGGGCTTGCAACCTGTCACTAATACGCTGGGAAACATCTTACCTACCTGGGCGAAATGTGGTTACTGAATTATCAATAAGTTTTTAGAGTTGTTGGTAATTCTTTAGCTCTGCCTACCCCACTCTGGGAATGAAGGCGTGAGTTTATGTATGTATGTTTTACCGTTTTTACGATACAAGAAAAACGAAATCACGTCAAAAAGCGGTTCTTTCATGGGGAACCATTGAACCAAGAAACCATTATAGATTATGACCCATTATAGCTTATGAACCATTATGTATTTTCATTTTATAGGAAATAAGGTAAACCCACCTAAAACACATTATGACTAAAAATAATTATGGCAAACGATAAAGACCCGATGCATTAACGTTACTCAGGTACTCGATGGAAAATAAATAAAGTGCTCGAGGTAAAAAGTGCAAATACAACAACAATTCTGATTTTTACTTTAACACAACTCACGAAATAATATTTAATGTACACAATTCAATATCCTCATATTCTGCAAGGTTTTGATTTCGATTTTTGCTGCCCTGGTAACCATTTTAGTGCCTCATTACTGCATTAAAATATTTTAATGAGATGCGAATTCAACCGGGCTTATTAATTTCGTAGTTTGAATTGGATATTAATTTGTACGACCGATTGTCTAGTTTTACCACGCAGTGGAAATTAATACCCTGGGCATCTATTCTTTTCGGTAATACCATATTGATTTTGACATGCTATCGTAGGGTTATCGTTACGATAGCTCCTGTTTACTTGAGAGTAATGGCGGCCGAGTTAAAAACAATACAATAACATATTAAAGGCAATATCGTTTTACCGAGTAAAATAGAACCTCTGAACCTAAACTAGTAGGGGACCCCACGACACTAAACCTAGTTCAATATATATATACAATTAGTCACGTCATTAATGGAGGAACACGAAATTTGTTCCGAGGAACGGGAGGGGTAGGACTATACGACAATGCAGTGCTGCAAGCCCCCCTGATTGGCTTAATCAGTGGCAGCAGCATGATAAACGAGGCCTCGTACTTAAGTATCTTGTATGATAGATCTCCTCAAAAAACCAAAGCTCATCTGAAAGATGATCAATTTCTGTGTAAGAAAAATCACTGCTGCATTTTCCAAACTGGAGAGAGTGGTTGCTGCAGCGATTTAAGGTCGCCCTCCGCGCAGTCGGTTTTTTGCATTGCAGCACCGCCATATATATATATATATATATATATATATATATAATTATATATATATATAATTATATTATCATGTAGTCTTATCGAACTAGGTTTAGTGTCGTGGGCTCTTAGACTATAGATTTCTATTAATGTAAGTTAACCTAAATCTATCTATCCATATGTCTCTTTCTTACCGAAGATGGTCAGTTATAACTATAACATGTCGAGACTCAGTTATGTATACGGGGCCATTATTCTTCTCGGTAAAACCATATTGCTTTCGACATGTTATGTTATAGTAAGGTTAACGTTACGATAGCTCTTATTTACGAGGCGGCCGAGTTAAAAACGATACGGTAACACTCGTCTACATGTAAGAATATCTAAACTTTAAAGATATTCCACTTGCTTTTAAACATGCCAGCCCGTCCCAACAGATTTGGCCTTGCCGCTTAAAAATTAACACTTTCTCACTTTCCCGAATCTTGGTGGCCCGATGAATAATAAAAAATATTTTGCGGCCCGCGGCTTGCGACTTTGGAACTGTAATAATGTTTTAATTATATTTGTGGACGAAACTTTGGGGTTGCGAGGATTTAACGTACTTTCGTTTTAGGAGGCGTGTTCAGGAAACCTTTTTAAATGCTGTAAAAGTTATAAAATATACCGTTTTTATTATTATTTTAAGGGCTTATTTATCGCGCTAATTATGATAAAAGTTAAGTTTAGAGTTAGAGTTATTTAGATTAATAGTATTAGACATATATTTTTTATTATTATTTGGTACTATTGCAACCATTACGAAGCATTTTATTCGTTAGCTAACATTATGAACCTTTTAAAATGTATCATCTTAAATGATATATTTCAATTCATAAAATACTAAAATTTAAAGCATTAACTTTTTTATTTTTGATACAAGAACTTAGTAAAGAAGTATTTTTAAATATCCGCAATTTAAATGCTGCTTAACAAATAGGGCTGCTATCTACCGGGTTCTAAATGAGCCCTAGTTTACAGGACATCTGGGGCCATCTGAGCTGGGTTCCCTAAAGGCATCCAGGTAAACCCAGACCATAATCCTTAGTTAACTCGACATAAACCTTACCTCTTTACCTTAGGACACTACTTAACCTGCATTATGGTCTTGGGAAATCAAATGAATAGTTTGCGCATTTGCACAAAACTCCAGTCGAAGTTGCATCAGAAACCAATTAAGAAACAGTAATTTCTTTAACGGGTTCTTTCCTGAATAGCTCAGGTGAGCTGATTGCTTCTTTAACTCCTCTTTTATTTTCCCTAAGCGATATACCTCTTTGAAAGTATTATTGAGATTTAAATCTTTGACGGTGGAGTTTTTTACTTATTATTATTATAAAAACTTTAACCACGTCTGGCTCATAGAAGGCAACTGTTTTCTCAGGTGAGGATCGTAGTCGAATGCGCAAAGAGAGCTGAGATTCTAGGCATTAAAAACCATATCGTAATGACCTGTTATCAACGTTTTGATGCTGTGCCCTACCAGGGTCCATAAAGATCTCATACCTTATAAGTAGTTATAAATTACCTAATACCTGCATATTATCTATTTTCATGAAATTTAGTATGCAGGTGGTTTGGGGGGCTTACCAAAAAAAAATACGGTAATCCAGGTACTGTATAAGTTATGGAAGCAACAAATAATTGAGAATTAAGAATTGGGTTAGACCGAAAAAAATAACTCACGGTTTTTACATTCTAATTCGAAAGAATAGGTAATTTTAAGAGACCAAATTCATTCATTTTGTATTTGACTTATTAAGCAGACATTTTATGGATGACATGATTATTTTAAATTTGGGTTGGCATTTGCTAATAAATTACAACAATTAAATGATATCTAATGAAAAAAAAGTGATTGTAATAGTGTATTAAAACAAACTATTTCAAGCGGTTTTTGCCTAACCCGTAAAATACACCTAGGAGGGCTTCAAGCCGAAAACGAGAGTCAAACAAAGGTTAAATATACTTTTGTCGAAATATTCGAAATAGATAAATATTTCAAAAACTTAATAATGCAGAACAGCTTTAAAACCCTATTCCTCGAAATGGTTTTCTAATTAGAGTAATTGTAAAAATATGAACAATCCCAATTGATAGCTCTTATTTACTTGACAGTAATGGCGGCCAAGTTAAATACAATGCCATAACAGGTCAAAGACGATATGATTTTTACCGCCTAGATAATGGTCCAGAACCTAACGGCCCTGCCTTGCTCTTTTAATGGGTATTCCTGCCACTCTCGGTATGTGAGTCCCCCATAGCAACTGCGGGCCCCGGCGGGCCCAGGTGGTATGCATAAAAGCATTTTCCCAGCCTGAAAAAAAAGTGAACGACTTTCTATTTAGGGTGGCGGAACCAGAAATGGACAAGGACCAATGATGGACACTTGATTCTTATTTTACAGAAGATAAGGGTTATTCATTTGTTTTGCAACAATCAATTTAGGACCGTATGAAATTGGAATTAAGAGTGAAGTGTCCATTACTGGTGCCTGTCAGCTAAAAGTGTCCATCATTGGTGCCGTCACACTACTTGAAATTTATTGGAAGTTGGTCCTTGTGAGCCCACCTGGATGATAAAATGATCTCCATTCCCATTATTTAAACCACGGATAGATTTGATACTTCGGGTTAGAATTCGACACATTTTCTACATGGCAAACGTCTTTGTAGCCGAAGTAACCTTATCCATCCGGGATTTGAATATTGGGGATGGACATAAGACGTTGCTGTTACGGTACGGCTGCGTTTCCGTTATGTTGTAAAATTTTATTTACCGTTGGATGACTATCGTTTCTAGCTGTTCCCATATTCCCACGGTCTGTCGTGACTGTGTCGTTTATCGTTGAACGACTGTCGTGTCTAGCGGTTCCCACTAGATTATCTGTGCTGTCGTCACGTTTTTATCGTGACGTTTTATTTACCGTTGACGTCTGTCGTTTTAGCTATTTCCATTTGTCTTGACAGTTTTGATGTGAACGACTCAATTTAAATAATACAAGCCATGACACTTTGAGCTGCACGACTATCCTTTCGAGACCTTTGTACTATCAGCACAATGGAACCCTGACCCACCGTAGAACGGTGTCACAGTGACGTTATAAAACAATTTGTTTGACACTTCTTACGACTTGAATCATAACGTCAAAGTGACTCAGTCCTATGGTGGGTCAGTCCATTGTGCTAATAGTGCATTCCTATTTTGCAAATATTGTAACTTTTTGAATTTTCTGTTTTGTACAATAAAGTGTTTACATAAATACATACATACATGTCTGTGGTCATGACATGACTAAGTGGAAACGCAGCCTTATAGGCATTTTACATATTTTCATTAAAAACTCTTCACTACCTATACATACCTCGATGATATTTTGAATGATACCCGATTCTTAGCTAAATATATAAAATTGAAGTTCTAAAGACGATCAAAGACGCTCAGTTTACTTCGGATCAAAATTATTATTTTATAGACCGAGCGCCGCCAGTCCACGCCATTCGTTTCTTCTTCACTGCTCGCATTAAAAATAAAGATTTCTAACGTCTTTTATTGAACATTTTCAATAGAAACTTGTGATTTATATCAACCCCTCGGTAGATAGGGAGAAATTACAAATTCACCCTAGAAGGTCAATTGGACGTAATATGCCAACCTATTTAAACATGTACGGTCTGAAAGATATAAATAAAGGACCAAGACTGCAATAAAGAATAAAATTATTTTTTCGAATGGTTCCTATAATAATAATAAAAAGGGGGGAACAGCAGCATGGAAGGTCATCGTCAAGTTAAGAAAAGGAAAGTCGAAATTAATAAGTGGCTTTCTGCAACAGGATCCTATAGTAACTTTTTGATTAAAGTCCGTCGCCGTAAAAACTCGGATCAGATATTGATATGACTCCGCAGCCCGTTTTCCATAGTCCATGCCCACCCAGAATTAACCGTTCCCGTAAAAGTAAACAACTTTTATGGACCGGCCTTAATGCAAATCCCGAACAAGGAATGAATTTTAATTTTTTCTAATCTTTTAATTTTCTGGCCGTTCACGCGCCATTGTTTCCTTTCCGTTTCTTTAATTGCGCCGGCGACGCTGAACGGAGCGAATTATTGAAAAAGTTGGCGTTTACGGACTGTTGTTTGCTAATAGCAGACGGGCGGTGGAAACGCTGCAGATTTTTAATATTTTCTTAAGTACCTATAAGGTAGAAGTCCGAGTGTTCGTCGCTGTGCTAGTAGTATTTTTTTATCCCCATACTTTGAATTGCGACAAATAAGATATCATATTATTTATGAAAAGGACTGCCAGCAAAAGCTATATATAAGCTATATTTAAGTACTCATACAATGCGATTAACTAATTCTTTTTCATTTTGAGAAATTTCGATATGGTCACCATATAAAACAAATTCCATTTAACAAAAGTAAAGGTCACATCTCCTAAAACACATGAAAATCATTTGTGTAGATGTATAAATGAACATAACATCACGAGGCGATAAATATTTTCTTTTGACATGTCGAGCACTCGAACGTCTACATTATATGGTTTAAACCAGGGGTCGCCAAACTATGGCCCGCGGGCCAAGTCCGGCCCGCGAACCCTTCTAATCTGGCCCGCGGAAAGAAGGCGGGAAAGCCCATGGCCCGGCCCGCTATGTAATTGCGGTTGTGTGTGTTGTGCCGTTTTGTAATTAATCACAAATGGGACCGCCTCACTGGGATTTAAGAGTTCGAATTAAAACAAACCAAACAAGGGTGGGCTAATTATGAGGCAATGGAAAAGTTTGTATCAGTGCGATGAATATAATTGTGATTTGCTGATGACCAGCCATGAAACCAAAGTCTTGGCACGCACGGATTTATATTAAGTGCAGTGTGGTCCTTGAGTCAAAATAAAGTTTGAAGACCCCTGGTTTAACTTAAACTAATAGTTTCCAGTGTTAGAACTGAAGTCTTAGGTTCCTCTTCAAACCCTTTAAAAAGACAGCGTTGGATAGACTTTTCAAAAAAAGTGATATATTGAAGCATTGAGACTTGTATAAGTTTCATGCTTATAAATGTATCACTTGAGACTTAAGTAATTTATTTTCCCGCCCGGCTTTTCATCCAGAAGGTGAAACTATTACTCGTACATAACGTGTATCATACTAACAAATCTCTTTATATTGCTAACGACGCGGTCGATAAATAATCAGTCGCGACAGACAATGTAAACATTACTTACATACCTACCCCAAATTATTTTCGTTTTACTTTCCATCTGTCGTTGAAGCGTGAAGGACGACTTTGTATTGTAGGTACCTTGATTATTATATAATTGACGTGGTATTGACAAAAGTTGACATCCAGCTATCAAATAAAGTATTTTTCTCCCACATGCTCGGAAATGTTAACCTTACTGTCGTAAAATCAGCCCGCGAAGTTCTGAGTTCCAGGTCCAGGCAAAATTTAAAAAAAAAAAGTTATTATTTACCAGCGGCAGCGACCGCGAAAATGTATACAAATTTCATTACGTACCCGGTGTTTTACTTTTTAAAACCATGTTTGGACTAGGATAACTAACTCCAAACAGCCAAACACTCGTGCAATCAAAATTCTTCCTTGTATATTTTACTTTTTAAATGTCATAGACTAAAAAGTGAAACATTTTCAAACAGCATATACAGCGTATTTAAAAGTGTATCAAATAGTTTGACGTTTTTTTTATAGAAATTGTGTTCATAAACAAAATAAATTGCCGAAATAACATGAACGCGTAATAAATGTTATAATTTAAACCATATTTTATTCAAATTGAATTTATTACGTTTAAATGTGTGATTTTATTTAATGCTTTGTTTCAGTACTTTTAATCGTACGTGTTTCTGTTCTTTTTTTTTCAAGGAAATTTTGACCTGTGTTTAATATTTTAACAATTTGTGTTATATTTTCTCGCATTGTTGGAGAAAAGCACTATACAAGCCTCGACCGGGAAGGGCGGTTGCCGGACTCGTATATAGCGCGGCCTCGACTGCGTCTCGGCCACGCTAACTCTACTCGTCCCGCAACGGCCTATTTCCCGGTCTGAGGGGCTAGACAAGATGCATTACGCTAACCAGCGTTTCTATTCGTTACGTTTTTAAACCAATCGCATCACTTGTAGATGACGTGATACGAAAATTCACGTGATCTAACAGTGATGTGATTGGTTAAAAAAGGAAGCGATTAGAAACGACAGTTAGCGTTGTGCATCTTGTCTAGTCCCTCTGTGCAGTAATGTACTATTATCTACATCCATATCATAACTTCCCTACAATATGTTCAGAAACGATCAGTAAATGCCCTATATTAAGAAACCTGTGTCTGTGGTTGTATTTTAATGTTAACATTAAAGTATTGCATATGTAATTAAAGTATCGGTAAATGATATTTTAAAGCAAACAATAAGATGCAGGGAAACCACAGATACAGGTATCTCACATATTGTAGAAAACTTATGATATGCATGTAGATAAAGTTATATATGCGACTATACACTAATTAAGCACTAAAACACTCTTGTCATCTTATAAACTACTAATTTAGTTACTACCCGTTAAAAAACCGGTCGTTTCCACCGCCGGTCTGAGACTGCTCGCTTACTTCACCTTAGTCGGTAATGGACTCGCGAATAGCGGCAAAAACAACCACTACTCTGAGTTGTACGGCACAAGCTTCTATATTCAGAGAACAGGTTGTTAGTTGCTTTTGTAAACCTTAGAAAAATAAATATTTGCCTTAAAATAAAGCGTTTATTTTTATAATATGTAGAAGCCAAAAAACAGCCATGTCTTTTACGAATAGAGACGGGTGATAAATAACATCACGATGAAAATGACACAGCAATCAGCCGTTTAAGTATCACCGTGATTTGTCACGGGCGAACGAAGTAAAAAATCACATATATGTATATCATAATACAGGGGACAATGTCACACCAATTAACCTAGTCCCAAACTAAGCTCTAGGCTTATATTATGGGCCCTAGACAGCGATAAATTTACTAACATAGAGAAATATAAACATAAATATATATAAATAAAACGTCCAAGACTTAGGAACAAATACTCGCGTTCATCACACAAATATCTGCCCTTACCGGGATTTGAACCCTGGACCGCTCGCTGTGAAGGCAGGGTGATTATGACTACCGACTACGCTAACGTGATACGCAGACGTACGCCAATCCTAAGGAAAAACATGGAAGCCTCTATAAGACCTTATTCCACACTGTCTTTTCCATATTGCTATCCTATTCATTGGCTATCACCACTAAATACTGAACCGTTGTCTCTCCGCTGCCGCTAGTATCCAAGCCCACTACCAAAAAGGCCCAATATTAACATCAAAAACGTAAATGCATTATTTAAAGAAATGGTTACACCCGACTTGGCCCGCGCCAATAGCCCCGCTAAAAAATTAACTAAGTTGGAAAACTTTTATAGTTCAGGCATTCAAGAACACGTTTCCCATTGTTTGTGAAAATTCTTTTAATCTGAAAAGTTTAAGCAAGTGTGAACAGTGATTTCCTTTTCCGTTCTCGTGCTACGAGCTACGCCGTAGCGGCTATTCGTAGCAGCGTTTAAAAAGGTTAAACTATGAGGTAATAATCGTTTTCATAAAAATTTGCCATTTTGCAACATACTCGTATAAAATAATACGATCATGCATATTAATAATAGTAGTTTGAATGTTATTTTCATGCGTTGTATATTTTAGTTTAAAACTGATTATTTGTTTTAAACGGTGATTGGTTTAAAATAGACAAATCGATTGACATAAAAATCACCAAAATCGGGCCACGCGTTTAGTTTGTAGAGCGCCAAAAAGAACCAAACATACATACTTAGAAGCTAATGAACACATTATCCTCCTCCTTCGGCAGCCAGATAAAAGTATCCACTAAGTTAAAAACTCTCTGGAGGCTTGCAACCCCAGCATAAACAAATCTACTAGTAATTGGCAACACCGCCCGTCGCCTCACCCCTAAAATCTCCATTGAATATCAGGACAAACGATAGCCACGTCGAGTTTCCATCAAAAACCATCATGGCCGCCACCCGGAATTCCAACTCGAATATTGACAACTTCAAACGCACGATGCTGTTGAATTTAAAACGTCATAGCCGCCACCTTGAACGGCCGCCATCTAAAATTCCAAATTTGATATCATTTTCGAAATAGCCACCGCTTCCCCTTTTTTTACAGGCGTTTTTCACGGTGCCAACTTTCGCTACCGGACTCACGTTTCAGCGCGTTGAAAAACGCCTGTAAAAAAAGGTCCTCAGCCATTTTCTTTCTTCGACTCCATTTCACCTTCTTTGCCGCCGGGGTTCAGTAAAAAGTGAAGTTTGCCTGGAATCTCGAAACCTCCTGCATCGATTTTCGAGAAATTCAGTGTGCAGCCTTCGAAAGTTCCCAAAAAATATTTCCAAACTTGTGCGTGAAACGTGGCCTTGCTGCGGCGACGTGAAATGGTGGATTCGTCGAGTCCTTCAATCCCTCTTCTGCCGGCGAATTGCAGTGCCGGGTGCTTTTCTCAGGCCATGGCCAGGAATCTCAAGGCTGCAATTTTACGATGGCAATGACTGCAGCCTTACAATACCAATGTTAAGACCGCAATCTACGACGGCGGCTATCTCAAGACTGCCATCTTACGACGGCAATCTCAAGACTGCAATCTTACGACGGCAATCTCAAGACTGCAATCTTACGATGGCAATCTCAAGATTGAAAGCTTACAATGGCAATCTCAAGACTACAGTCTTACGATAGCAATCTCAAGTCTGCAATCTAACGATATGCAATCTTACGATAGCAATCTCAAGACTGCAATCTTACGATGGTAACTTCAAGACTACAATCTTACGACGGCAATCTCAAGACTGCAGTCTAACATTAGCAATATCAAGTCTGCAATCTTACGACGGCAATCTCAAGACTGCAGTCTTACAATAGCAATCTCAACACTGCAATCTTACGACGGCTATCTCAAGACTGCAATCTTACGTCGGCAATCTCAAGACTGCAATCTTACGACGGCAATCTCAAGACTGCAATCTTACGACGGCAATCTCAAGACTGCAATCTTACGACTGCGATCTTAAGATGGCAATCTCAAGATTGAAAGCTTACGATGGCAATATCAAGACTGCAGTCTTACAATAGCAATCGCAAGACTGCAATCTTACGACGGCAATCTCAAGACTGCAATCTTACGATTGTAATCTCAAGATTGAAAGCTTACAATAGCAATCTCAAGACTGCAATCTTACGATGGCAATCTCAAGACTGCAATCTTACGATGGCAATTTCAAGACTGCAGTCTTACAATAGCAATCTCAAGACTGCAATCTAACGACGGCTATCTCAATCAGAGTTGGAATTAGGCCGATCACGCTCGCCGTTTGCGTAAACATGTGCGAGCGTAGGCAGGCACTCTGGGGTGTCGCGAGATAGGTAACGTATACTTAATTTTTACCCGACTGCGGCGGAGCCCAAAAGGAGGGTTATGTTTTTCACCGTCATGTATGTATGTATGTATGTATGTCCAGTTCTATGTTCCCCGCTACAGCAAAAACGGCTTGGACGATTTTGACAAATGAGGTATCATTGGATTCGTCTTCGCAGCGAGTGTCATAGGCTACATTTCATCCCGGGAAAACGTCCCGTTCTTTTTTTTTATTAATAAAACTAAAAAGAGTGAAATAAATTTAATTATTGAAAAGAACAAAAAACCCGACTGCAATAAAAAAACTGAAAAGCGAAAAACAAGCTCTATAATTTATAGAAAATTGTAGGAGCAATGATGTACTTATTGATATTTATAACAATTTAAATTTAACTTGAATATTGGAAAAGGCATTGCAGGCCGGGACAAGCAATGAATTACAAATCCTATTTCTCGATATAATTTAACATTTGGACTTGCTTGTCCCCGCCTGCAATGCCTTTTCCAATATTCAAGTTAAATTTAAATTGTTATAAATATCAATAAGTACATCATTGCTCCTACAATTTTATATAAATTATAGAGCTTGTTTTAGCATTAGAAAGACCTTTACATAAGTAAGTGTAAGGTTTTTTATCGGATACGTATTACGGCAGTATGACAAAATAAGAGGAAAACTATCAAAAACATTTTCGGTCAATTTTGCATAATTATAGACAATTGCAAAATGTTTTGTTTGCATTTATGTAAAAGGATTATTCAACTATAAGGCATTAATATTTTATTTGTGTTATTTTTAATAATTCACAAACTTATTAAGTAAAAAACCCAAACAAGCAGATGTCTTAACTTAAGCAAACGGAACGGTTTAAGCGTATGTGACTAGGTTAAAGAGATCGCGTCCCGCAGCAATACGCGTATGGCATGTTGGAATTTTAATCGGCCGCATAATACATAGTTATATCCGCCATTGCCTTGTTTATTGTTTTAAAACGTCACTCTCATGTCGTATTCATTCGCGTGCGATTCGTTATAGTTATCGAGGAACTTTTATTATATTGTTTTTTGTCGTTGAGTTTGATTGTTTTCCGTTAAATTTAAGAACTCCAAATACCTAGATATAAGGCTCTACCGCACCACTATTTAGATCGTAACTTGATGTTCAAGCAGTAAAATTAAGCGCCCACAAGTTTAAACGTTTAGAAACATTAATTATTAGATCTAATTTTATTTATTTTACGGATAGCCGAAAATATTGAATTCCCCCAAAGTTCGCCTGCGGCTCACGTCGTAACCACACCACTCGTCTTTTTTGACCTCTCACAACTGTTGCATAAACTACTATTATTATTCATTTGGAAATCCGCAATGTCAATTTTAAAAAAAACAACCAACGACGTCTTACGGTTCAATAGATACAGCTCTCTATATTTGACGGACGCACGAACGGACAAACAAGGTTTAGTAACTTTAAAACCCTCAATTCAAAATACAAAACAGCTTTAAATATAAAAAATCAACTCTATCGCCTTACATTTGAATTTTAAATTGACTTATACAGTAAAACAGTTATGGCGACATGAAGCTCTACCCAGCCTTTAAAGTTCGTTAGCATAATTAATACGTTAATATTTTGATTACAGATGTTTAGTGTTTAAATGGCGTCGCTGTGCTTATCATAAATCAATTTTGGAATTTACATGTTATAAATTATGTAAACTTGATTTAGTTTTATGCCGTTGTTATTGTCCTTTGACATAAGTCTAATATAATATTGCTTACCAGGGGCCCGTTTCATAAAAGCTTCTAACTTGTAATACAAGTGGAAGTCTCTTTTTAATACATACAGTTGGAAAGAGAGTTCCGCTTACAATATAAGCTATTATTTTTTATGCAATACGCCCCTGGTTGATCGCTAAGAGCACACGTATAGTACATTGTTGTTGAGGTTAGAAAGTTAGCATAAGATGGACGAGTTAGTTCGAGGGCCGACGCGTAGCGGAGGCCCTCGAAAGTACGAGTCCATCTATTGCACTTTCGGCCGAGGCTTAACACAGTGCTTTTCACCACTACGGCGAGGAAATAAAAATCCATTCTTGTAATAAATTTTACGCTCTCCCGCCAAATTTTACTTTTTTTTGAACGATACCGTTCTTAGTGGCCAGTCATTCAAAGGCGTTTTTTAAACTGACGACTCTGACCGTGACAGAACTATATTTCAGATGATTAAAAACAGACATATATGGCTGTTTGGAATCTGATCCCTTTGCCTATCCGTGAAGGGATGAATATTATTAAAAAATAAAACGACTTCTCATTGGCCAATTTAATTTCATATGAATCAGTGATGAGCTACCGATGTGATTGGTTGACTTGCTCAATGGAACAGGGCAACTATGTTTTAGTAACCCCGGATAAATTCATAGAAGGCCTGCTCATTCAATGTACAACTATTGGTTGTTTTGGGGACCATGAACAGACCATTTTTTGCCACATTTCCGAGCAGGTGGCGTGAAAAGATTTAACTCGTTCAATGAACTATAAAAAAATGTATTTTTGTTTGTATTAGTCAAATTAATGCTAATTAATTAATGCCGTGTGGTGCCGGGTTTAGAATGTTGCCACTCCATGTCTTCCCGTGGATGTCGTAAGAGACGACTAAGGGACTAAAGGCTGTGTAGTGCGGTTAGGCGATGGGTTTGCAACCTGTCACTAATACACTAGATAACATCTTAGCCTGAGGGTTTATTGTCTAACACACTCGCAATCGCAACCAGCTTCAAAGTGGAGCAATTGTTTTCATTTTGTATGCAGACAAGCCTTCGATTTTCAAAATGAAAACGATCGTGATTGCTAGTGCGTTAGGCAATAAGCCCTCTGGTTGTGCAAAATGTGGTCACAGAATTGACAACATTTCATATTTTCAAGACTTTAATTTTATTCGTTCTATAGATACTGTTTGGAAGGAGGAAGACACTAATAGTTTTAATTTTTCCCTAGGATGAATAATTAATTTATTATTCATTTATTAAGATGTACTTATTCTAAAAGGGCGTAACTTCATTTCTACGACACAATGGACATATTACGTAAGGCCAGTATGTATTAAAAAAAAGTTCTTCTTTTTTTTTAATAATGGCGGTCCACCGATAATTATTTAAGTATCTATCTGTCTGTCAATAGTGTCAATGTCAAATTTAGAATTATGACAGCTTTTTACTCGTGAAAAAGGCAATGTACTATATCTATTCGGGCGTAGTATTGGTAAAATTCGTTTTTTTTTAACTTTCTTATAATTTTTTAAATAAAGAAAAATATTATAGTAATTTGCAGGTGTCACCAAAATGAAATGTTGTCAATTATCAACAAGTTTTTGGAGTTGTTGGTGAGTCTGTGGCTCTGCCTACCCCACTCTGGGAATGAAGGCGTGAGTTTATATATGTATGTATGTATGTATCAAATTAATGCTATAGAAACTTAAAAATTACTTAAGTATGTTTTGTTTTTTATGACTTTCTACAAAATCGTTTATCTTTAAATTGTGCAGTTTTCAAACCAAAAAATACGCGCTGCACCTGAACCGTACCCAAAATAAGGGAACAAACTGCATTTATAATTCGTTCAGAAAAACGAAAACAAATTCCTTCCCACATGTTTACTTATTAATAAATCAATCAAAGAATGACACCAGAATGATTCTGAAGTCATATTATCACAGTTGTATCGCAGTTTTTTCTAAAAATAGACTGTAAATACCGTGTCATAGCGCGAGCGAGCTAGCCGAGCGTTCGGGCGCTTTCATCAGCGTAGCGGAAATTGAGCCGAGCGAATGAACGAATGATTGGAACGAAACGCATTGTCTCTCGGACGTTTTAGATTGTTCCAATCAACCACGCTTCTGGATTTGACCACCTTAAGTAAGAGCCCTAGGGTTTAAAAGTCACTAGTACGCTTGTGGCATCATATATTGTAGCCGATGACGTCAATTTGCTTAGGTAGGTACTGATTAAAATTAAAAGACTAGTAATGTAAGGTTGAAATTTCTATTCGTGTAATAACGATTTGCATGATTAAATACTATTTAGCACCCTTATTTTGAGTGATAATTGTCAAATTGTCATTTTTTTAGTAATAATTGCTGAAAAAAAAATGCTGTATACTGTGTGTGTGTGTGTGTGTGTTTGATTGCAAATAAGCTGTATTTAACTCGTCGGTAACGTCATCGGTATCAAAAGGGTGAAGTAAAAGAGGGGACAGCTCATATACAATTTGACCTACGGATAAAAATTAAAGCGATACTACAAGTTTGTATGGATCACGAATCTCTAAAACTATCTTTAGTGTCCGCTTGTAACTAAATTCCTACATATACCAATAAAAATTGTTACTCGTACTATACTTACCTGAAAAAATCACGATACTATCCACGGCAACAAATTGTCAATCGCCCATCGGTGGGCGACTAAACGAATCTTCGTTCGTTTTGCATACAAAGCGTTTTCATAGTCAATAGATCCACGGGCATTAACCAGTTTAACCAGTTGTTACGAGTAGAGGTCAGCTGCCATTACTTTCAAGTAAATAAGAGCTATCAAAATATTGACAATACGATAACAGATCAAGGACGATATGGTTTTTACCGACTAGAATCTCGGCCCTGGCGTACGTTTTCTAGAAGTAAACAGTTTTTATGTGTAGATTTTAAATGCTTTAATGCTTTAAATGTATGTTTTCAACATTAATTTTAAACAAGTCTGAATAAGTTGTCGCAGCGGTTTCCCAACTCAGTCAAGACCTAGTTTATCCCTCTGCAATCCACGGGGCTTAACTTCGTTGCGCCCGACTCGAGGCTGAATTAAACAGATTCCAGCGCCTACAATTGCCGTTAATTTAAAAAAGAAAAAAGGAAAAACATCGGATTAGGCTAAAAATGGGAATCTTTTTGACTTTGCCAAGTTGAAATACATTTAACTGCTTGCTGTATAATAATTATATTTAAAGTGATGTTAAAACGTGGTTTTCACTTTTCTTGAGGAGACATACGAGCCAATTGTTCATCTGATGAACAATAAGACCGCAAATTAGGATCAACAGTGACGCGTGTAGTGGTGCGTGCAGCGGAGCGTTCTAGGGTCCATCGTCGGGTGCAGCGTGTACATTAGAGTTTTGCCTAAAATACTGAGTTTGCACTCTTAAAACAACCTCCCGCTTCACGCGCCGTCGTTCCGAATTTGCGGCTAACTATCTACGCCCATGGACAACACCAGGAAAGTGATCACTCAAACCAGGCAAATCAAAGCAGGAGGATTTCGTATATGTATACTGGTTGACTAGAATGCGGATTCACATAAAAACAAAGAATATTTGTATCACTGTCGTTAACTTCGGAGAACAGATGGCCAACTATGTTTCTACGATTGTGTATAACCCAAATATAGTTTGCGTCTTTTACAGCCATAATTGCTTACTACATTACCGGTGTAACTTTGTCAAAGGTATTAAAGCGACAAGTAGGAACCGTTGTCATGTTTTCTACAAAAGTACGAACTTAAATTAGCCTGCACTAATCGACATCATTCTTATCTGTTATTGTTATTGTTGTGTTGTTATCAGTATGATACAGTGCAAATCGGCCCTAAAACGTGTCTCTACCTATAGAAACTACAGTACCCCTGCCTTAATTTCTGTCCTATGTGAACCTATAAGTCACGCAGATGAAACTAGCCCGTTAACCATTAATAAGGCAGAGGCTCTATATTGATTATTTTCCTGAAATATAACATCATCTATTATTACTACAGACTTGCGATTCCATGACTGTTTTTCATTTTAGTCTAGTATTTTTACCTTATTAAGGGGTTAATTTTTTTACAACTCGTTATAGGGATCTATTCTTAGGGCAGCAACCCACAGAGCCTAATTATATTATGTTAAGGTGGCTTCCCAGGGCGCATGATTTCACGGACTAGACGAGATAAAACGAGACATATGCTATAACATGCACTTGTCTCGTTTTATCTAATAATACACGTAACCATATCGTTTCATCTTTATGTATGTAAAGTCACGCACCATGGGTAGCTTAACTTACGAATAAATCTCAAGAGAGACAATAACGAGGCCCGAGAAAATTGGTTCATCGATATGAATTTGTCGATACATTGAATCTCGGGTAAATTTCATTATCGACTTTCTAATGATCGGTCCCCAACTGAATCGGCTAGTGGTGCTGAGGCTATTGAAGAATTGAAATTCGATCAGTCTGATTACTGAGCTCTTGTAATTATTACATCATAATTTGCGAATTTATAAATAAAATAGAATAAAAAACATTTATTTTGCTTAATTATAAATTATTACAGTGTGTGAAAAACAGTGCTGCGAAAATGGTATCCATTCAGCTATATGTCGTACGACCTATTGCAGGTACGACGCTGGTTTTCTGTGGACCCAAAGACTGGTTTCGCTAGGCAGCATACATTGCATTCGCTTCTCCCCTCAAGTTACAATAGGGAAAGTATTTATTACCTACACACAAACAAACAATATAAAGTTTTATTTGTCGAGAAATAATTCTAGAGAGGCAATATTGTACTATAACTGCCCAGCCTTTCCTTAATAAAACCCTGGATCCTTACCCTCCAGCACAATTCACAAACGTTCTAATCGAACCTTACCATTGCAAGATGTCCAGTCGTTGATGGGCGGGGGTGATATGTAATCAATATCATCAACACTAAGATCACTTTGCCGGCCTCTTAATTCTCCATCATGATTGATCCTGTGCTACTCGCATCCATCGGTTTATCTACTTCTTGGCCCGCCTTGAAAGGCCTGCAAACAGTGCCAACATTATAAGTTTTCTGGTGCATGGTCGCCAGTCAGCAGTGCGTAACCCTATAAAATGTCATTTAAGCAATCTGTGCACTCGAAAACTAGTCAATGTAAATTCCACCCGCGGTTGGCAGCACTGGGCCTGCACTGCGCAATTAACGCCGCGTGCTGCGATTATCGCTCCTAAACCGCTATTAACGCTGTCTCGCACTATTGTCTGTTGTAGCAGCATTGGGCGCTGCAGTATTGTAACTCAGTTTGTTGCGATATTTGTGTTACCACACCAAATTTTGTAGCAGTTGCCGTATGATTACGACAAGGGAGGTTCCCGCCAAAGAAGCGCGATGTAAACCCATTGTGAAGCCGTTATCAGCCTGAAACTAGAGGACAAGGAGCGCCCTCCTTGGCTTCAACCTCACGCCGTCAAAATACCATTCGTTCGCACAAAGCGATAAGCTGCTTCTTTTTTATTGCAAACTGCCAAACAGTGGCATTTGCTTCCTCCGTCTGTATTTCCTGAGACATCATTTGGTTATCTTCAAATCAAGAGATTTCTTATTCTATCATTTGGTTATCTTCAAATCAAGAGAGAGAATTGAATAGGCTCCTACTGTACCAGCCAGCTCGTTCGAGACTTCATCATCATTTACCCATAATCTAGAAGACAATCGCTGGCCAGTCTAAGATAATAAATACTCTCTCGAACGCATAATCATCAGATCGTATCTTATCAGCCCAATGGAACCCTGACCCACCATGGAACCGTGTCACAGTGACATTATAAAACAGTTTGTTTAACACTTCTTACTACATGAATCGTCACGTCACTGTGACACAGTTCTATGGTGGGTCAGGACACTGTAGCCAATGCAGTTTTCCTCGTCGTTCTTGCAAAGATTGGAGACATGTGGTAAGTTCAAATATTGTTAGTTATTGAAAACGTAGAAATGCGGCCTTAATGCAGCGAATTTACAAGTCAGATAACCGTCTGCCTTACTGCTCTTACACTGACTGTGTTCAAACAGTTACATGAAGTTGAGAAGCACCCACTTTTCGAATAGACATTAAATTGAAACTTCGAATTATAGTCAGCGCAGTTGAAACTGCACGAACTAGTTTAGATTTCGGCTCTTTACATTATCTGTTCGCTGATATTATCGTTGTATATCTCTTTTGTAGTTCGGTGACCTCTTTACTGATTCTACTACCTACGATATTATTTCTTAAAGCGTCAAAGGTCGAGATTTAGGGGTTCGTGTCTACTATAAGCCGCTTCGCCCAAGCGAATAAGCGGATCTAACAAACGAAGAGTCGCTATGAGATCTTTGCGAAGGATCACGTCATATGGTAAGACCCAATATAGAACTTTGCCGCAGTCACGTTATAAATCAAATCATGAATGATAAAAGCAAAATCTCACCGTAACACAGGTTTACGGGTTTCATAATGCCGATTTTACATACACTAAAGCTTTTTTTATATAATAGAACTCATCGATAGTACAGTCGATAACTATTAAGGTGAGGCACAGTCGATAACTATTGTAACTTTTAATAATAATTTTAAAAGTAGAACACGTTTTAGTATTAAAAGTTACAATAGCCCCGCAGATGAAATAGCCGCCTCACCTTATAGCAACAACATTGTTACAATAATTATTAAGTAGTTCCATGTTTGAATTTTTCCACCCGTTCACTGACAGCCATTTTGCTCATCGACGGGCAAAGGCTACAATCGTTCAGCCTCTAATCTAGCCCGTTCATCAATGCGCCGAGTTTGAGTAGACTCCCGACTCAGTAATTGCTTGCGATTGCTGCCCTAAACTGTCTTTATGTATGTGCTGACTATGTCCATTGTTATATCTGTAAAGACCTGAAATTTTGCTGATCGCCCGATACAATTCGGCGTAATTAAGAACTTTGTTAATATAACTGCCTTTTATGAAATTATTAAGTTACCAAACTCGTTAAAATAATAAAGAAAACTTTTTTGAATTTCTCAAATATTTTTGAATTTACCGTTACACCCATTTTCATGTAAAATGTGTGTACAATGCTACCATTTTCTTAATAGTTATCTAATGTAATGACATACAAATAAGGCAAGCCATCCGTTATATTTTAACACGTGTCCACAGCCAACCCACTTCTGTAACCAGCTTGTTTACCTCATTATCTTATTTTGTACGAAGAATCAACAAGAAATCGTTAACACACAATAAACAAGTCTCATACACTCTCCCAGAACAGGGGAACAACAACAAGACTCAGGAAGCGACCCAAACAGCCGTTTGACGGTATTTATCACTTCCAGCGCAAATGTGCGCCAATAAATAACTCAAAATTCGCCGGACGACGCTACAAATAAGCCGTAATGGCCGTGTTATGTGACTTCCCGAGCTTTTGTAAGGATCTCTATGGTCCAAGTTTATTTTTATTTGAACTTGCAAAAGTTTTTGTCTAAAGGAAATTAGTTAATACAATTCGTACGACTTTGGTGGAAGTTGTCGCATTCGTTCTACTCTACTTATAGATCTCTATACCTTATTTTAATCCGAATCCAATTATAGTGGCGATTTGAAACTAATCGTCACTTTTGAACCTTAACAACATCAAAATAGAATTATAAAAAGACGTAGCCTTTCATACTGTACTACCTTTTTTACTGTTAAGTACAATTATACTTATATTATCCTGCTACTGCCCGCACGTCTAAAAAGAAGAAAAGACAGTTCCGTTAACCCTCAACATTTTGAGCATAATCCTACTGCTCTATTTACGGTATTCCTTGTTTAGTAATAACACTAATAACGAAATCAGGCTTGACACTTGATTTCCACGTCACAATTACCCTGGGGCACTATTGTATTCGGTAAAACCATATTGCTTTTAACATTTTATCGTATTGTTTTAAACTCGGCCGCCATTACTGTCAAGCAAATAAAGGCTATAATAACTTGACAATGCGAATAACATGACGAAGGCTATTGATTTTACCTAGTAGAACAAGCTCCTGCGTTTAGCCACTTGTTTTTTTTAACTTGTCAAAAAATCTCAGACGTAAGATACGTATTCCGCTGTCAAACACAACTAGCGATGTTTTGTGGAACATCAGCGGACTCTCAACTCCCATGAAACTCGCGTTATTCTGATGCGAAGGATACGAAGCCCTAGGGCTAACCGGACGGCGCCGCGCCGACGCCGGCGGGTATCACTTGACGCGCAATCGAGCGTGAATGTGTGAATGATTCGCGTACGGGAGCGTTATACTGCGTAGAACCAGCAAGAATGATAAATAAAGATCCTGGTGAAAAAGGGTAAGTATAAGTCTTCTCAAGATCAAGTGAAAAGGGGTTCAAGTCTAGCATACTCGTACTCCGTTCATGTATATCCTTTTTTGTTACGAGTTAAGTCGACTTGTCCCCTTTTTTTTTGACGACACGCGATAGCCTAGTTGGTAGTGACCCTGCCTACGAAGCTAGTGATCCCGGGTTCGATTCCCGGTTTGGGCAAATATTTGTGTGATGAGCACGAGTATTTGTTTCTGAGTCTTGGATGAATTCTATGTATTTAAGTATTTATTTCTCTATAAGTATGTTTATCGTTTCCCATAGCACAAGCCTAGAGCTAAGTTTGGGATTGGGTCTATTTGTGTGAGATCGTCCATTGATACTATTTATTTATTTATTTATTTTTCACTAGGACCCCAATATGGGTGGATTAATTAATTGTAAATGACGCTTGGAATGAAAGGAATCATTTTTAATCAGCAGTGATCTGGGGCTTAGTTTGAAGAAGAATATATTGTTTCTTCAGAAGGGAATGTTATTTCATTTCTTCTTGGACGTAAAAGCTTGTAAACTAATTTGGTGTAAAATTTCCGTTTAATGGACTTTTCAACTAAACGCCTAACACCTCCAAGTAATACGACTTAGCAAATTTAATAACACAAAAGGACACAGAATAATGACCAACGGCACTTTAAATTTAACGAAAAATATAATTTATTGGGTTGAGTTCCTAGAATGTAATTAAGTTGAAAATCAATGGCTTTAATATAGGTCGATAACATTAAACTTCGATGTAATCAAACGCTTTAGACAAGTTTTATCAGAAGAAGCAATTACGTTTGATGAACACAAAATTACATATTACGGCTCGGTAGGTCGGCCTTCAAGCCCCACCCTTTAGTGCTTTGTGAGTTTAACGTCATCTTTGAACTGTAGCACTAATCTATCAAAGGGCTAAAGCGAAAAGGAAAAGGGTGCAGCTACTTAAGGCCGTTTGTACGGTCACGAGCGTTAATTTGGGATCCATTTCAAGAAAAATATGCTTGAAGTCGTCAATGACATTAAAGATGTTAAGTCATTTGTAACTTATAGAAAACTCAACCTTCCTGTTGTAGAATGTCAGATTGACTTTGGACCTAAGGCGGGTACCAAATTTAATCTGATGACTGTACCACAAATATTGTTTTTCCCCTACAGTCTTACTCCGTCGTTTGCAGAGTCTTAAGTTGAAAAGGCGGGAAAAGCTGTATTAGAGAAATATAGAGAGCGGTAATGTGAGACCTTAATATGTTTGTTTTCAAATTCACAAGCAAGAAGCGGGATGCGGGACAGTCATTTAACCTCTAAAAGTAATGTCTTGTTTTAATTTGGTAAGTACTTAGAGTTTACCAAAAAAGAGTAACTACCAATTTCACCAAAAGGTGTTAAATGTTAATCAATGTTAATCGACTGTTCGTACATACATTTTGACAGCTGTTAACACTTTTATCGTCTGTTAAGTGGTTGGAGAAATTCGACATAAAGATAAGTAAATGAAAAGCAAGCTTTAAAAACCCAACTGCATTTTTTAAATTGTCGATATACCTATGTTAATAATTGTCATTTTGCCTTTGTTCTTATTTCAATTTTAACATTTTAGGTACCTATCCTATGTCACGCAGAATGGTGAAAGGATTCTATAACGAAACCACACACACATCTAAATCGGCGTTGAGAAATTATGGTGGAATAACAATAGTACAAACACGAACCCTGAAAACATTACAGTCCTTTTTTTGGGTACCTAGTCGTGTAAAAATATGAGGCTTCTGTTCGGAGTGACAACATGATCAAATTTTTTGACAAAAAGCTGTGCTTAATGTGGCGGTTGTCACTTGAAATTGTTGTTTTTTTGCCAAAAAGCAGTACTTAATGTGGCGGTTATTGTCACTTGAAAATGTTGTACATATATTCCCAACGGTGTGAATTTCTTTTTACCAAGCTTTAGCTACTAGGTACTACAAAAACTTTTTTTCGATTGAATTCATAAAAAAAAAACCTAAAACCTTAGAGTATTTAAAATAATACCAACAAACAAAGCACGTAACACCAGCAACGTTGAAACAATTAGATTATACTCTTTAATTAAATAAAGATTTCCTCGCACAATAAAACGCGGGATAAATTACATGTACCTAACACAAGAATAACTTAGTTTGAATTTAATTAAAACTACCTATCTTTGTAAGCATTCCCACTCCGAAGCTCATTAGGGTTGCCGCTTTAAAGTAATAGCACATGTAAATGTAAACTCAAATTCTAACCGTCTCTAGTTAAACCTCATGCAATTTTAAGAAGGGCATAAAACGCACTAAAGTTAATACCTAGGGGCGGCGCGGCGGGGTAATAGCTCCATAATACCTACTCCATTATACAACAAATAAAAAAAGCTAAATTATGTTTAAGTAAATTTGTAGACAGGTAGGTGTCGTGACATGACCTTTTTATTTGGTCTTATTACGTTAATTACAAAATAACGTACAAAAAATATTGAACGCTTTTTAGGGTTAAGTAACATAACCCTTATAATTTCACCATGACCGTCTGTCCGCGGCTTAACAAAGAGACTTTTGGTACTACAAAGCTGTAATTTAGCAGAGTTATACATTTAAATTACGCCGACAAACTTGTAAAAAAAATTGTAAAAAAAATGTAAGCACAAATAGACACTTCTTACAAGAAAGATGCCTATTAAAAAACCTTACTCTGAGTAGGTACTTTGCAGTTTTTACGGTACAACTCGTATTCAGATTAAGGTATCAATCTAAGGTGGCAATCTTATGCTTAGTCTCCACGTACAAGCTTGCTCGTTGTTTTTATGTTTATTCGAGCAAGTTCGAACTTGTTTACAAACTTTAGGTTAAAGCTTAAGTCATTTTATGGTATACTTGTTCGTACCTATTTACTCGTATAAACATAAAAAACTACGATCAAGCTTGTACGTGGAGACTAAGCATTTTGATATAAAATGGGTAGGTACCCATTATTGTATCGAAACACCTTGCAACAAACATATCATTACGCAGAATTTTCATTTCATCGAAAGGCATTTGTCGCCGCATGAGTTATTTTTTTTTGTTTTGTAGTCTTACATAACCTAACCTATGTAATTAATGTTTAATATATCCTGAAAACATCATGGTTTCAGCAGAAAATAACGTTCCATGAAATGAAATTCGATAAAATGATACAATCGATGAAGTGAAATTCGATAAAATGATGGGTTACCGATCGAAATACATTGAACTTCAGTCTGAACAATTACAAGAATAGGTAATCGACCTATTCAATTCTGTGATGATTCAATTTCGTTGAGAGAAAGTACTTAGATAAATACTTATATTTCACGACTTGTTCAAACGGTGTTCACTGGCAACCCTAACTACGTTGCTCTAACAAGAAAATTCACAAGATTTCATCCTCGCGGTGCGGCTGGGTTCTGGTTGTATTTGAACTATTATTTATTTATTTAGATGTTTAAATTAAAATAATAATGTTTATGCGATACACAAAAACACATGCAAAATATGCGATTTACAAAATAACCTGTTTGAATGTCCATTTTCAACAAACAATTTTAATCCTCAGAAAGCATCAGTTTACTAATATTCAAACTGAGAAATGACAAGAATTCGACTTATTCTTGCAAAAAAAACAACCTTCAACAACAACAAAAAAAATTATAATGTATAAATAATTAGACCTTATGTTGCACAGCCACCACAACCTCTGCTTTGTCCAAAGGTTAACTGGTAGAGAATGCCTTACGGCATTAAGTTCGCCTTTTGTATATAAAGTGTATTCTTTTGTGCAATACAGAATAAATAAATAAATAAATATAATATTCAACAGTCAATATACAATAAAAAGTGCTTTTTAACTCTAAAGACAATACTTATTTAGTAGTCCGAACAACGAAGACCAAACATTGCCTCTCGGGGGAAATAACTCGTGTAAAAGCGAATTTTGGCATAGTTGTAGGGAATGGTGTTTTAAACCACATACTAAAAGTACTGACGGGTGGGGGTGGAGCTAACGGGTGAGGTGGGTAAAGGTCCATTTTTTTTAATTTTTCGTAAATAACTCTTAGACGGTGGCCCATAGCAAAAAGTTTTCCATTACATGATTAATCTGCATAAAATTCTCTACAAAAAAGTTTTAGCCATTGTTTCTCTGGGATCACAGTTTATATGTTGCAAAATAAAGTGTTGTTATAGTTACTAATTTGCTTTTTCCATAAGGTATATTACTTAAGATGCTATAGAATCACACTTCATAAGCAGTAATTAAAAAAAAATATTAAATGTTTTACTTTTTATCAAAGTTATTATTTAAACCTATTACTTATATCCCTCCGTCGCGCTCAGGTTCAGTTTGTCCATATTCTCATCTCGTCCACATTCCCACCTCGTCCACATTCCCATTTCGTCCACTTCTCATTTCGTTCACATTCCCATCTCGTCCACATTCCCATCTTGTCCACATTCCCATCTCGTCCGCATTCTTATCTCGTCCACAATTCCATTTCGTTCACTTTTCTAACAACTAGTGAACAACCGAGTGATCGAGTTGATATCCATCCTACAATCCAAGTTAGGTTGCAGACTAGGTTAGGAATAAGGACGAGTTGGGAATATGGACTAATTAAGAATGCAGACGAGTTGGAAATGTGGTCGAGTTAGAAATATGGACGAGATAGGAAGAGTACAATTTTGGATTGGTAGGTAAAGGGTGGTCCAGACATAGAGGCCGCTTGTTGCAACTGTTTCTATGGCAACAAGCATAAACAATTGAACCAAATGTCAAAAGTATCTTAAATATAATTTATCCTTGTTTGCATTTCGGTATTGAAATCTTAAAAATTCGCTCATAATGAAACGTATCGAGCACGAATGTCCAGCTAGGTCAATAATAGAATTTTACGAACGCCATTTTCAAAATCGTCTTGACACTTTGTACCACTTCCGCCAGCAAAAAGTACCTGACCGGACCATCCGAAATGTGTTAAAGCGATACATAGAAGATGGGCAAGTAGGATTCAAGCAGCTTCCTGGGCAGCAACCGACTGTAAATACGCCTCGATTACAGAAAAAGGTGTTGAAGAAGGCGAGACAAGATCGCAGCAAATCTGACCGTGTCTCGTCACGCGATCTCGGATTTACACTTTCTACGTATCGGCGAGTAAAGAAAGCAGCCGGGATTCGAAGCAGAAAGAAGAGACGTAGTCCTAAATATAATCCAGGTCAAATAGATCGGTGCATTAAAGGTGCAGCTAAGCTGTACAAGGACAGTATTCCCAGCGGGAGTAACTTTTTCTTTGTTCTGGATGAAGGCAGGTATCTCTATTGTACCAAAACGAGACAACCTTCCGAATGTGCCCCAGCTTCGGCCGATTGAACGATTTTGGGCTCTTTGTAAGCAACGATATTGCGAGTTAAATAAGCCGGCGACCAACATTGCAAGTATGAAGCGAATATGGACGCGGATTTCCAAGCACATCGCAGCCAAATCTGGAAAATCGCTGTTCAAAAGCTTCCGTTCCAAACTCCTAAAATATGCAAAACAAGGTCCCGTTGGAATATAATTTTTTGATATTTTTAACGTAATTAAATCTTGATCTCAAAACAAAACTCGGATTTTGTATAACTATATTAGTTTTTTTTTTATTTGTGTTTTTACAGGCGGCCTCTATGTCTGGACCACCCTTTATGTGGACGAGTTGGGAATGTGGCCGAGATTAGAATGTGGACGAAATGGGAATATGGACAAGTGAATCTGAGCGCTCCATAATTGGATATCATATTCTCAAAACATGATATTGTCAAAATATCATACAAGCAAAACATCCTATTCGCAAAACATGACATTCGCAAATCATCATAGTCGCAAAACATCATATTAACAAAACATAATTATTAGTAAGACATGAATTAAACAGTGTCGACGGAGTTCCGCTGCCGCGCAGCTCCTACTTCTGGGTGGTTTGGTTTCTACTGTAAATCTAACTTAACCTAAACCTACCTACGATTCTATAGCCAGACCCGACTATTTGTAAATATCATGTTTTGCGAATATATTGTTTTTCTAATATGGTGTTATGCTTATTATTATGATTTTTTGCTAGTATGATGTTTTGCAAATGTGATATTCACACTATGAACGGAAGTTAATATATGATACTTTTGATATCGGAAAATTGAATAGGTAGTTCCCTAGGTAAAGCGATAAGATAAAGATAAAGACATTTATTCAGTAAGTAGGCTGCACGGGCACTTTTACACGTCAAGAATCTACCAGCGCTTCGCAGGAGGAGACCACCGCTGAGAAGAAACGCCGCAAGAAACTCAGCAGTCAGTATTTTTTTTAAACAATATATTTCTTATCACAAAGGCACTACTTAGCTATAAATATTAAATTAAATACAATACCAAATAACATGCGTTCAGCAGAAAAACATGCCAAAAATCTTGTGAGAGAGATAGAAGGGGAAAAGGAAAAAAAAACACCTACTTATGTGTATATAAGACGGTGCAAGACGACTACATAAAAGTTTCGATATGTTTTCCTACATCAACGGTCCTAGACAAGATAAAAGTTTTACATTTGAACAAATTATTATTGACTAAGTTTCGAGTTTAGGCCACGCATTTTTGTCAGTTAGATAATCCTCGACCCTATAATACGCTTTAGACATTAACGACTTTTTTAAGTAATTTTTAAGTGCTGAAAAGGGTAACTTTAATAATACATCAGGTAATTTATTATAGAAATGAATGCATTGACCAACAAATGATTTATATACTTTACGGACACGGAATTATCGAATAGCGATTTTATTTTTATTTCTAGTATTTAAATTATGTACGTGGTAGGTCCCATAATGATCTGGCCTAACCAAGATGTGGCAAAGGAAATTAAATCAAAGTCCGATTATTTTTCAATATAGTCTCCTTTAATATGTACACACTTCTGACATCTATGAATTAACATCTCTATGCCTTTAAAAAAATATGTTGAATCTTTGTCCTCAAAATGGGCTAAAACAGCTGCCTTCAACTCTTCGTCATTAGAAAATTTTTTTCCTCGTAAGTCCCGCTTCAAATTAGGGAACAAATAATAGTCACTGGGGGCCATGTCCGGGCTGTAAGGGGGGTGGTTGACTTCCATGAACCCGGACTCGCGAACAGCAGTCTTCGCAATAATGGCAGTATGGACTGGAGCATTATCGTGAAGCAGCAACACCCCTTTCGAGAGTTTACCTTTGCGTTCTTTCTTTATTATATCCCGCAATTTATGTATAAGTGAGGCATAGTATTCACCATTTATAACGGTATTACGTTCTTTAAAATCAACCATCAGGATACCCTCACAATCCCAAAAGATGGTGCACATGAGCTTTTTCGTAGACTGCTGCACCTTGGCCTTCCTGGGCGGCTGTTCGTTCTTAAAACGCCACTCCATCGACTCGCGTTTGCTCTCAGGGTCATAATAGAGCACCATTGTTTCATCCCCAGTCACTAGCCGCCTGATGATATTCGTTGGATTTTCACCACAGAGATCCAAAAACTCTGAAGCACATCGCACTCGTTCTTCTTTTTGCACCGCTGACAGAAGTTTAGGCACCCATCTTGCACTCACCTTACTCATATGAAGATGGTCATGAATTGCACGGTGCACTGAACTTTTGGAGACCTCTATCCTTGCTGCTATCTCCCTAATCTTCAAACGGCGATCACTCAATACCTCTTCTTGAATAAGAGCGATATTCTCAGGAGTGAGCACTTCCAGCGGCCGGCCCTCATGTCCCAGGTCTTCGACAGTTTCCTGTCCGAGTCGGAACTCCTTCACCCAGTTTTTTACTGTGCTATACGAAGGTGAAGACCCACCGTACACACCATCCAACCGCTCTTTAATTTCGGCAGGAGATAAACCTTCTTTAAATAAAAATTTTATAACACTTCTATACTCGATTTTTGACATCTTGGTTAATACAAGCGACTTCCCACACACAAATGACTCTAAAATCCAAAATAACAGTAGCAAGTTGCAACTTGTTTCTTTATTACTTATCCGGAGAGACGTACTATTCAATGCGGTATAACATGTTAGGACATGTTGCTGGGAACTATATCAGGCCAGGTCATTATGGGACCGCCTGGTATATCAGAATTTTTGGTGATAACCGACTTACTACATAATTTGTTTAAGCAAATATGTTTGTCATAGATTTTGATTTTATAAATACCTAATAGTCACAAGATTATTAAGTACAATTTGAAGCAAAAAGATACAAATATAAGTAGTTTTAATTCTCAGTAAATAGGCCTAGCCAAGATGCATTTCTTTTTTAACCAAAACAAGATTCATTTTTCATACAAGTGGCTGTCTTTGTTTAAGCGCCCCTTGCAGTTTTACTTGAATCAGATTTAAGCTGTTAAAACAAAAAACTACAATTCCATGCATTTTGACACTGAGAATTAAGAATCTGATTTTAGAGCTATTGAATGGTTATATGGTGTTTTCATCCACGAAGTCGTGCTCAGCTAGAACAAAATGACATTGCATTTGATATACTAAATACAAATCACTCTCACGTAAATACTTCAGTGAGATGGACCAGCAGTGGACGGAAGTGGGCTGTGATGATGATGAAGATGCTTAAAAAGATCTTGCATTATTAGCAATTGTAAAAATAACTTCTTAATACTTGTAATTACATGTTTTCAACAATTTAAACGTTATTTCTTCGGTATAATATTCTTAACGAAAGGATCTTCGTTGTTTAGGTAGTGGAAGTTAATGAACCGATATCCCTGGGTAAGCTGGGCTGCCTCGTTGACGAAATGGCAGGCAAAGAGCAGCATGTTCTGAGGGCTCACACGTATGGCGAATCGCATAAAAGCGAGAGAGTACAGAACGAGTGCTGTGGACAAGATGGCGGGTTTCTGAAACATACTTTGTAATATTCGTATTATAAAGAAAAGAGGTAAAAAGCCAATATAATGGATCCCTTCTTCATAGATTGGTGTGATTCTCTCAAAAACGCGGTCGGACGAACGAACGAGTGAATGTGCCAGCGGCGAGTTTAAGTAGTCCCGTCAGAGCGAACAAAACATATTTTAGCGCTTGCAGTTTCAATTTTGTAGCATGGCTTCTCGAACGTATAAGGTTGCCTAATTGAGAATTCACGCGCTAAAATGTGTTTTGTTCGCTCGGACGGGACTACTTTAACTCGCCGCTACACTTTCGTTCGTTCGTCCGACCGACCGTCGTTTTTAAGAGAATAACATCCAGAGCTAATAACTCGAAGTAAACTTCCTCTTGATCAATAAACCGCGTCCGAATCAGTCCATCCGTTTAGGAGCTACGAAGCCACAAACACACACAGATACAGATACACACGTTAAACTTGTAACGACCCCATGCTTGCGTAGGCAAGAGGTCAAAAAAAACACCACGGGTCACATTTAAGGTTCGCGCAACTTGACCTCTTGCCACTTGTAACTTGCTTTGTGAATTTATAAATTAATATATTTATGTAGTGACTAAGATTGAAAAGGGCATGCTTCGATTGTACGGTCATTTGGAAAGGATGGATGAAAGTAGATTGACGAAAGAGATATACAGAGCGACGAGAGTTGGAAGGGGCCGCCCTAGGCTTACTTTTTCGAATCAAATCGTAAAATTACTGGAAAAGGGCCGAATCTAAAGTACCCGAAACTGACTTGCATGCATGACTCAATGTAGGTATGAATGTGGAAGAAGCGAAGGAGATTTGTCAGGATCGTAGCAGGTGGAAAGAAGCGTTCTCTGCCTACCCCTCTGGGAAACAGACGTGATTTAATTTATGTATGTGTATTTAGGTACTTGGAGTCCATTAGAATCGTCCGTCCCGTAAACCCTAAACAATGCTCACGGCGGTTTCATTATTGTTTTCGTCTTAAGAACAAAAGAAACTGGCTCCTTACATACTTCACTTAATTGGAAAGGCATACAGTTAATTGTAAGTACTCTACCAATTGTCATTTTGCCACTGATAAAATTCACGTCCTTATTGAATATGTCTGAAACGGCTGCTACAGGAATACCCCAATTTGCGGCTGGTCCCCAAAAATGTGTGCTGAAATCAAAATAAATTAACAATTAACAATCTTGGATGAATTATAATAGGTACTCGTAACACATGTTGGCGATGTCCAACAGGGGACTAGTATGGACTTAGATGATGATGATGATGTGGGCAAAATGTGAATAACGTCTAAAATGGAATCATGTCCCATGGTAAAATTGTCCAATATGATGTAGGTATTGGTCAAAAAAAATATGTCTATTTGTATTTACGTACACTCAAAAATATGACCAATTGTAAATAAGTCCTACCTGAAATATGTACAATATATATTATATTCATATGGTCTTAATTCATATTAAACTATATTCACTTGTGCGTATTTCATTTGGTCATAATTTATAATGGACGAAATTCCATTAGGGCTTAATTAATTTACAACGAAAATAAATTTGGTTATAAATACTCTTCAGCACAATAACATTTTGACTAAATTCACTTTGGATACTACTTTTGACCCAACTTCAGAATGGTTATTTCACGTGGACGATTTTCCATTTATACCTAATGACACTAAATCGTCCGAATTCACTTCCAGCTTCAGCTTCCCAAGTGCATTCGGACATATAAAAAAAAAATATACCTATTTACACACACATTAACATGTTGGATGGGGTTGATAAGCACTTTGAGCTGATAATTACTCACCAAATCATCAGACAAGTGATGGTGGCTCTAACCTATCAGGCACCCAGTTTGGTTCCCAACGGACCGATCCACAGTAGGTACATGTTGTTCTTCATGTCCCTACGCTATCTGAGTGGGCAAAATCGTAGAAAAGAGTAGTTCTAGCTAGTGGTTTAGTCACAGTAAATTATTTTAACTCTCTTCCCCTGATACGCGATAAGGAAAGCTCACGTAAACTATAATGCTATTGGCGTTGGTTCATATGTAGCCGGCTGAAATGACACTATCGAGCCACTCGAGGTAAATAGATTGAGTGCTACAGCAGTTGATCGTTAACCTGTTGTGGTATACAGCGTTCTGCTATGTGAACAACACTTGTCTTGTCCCTAGGGGAGTCCTTTAAAAGGACGCTTAGACTGGCGGGGCTTTGTCTGTAAATTATATCCCTGGGTTTGGGCCTCAGGTACCTACCGCATAAAACTGAGGATCTGTAGTTTCACCACGGCATTTGAGATTAGGTACCGCGAACCACAATGGCACGCTTCGGTGAAGCCAGGGTTCCTGTGGTACTGTACTATTTATTATTCTGTGCTTTTACACCTTTTTAACAAATAGGGAATGTTGATTATAATATATATTGAGATTTTACATAGTAAATATGCCGTAAAACGTTAAAATCAGTGTGTATGCATTGTGATGCCTACAGTAAGTGAACCTCGTGCTTCCTCTGATGAATTATGTTATGATACATATGATTTAGATTTAGTTTACCTATCTCAACTTCAAAGTAACTCGCCATGAGAGGAAGAAATAAACGATACTTACTTACCTCATTAAGTAACTTCTGAATTCCTTACTTTTGAGCTGTTGCCATATTTTAGACATGTTTCTGAAAATGTATAACAGTCAATGTTTTTTGGTTTCACAATCTGATAGGATCAAACTTTAATGAGTTGTGGTGCACCCCCTGGAAAGGTTCCCGACGGGATGAAGGGATGACGGGATACCGGGATAGTGGTTACGTGGGTAGTCGCACCGGTCGGCTAGTAAGTTTACGAATATTTATTTATGTGTGCTGTTATTGTTGTAACATGTCAGTGTCACGCAACACGTACCGAACGAGAATAAAAATATTAATTTACTCATACGTAATTAATGTGAAAACACTTTACCTGGTTTATTTTATTATTTGATTATAAAGGGAAAGAATATCCAACTCCTATAACTCTTTTTGTTAGTGCCATCGGGGTTTACACAATTTGCAAAATTTTATGATGTTGTTGTGAATTTGCACAGATTATAAAATTAAAGGTGTCCTCAGTGTCCTTGATCGAGTTGAACAAAAGTAGTGTTCAATAAGGGACTAAAACAAGCCATAATGACACGAGATGATTAGCCACGCGAGCGAGCCAGCGAGCGAGAGTGGCTATAGTTCGAGTGTCATTAATCATTATGGTTGTTTAGTCTCACGTTAAACACTCTACTTTTCACTTTGAATGCGAGGAAAAAAAACAATGTTCAGTGCCGGATTAGCCACGTACCTAGCAAGAGTAGCAAATGCTACGGGCCCCGCGCATCCACGTCTAACCTCTAAAATGCTTGTACTTACATCAGTATGCGTATTCGTGTACTCAAATGCATCAGGGTTGACGATAGGATAAATAATCCAGTCGATATTCTCCAGCAGAACCTAAAACAAACACCCACGCAAAATAGGTGCATATCTAAGTCGCTCAGTTGCGCAAAAAAGCCCGCCACAACCTGTAACCTAAAACAAACCCAGGGGTCTCTTTATAGAATTTGCTACGGACCCCGTACTTGCTCAATCCAGCTCAAGCTCAAGAAAGTTTCTTACAAATTTGTTCCGCGGTTTTTTTCTTTTCTTTTATTATTTTATTGTGAAGTGCCGCTTTAAATGCTTGCATACCTATTTAGCCAACAGGTTCAAACTTGAAAACTATTTTAAAACTAATTGGGCCAAGCATAATAAAATGAATTCATCCTAAATGTAATTAAATAGATTCATATTCGTAATCATTAATTGTGTTTCACGAAATTAAATCATTTTTATTTGTATTTTTTCACAGTTGTCATTTTGAGGTTAAGTATTTCCACGCCCTAAAAATTGTCTATACCACAGAATAAAGACTAAAGGCATAGAAACCGTACTAAATAGGCAGAAAATACATTATGGTTGACTCCTTTTTACTTACGGTTTTCATAGTGAGTTGGAAAGAGATCGTCACAAGGCGTGATTTGGACCTATAAGCACCAATGTGGAAGAAAGTAACGCCAAAGAAGTCCGGTCGTTGATTTGACGTTTCTTCACCTTCTATCATAACAGATTAAAGAAGAAAAGACACATAGTTTTTGTTTCTTTTCCTCTTACCAAAATGTAAAAGGGTGCCTCTGACCTTGGGGCTTTAAAAGCATGGATCGTTTATACTCCTGAAAGTAAACTTCTTTTGTTCTGTAAGTTGTTAAAAACATGTCCAACTTAAATTTAAATTTTTTCATACAAGTTAAATGTAATTTTCAATGTAGGCGATCCAATTCTCCATTTTCGTTTAGCACTTGTACCAAGGAAATGTCGCCCCCGTACCATGAGATAGTGATTATTGGCCATCATTTAATACACTGATTTTATAGTTAGAATTTAACATCAATTAGTTATCTAAACTTAAGTTATTTTTTAAGGTTGTAGAACAAAAGTAGTTCAGTTTAGCGAGTAGACTCGATCGTCGAGCCCCAAGGTCAGAGCCACACTGTATAGAGACAAGTAGCTGGTACAACGTTCATCTTACTGCACGGCTTCTTTGCCTTACTTTATTCTGTGGTCTATAAAAAAACACTGAAAATAGCAATAATCCTCCATTCACAAACACCGTGATTGGATGTTTAGGGGATTCCAAAGTAAATTAAAAAATATACTGGGTGAAATTTAAGTCGTGGATCAAATGATTACCTCTGTGTTCTACCTACCCATGAATATGAACAACTTTCACTATGGGACCAACTCTGAAATCACGAAAAAAAAAACAGCTGCTTCATATACTTTGGTCGAGTAGGTACGTGTTGAACTATTCTATGATACAGCTGTTTTTTTTTTCGTGATTTCTGAGTTGGTCCCATATTGAAAGTTGTTCATATTCGTGGGTAGAACACAGAGGTGATCATTTGATCCACGACTTAAATTTCACCGTGTATACTTTAATCCCTAGAGTTTAAAAAGGAACTTTAGTCCCGATGTGCAGAGACTAAAGTAACATTTTAAGAGCATGAGAAGTGAAAAAAAATTACCTATCGTGTAGCGTCTGTTGGACAACCAAATTGAATGAATTTAAGTTGAGAAGACAACCTTTGTTGACCTGACCTTGGTTAAGTTGGGTGGTTGTTCCGGTTAGGGCGCATAACGTCCCACTCGCAAAACGTCCCATTCGCAAAACGTCTTCTCTGCAAATGGTCCCTTATGTAAAATACCCTATTCGCAAAACGTGACTTTCTTAAAAGGTCCCACCCCTTTCGCAAAACGTCCCTATTGCATAACGCCCCTATCGCAAAATGTCCCGTCTGCAAAATGAGCCATTCGCAAAATGTCCCGTCTGGAAAAAGCTTGTTTAAGTAGAGACTAGGAGTCTTCTCATGGGAAGGAACGTTTTGCGAATGGGTCATTTTGCGAAAGGAACGTTTTGCGAACGGGTCATTTTGCGAAAGGGACGTTTTGCGAACGGGACTTTATTTATGTGAAGGGTCGTTTTGCGAATGGGACCTTTTGCAGAAGGGACATTTTGCGTAAGGGACATTTAGAAAAAGAACATTTCACGAAAGGGACAAAGGGACATTCTGCGAGTGGGACGTTATGCGCCCTAACCGTTGTTCCGACAGTGTAGAAGGGGTTTATGTCTTATGCTTGTTCCCAGTAAACCACGGTTAGATTAGGTTACCTTTGGTTTACCTACTTCAGAGTTAAAATTTGGCATTTGCCACATACAAAAAGTGGCAAATAAATATTTTAAGTTACCTTTATCTATCCGTGGTTTGAATAATAGAAACTGAGATTTTAGTAGTGCGCTACTCAGGTGGGGAGCGAAGGGGTGAGAGCAAGCAGTGGAACGAAGTCACGACTTATGGTCGATGTTTACTTATTTCTGGAAGTTTTTTAATTTCACTCGTAACAAAAAAAATCTTTTTCGCCCCCTAAAATTAAATTCACGAAATCAAATCTACAGCCTTGTACAGGCAGTAGCAGAAATAGCTTAGATTACATGTACTGCATGACTTTTTTCAAACCGAGTAAAAATGAGCATAGGTTATAATAATATACAGGGTGTTAAGCAGTCGAGTTCAATGACTATTTATTAGGGAAGGCAGAACGGAACATAGTTTTCGAGATATTGCCAGATTTACGAGGGTGGTTTGAGAAGTAACTTGGTTCGATATGAAAAAATTTTTTTTTTGTGTTTTTGTGTGTTTTATTTTTCGACGTAATCTCCTCGAAGCTCAACGTACTTGCTCCAACTTTTCTGCAGCTTCTCGATGCCTTCACGAAAATGGTTTTTTTCCAGGTCCTCAAAATACGCCTTAACTTCCTCTACCACCTCCTCAAACGAATGAATTTTTTGTCTTGACAGGAAATTTTTGAGTTTCGGGAATAGGTGGTAGTCCGAAGGAGTTAAATCCGGCGAATAAGCAGGTTGCGGAAGCAGTTCAAATCGTAACTCCGACAATTTTTGTACAGCAACACGACTTCAATGCACCGGAGCATTGTCATGGTGAAACATCACTTTTTTCTTTGCCATACCAGGCCGTTTTTCGGCTATCGCCGCCTGTAATTGGTCCAAAAGTGTTGCATAGTATGCCCCAGTGATGGTTTTTCCCTTCGCAAGGTTTCAATTAAGAGAATTCCCTTTGCGTCCCAAAAGACAGACGCCATCTCCTTTCCAGCAGAAGGAATGACCTTGGCTTCCTCTAGGGCTGGTTCACCACGACTTATCCAATGTCTGGACTGTTGTTTCGTCTCCGGGATATAGTGATGGATCCAGGTTTCATCCATTGTAACAAAACGGCGAATGAACTCCATTGGATTTCTTTCAAACACCTGGAGATTGTCAGCAGGTGTTCGCATGCGAATACGCATTTGTTCTGGAGTGAGTAAACGCGGCACCCATCTTGCACATGGCTTTTTTATGTGCAATTCGTTGTGCAAAATAAAATGCACCCGCTCAGAGATGGTTGTGGCTCCAGCTAATTTGCGTATCTTCAATCTTCTGTCGGTTAAAACCAAATCATGAACTTTATCGACGATTTCGGGTAAAACCGCCTTTTTTGGGGCTCCAGGGCGAGGTACATCTTCAATGCTCGTCCTGGCTCGCATAAACTCATTTACCTAAAGTCGAACTGTTTCGTAGGAAGGACACGAGCTACCGAACGTAGGTAAAATCCTTACATGAATTTCTTTTGCAGTTTTACCGTCCAAAAAAAAGAACTGAATTACACCTCGAATCCCAATTTTCTCCATTTAGCCGCGTTACTCCGATTACTTTTGTTTCAACTACTGTTAAATCTAAAATTCCCGCCGAAAATGACATGACGCCACAGGTAAATTATCTTGAGTTGTTAAACTTTATCAATAAGTACAGATATGACACTAACGCCATCTATCCGTAGGCGAAACAAGTTACTTCTCAAACCACCCTCGTATTTTAAAATTTTGTACTTTTTCCTTATACCCAATACATCTATCTGCTGCTGAGTACGATCTCGATATTCAGTTGGGTGCCTTAATGTAACTGTTAATAAAACAATCTTTAACAGATCAACAGTAATATAATAATTCGATAATCAATAAATAATCAAAAAATATACTCTTCATTCTACAAACGCATACTAAACAACCTACGTTTACTTAATGAATAACTCGTGTCGTGTCAGTCTATTAAAAAAAAGTACTTTGACAATTCTATATACAATATCTATTTATACATATCATGTTTTAGGGTTCCATAATCAAACAAGAAACTAATTATTTTCACCATGTGCGCGCGTATTGTATGTTCGTCTGTAAGGGGCCGTTTAGACGAGCAACATTTTCACGGCAATGTGTGGTCAGCAACTATGGGAGTCTTGCTCTAACATACGCAGTAAGTGTAAGACAGCAATAGTTGCCGGCCACACATTGCCGTGAAAAGTTGATCGTGTACCAGCCCCTAAGTCACAGGGACTAGTTATTCTCACTCCACGAAGTCCCGCCCTACTACATGTGGGGCGCGCCCTCATGGATGGAGGCTAGTTTAGTTTAGTTAGCTACAAATATACATCATTGTGACCGCTTTAAGCACTAAAAAGCTTTTTTTTAACTAGAAACTAATAACATTTTAATTGGTAACATTCACTGTCAATAAATGCCAATTTTAACAAAGCTGCTATAGTTCCAATTCCAGCCACTACTGTTGCCAGCAAACCAGCCAGCCAAACTATTGTTGGAATAATGTGTACCCAAATAATGGTACAATTTTTCTGAGAACAAATATAATCAGAGTTACATACATACTAAAGAATAGCTTCACAATATCAAGTTCCAATATCCAACCTAGCTCTTATTTAGGCCCGCTGAAGATGAAATAGCAAATTTACATTTCTTTTTCTCATGGTCCACGAGGATGGCAAAATATCTTTAACTCTCATTGAAAATTGGAACCCGCCATTTATTAACCTATTTTATTTTTACTATAGAAAGCAAGAGGTTAATCCTGACGTCTATCATATCAGTACAATTTTATGCGTGTATAATTTTTTTTCCAAAAATTGATTATTCCGCTTAGCAATTTTTCCAGTCGCTATTTTTCCGATTCGTGATTTTACCGAATCGCATTTTTTCCCATTCTTAATTTTTCCTGCTCGCATATTTACCATTCTGGATTTTTCCCCAAAAGTTTTCCCCTTTGAATTTAGGCCGAAATAGCTAGGTAGGTTTAGGTTATGTTAGTTTTGCAGCAGGCCCGAAGGGCCAAACCACCCAGAAGCAGGAGTCGACTCTGTGAAAATTATATAACTTTTCAGATAAATACAGATTGGGAAATAATGATTTTTAATTATTACTGCTGAGAAAAGAATAAGGGCATAAAAAGGCTACTGAAAAATGTTGACTGGTAAATTTTGCAAATGGAAAGATTGCTTGCTATCAGAAAAAAAAGGATTTGGGAAAAATATCGCTACACTCCAATTTATAACCTAGTCTTGTGTTAGAGGTTATAATTTGCAGAGTTATGACATTTGCTGTCAAGATTAACTTCTTATTTGCCGCTTATTATATAAAAACAAACTATGAAAGGTTTATCAGCTGCGAAAACGTAATTAGACGTTATTTATAGTAAAACGAACATAATTCAAGGTTAGCTGCTTAAACTGTTTTTGGGTGTTTTTAATTAACAACTGTTAAATAGTTAAGTGAATAGTTTAAATGTGCATTAGGTTTTTATACTATGCAGGTCAGGTGGCCAAGCTTCGATACCAAAAATAATTTAACGCAATATTACCAAACGGAAATAGTATTAATAAAAAATAAAATTGGTTATTATTATACCTCACTATCTCTGGTAACTATCGTCACGTCGTCATTATGCCGGTTTTTTATAAACAGAAGATAACACTACTAGAATCTAGCCGAGTGCTCTATTTAACTTTAATCTGCCTTAAACCGCAGATAAGTAAAAAAAAGTTTTTAAATACATGATTATTATGTACATCGAACATAATTATAGCTGACTCACTGAGAAGATGCATTTTTATGTGTGTATGTGTGTGCATAGGACTATGCATGTACGAATAGATGGTAAATGCAATAAACATTCCATCTTTTAAAAATACCTATGGATGTTATCACTGCACCCAAACATACATTTTCAAACGGCAAGTTAATATTTTCAATCCATCTTTACTTTAGACCCGGAAAGTAAACTCACACGGAACAAATTCGGCCCATTCAGTTTTTGCGTATACAAATGTTTGCAAATGTTACTTTTCAACAACACAGGGAAAATCGACAATATTTTACTATGTCCGAAACGGCTCAGATTGAATATAAACAGCATATATAAACCCAGATCCATAATGGCACAAATATTTTTTTGTAAGGTTATGGACTCTAATAAGAAAATTAAAAAAAAACTATTTAAATTCAGCTGTTCATAGCATGGTATGACTTTGTATGACTTAGCCATTATGATTTTTGAGTTTATTTTATGAACGATACGACTCCTAAAAAGATGATTCCCACTCCATTTTGGTTGTATAACTGTCAAACACTTTTAAGCCGCATCGCATTGAATTGGTTCAAGTATTTTTGGCGTAACTATTTTATTTGTACAGTTATAATTTTGCAAACATTGAGGTGAGCTAAACATATCGTTCTTTAAATTTTCGGTCTCAAACACGACGAGGATGGCTACCTTTAACCAGAAGATAGATTGAATATTACCGCCGCAAATAATTTAGTTTCTACAAATTGAGCACTGGCAAGAAACTGACACGATACTAAAATTCCAATCTAAAATTTTGCTAATAACGGTAACATTATTTCTCCTTCGCGGGAGCTTCTTCCTTTTTCAAGTAGTTGTGGTTGATGAATCTAGCTCCCTGAGTCAGCTGGGCTCCTTCGTTGACGAAGTGGCAGGCGAAGAGCAGAAGGTTCCGGGGTTGGACGCGCCAGGCGAAGCGCATAAACGCGAGGGAGTACACAGAGAGAGCTGCGGACAAAATTACAGGTTATCTTGCATATTAGCTCTTCTAATACATACCTAACATAACATTATACAGCCTTAATAATAAACGTGGAGTAGCCATCAATAAGGGTATCGTCGTTGATGCTGCAATTCCGCGTAAGTATCAAGTTCATTCAGTTGCGAAATATACCTTACTGCATTACTTGCTAGGGTGTACCTTATTTAATTATTTAGTTACGCTGTATTGCAGTATCACCGACGGTATGTTTAAAGACAGATAGAAATCAACCTTGGAAGTTTGGAACTGACAGTTAATTAGTAGTAGTTCGGGTACCCATACGAATACGGAAACGGTAGCGTTAGTGGGTCATAAAACCATAAAGTAGCTTAGCCATGCTTTGTCCTTATCGGTCATTGTGACTTGCATTTAATAGCAAGTTGACATTGACGTTGACTTTCGTAACTTCTTCGAGTAGTAAGTAGTAAAAAATACTGTATGAAAACGTGAGGTTTACGGAGAGGTTTAGAATAACTTTTTCGAATAGTAAAGGCGATTTTGTACGATTGATATGTCAACGGGGGAAGGGGGGGTCGGCTGATTCGTGCAGTCAGCGTCAAAGGTTTGTTGTGGTCAAATACATAATACATATATTATCTTCACGACTTTTCACTGTCATGTGCATTAAAGCGTGTTCAGATATTTTTAAAAGGGCCAATAGCTTTAATTTTATAACGTTGAATGTACATACAAGTGATATTGTTCTTATCTATACATCTGAAAACACGTTAGCAATTAACTCGACTCGAGAAAGTTAAGAAAAATGTAGACAAGAAACTGAAACTGAAACTCTATACACATTAGCATCTCATAATCATAACATAACCAAACCATTCTCATTCACGAATCAAAAGTATCCTATATCCTTCTCAGGGGAGCAAGTTAACTTCAGTTCAGCGCTTAAACCATTAAAGTGCAACGAAAATTTAGACAGACAGACAGACAGACACAGAGGAGAACAACACACTTTTATTTATTATTAGGGTTAGGACTCTTGGTGACTTATCGTGATTCTACTATCCATGGAGTCGCTATTTCCTAATTATTATGTTATGTATGTTTATAATATAATTAGGAAATAGCGACTCCATGGATTCTAGAACCACTTCGATTTTGGCCATCAGTATTGTCATATTTCAAAATAAACTAAAGAAATGTTTAAGGTCTGATTTTTATTCCCACGGAAAAAATGTAAACAAAGGTGTTGCCGCTAACGAAAAACCTTTCCAGCATTCAAAATATTTATACTTCCCACTTTTATAAGAAATCGACTTACTATAAAAAAACTATATATTGTTATCAAGATGAAAGAATTTAATTTGTTGATGGCAAACTTTATTTTGAAATATACTCTTTGTTATATTAATTTAAAACGAGAATACTGTTTTCGTATGCATAATTTATTTATTGCACTGGTATCACTGATTCGATACACCCGTCTTAAAAAGTCGAGGGCCGCTTGGCTCGATTCACGTCATTTCACTCGCTTCACAGTTAGTGCTCCCGTCGTATTAACTTTCCAGTTACTCTTGTTAAATTGTTCTGTTAAATTTTCATTGTTGTTACGTTTTTTATTGTTATTACGTTGTTTGTTGTTACGTTTCCCGTTGTGTTTTTGTTATTGTTGTGTGGTAGGATGGACATGCGGTAGGTGGATGGTCTGTTAATAAATGGTAAAAAAATATTGCTGTTTCATTTCACAGATTTGTGCGATTTTAATTTTAATTATTTCTCAAACTTATTTTTAATATCACTGTTCCAACGACATGATAATATCTAATATTATTTTTCTTGCTGGCCCGTACTTTGAGATCCCCTGAAATGTCACTTTGACAGTGACGTAACTTTGTTTACATTTTTTCCGTGGGATTAAAAATCAGACCTTTGTTTGGTTTATCTATACCTACTTATATTTGTTTGTTTGTATCGCTTTTACAGCGGAGATATCTTCTGTACCAAAATTAATTTAAACTGGTTTAGCGATTTAACGAATAAACGCATTTTGAAATATTATTATGACAATACTGAAAGTCAAAATCAAGGTGGTATGTTTATAATAATTAGAAAATAGCGACTCCATGAATTTTAAAACCACAATATACCACCAATAGTCCTAACCCTATTTATTATATAGGTACTAGCGTCTGCCGGCGACGTCGTCCGCGATGACCATCCCACGTTAACAGTATTTTTTCTAATGAAAAGATAGCCTATTGTCGGTGATATTGTTAAACCGCGTAACTAACAATTTTTTTATGTAGCTAAATGCACCTTACTTGTTTAATAAGTAAGGTGCATTTTGCTCCCTATTACCTACCACCGACGCTGTGTTAATTAACTGTATATGCTATTTGCATTGCAAATTTCATTCAAATCCGCCAAGCCGTTTCAGCGTGAAAAATGTACTAACACACACAATCTTTCGCATTTATGTTATAAGTGTGAAGTAGGGATTCAATTTTGAAAGTAAACAAGTGTCTCGGTTTAGGTGTGATTTAGATAATAATAATATCAACATAATACAATCACATTTTATCTTTATGGTAGACAATAGACTAAAAGCCACTTAACTGTCATTCAGATAAGATATGAGGAACGATTTTAAAATGAAGCAGTAATAAATGATTTCCTTGCAGGGACTTCATTCTACTCTTATATGGTTTTACCAAATAGAATAGATCCGCAGGTTTAACGCCACCTGCGTTACCGGAGTTATCTTCAACTTCAGACACAGTGTTATGACTTAATGCAGCTTTAAATCTTGTAGTGTATATTGAAGCGTGAAATTGATACATTTCATTTAGCTTGAGAAGGACTTGACATCTCCTAAAAACAAATCATAAAACAATTTTAGAGAAATGATTTCATATTATTTGGGTTTTTTACACCACCTAGTTATTTATTCTCAACAACTTTAGGTAATTTGAATTCCCTATTACCTGTCACTGGTGACAGTAAATGTTGACCACAACTAAACACAAACCATAACTAAACAAGGAATGCGAGTCATTCAAAATATTCACCACCTACCATCATTCATACCGTAAAATAAAATAACCCAGTTTATTTACATATTGCCTTTACGCATTCATTGTGTTACATTTTATTACTATCCTGCCAAAGTACCTAACGACATTTATTCATAAAGTTAATCTCTCAAAACGTTATTTCTTGGTTCTTTGTTAGATAGCAGAATTTCCAATTGATTTCAACAAAAAAATGATTTTGCGAGTTTTTCTCCTGGCCCCTATTTTTCCTGTAGATTTTTTTTTCTGTACCAAACACCAATTATTCATGTCGGCTTTTCCCTTCGAACCTGCTGCAATACGAGCATAACCAAAACCCACCATTTCGATCAAATTAGAAATAGGAAAATCTGCAAAAAGAAACTCAAAGCGGAAAATATGCGACTAGCAAAAATTGAAAACTGAGAATGAATCGAGAAAATAATCTAACAAACGATTTTGTCGAGTAATGCTCGTATACTTTTAAAGGTTGCTATATCTGGCTACACACCTTGACCTTCTATAGTCCAGTGAGTTTTGTTCGATTGATAAACATTAAACAGCGTTGTTATAATTGGCTCTGTCGTTAATAAAATCACGTGCATAGTATAAGATTAGATATACTACTCGTTTGTCACGTGTAACCATTCAAAAGGCTAAAAAGATATTTGGGAAATCAAACTTCCTGGAAGGGTTTTAACCCTTTATGTGTGAAATGGAACTCGCACTTGGCTGAGTTATATGAGTGTACCTATATCATAGTTTCGACTACGTACTCTCGGAATATCATGCTATCGAATGTTCGTTGGCTCGACTGTTATTGTAATGAATATTCGCTAGATCGAAATACTTGTGGCCGAAACATGTACAATCGAAAAAACGTAATCTAGAATTGTATAGTTTCGATCAGTGGTGTATCAAAAATTCATTGGCTCGACTGTTATTGTAATGAATATTCGCTGGATCGAAATACTTGTGGCCGAAATATGTACAATCGACAAAACGTAATCTAGAATTATATGGTTATGGTTGTTAAACCTCAATTTCGATTTGACGATTTATCGTTTCTACGCTTTTCGTACCCAGCGAATATTCGATCCAGTAACAGTCGAGCCAATGAACATTCGTGTCTGAGATTTTCTATGGGATGACAATCGAAATCTCAATTTCGATTTGACGATTTATTGTTTCTACGCTTTTCGACCCAGCGAATATTCGATCCAGTAACAGTCGAGCCAACGAACGTTCGATAGCATGATATTTCGAGCGTACGTAGTCGAAACTATGATATACACTCGAGTTATAGCAGTATTTTTACCAACTATAGTAAGTACTAAGCAGATAAGGATTCAATCTTGACACATTGTACAACAATAACGTTTCTAAATATTGATAATGTTGACTTCATATCTTCGATGCGTTCGTTAAGTAGTTCTACAGCCAACACAACAACGATTTATAACAGTATTGACAATTTGTAAGGATGTATAGTCGGCCAAATAGACATGTGATCTCCCACCCGAATGTTGAATGCCATTTGCGCGTAATGGAACAATGAGGTTACTGAGAGGTTGTTTAACGTGTGTGTCTCTGGACGTTTGTGTCTGTTTATGTGTGTATGGATGTGTTTGTCTGTGCCATTCTAGATCCCAAAAAGGATCGATCGTTTTGGACGTGGTTATTTTTAAAGAATGCTAGTTAAATTCGGATGGTTCTTAGTTCTTAGCTAGGTTACATGAAAATCGGTCGGGCCGTTTAAGATATATCAGCTCCGAAATAAGGAGTCGCCATTATATCGAGGCTTTTATCTATGTTATTGTTATCTCAATACTCCACATAGTCATAAATCGCGATTATGTAATACACTCGAGATTTTATTGCACATTATAGAATCAGTCATTGTAGCCATAAACAAACTAATCCCATAACAATTACTTTTTGGTGATAATCGCTATGAGCACATAATTTTTATATAGAGCGTAGGTACAGTCATTTTACGCTGGTACCTTTTCAATTCCTGGGCCATTTGAACCCTAGGGACTTGATATTCTGAGGGAACATTATTTGGGTACCCTAGGGCTTGCACTTCTTTTAAGCAATAATGGAGCAACAGATTGGGGAGTTTGTTTTCACGACAGACAGACAGCATCAGAGTGCATAGGTTACTTTTGATATTCAAAATATTGAACATTCCCACTGCTTTAGCAGATGGACACGCAGGTATTTTTTTATAAAAATGTAGCAGTCTTAGGCACACTTAAAAAAGTGGACAATAGTAAGTAGATTGACAGAGAGAAATTGGCATCATGATCCAATTATTCCAAAAAAAGCTGTGTGGAGTAGTGCTCTTTCAAGAATATTTTAATTTCATTTGTCATCAGCTCGACCCTTTTTATGCTAAGCTAAGTTCTGTCCTGCCCAAGCATTATTAACAGTTTTTATACCTAAACTTCGGCCTCAGTGCCTACACCGCGTTGATGTTAAGTAGTATGGAAACGGACTCTTTTGTTAATAAATTTCCCGGGATTTCCCGGAATACCGTACCGGAACACGTATTAAAGTATTTAAATAACATGTTTTAGTTGTTTTTTCTACAAAATATGTGGTTTGTTTAAGTAACAGTACCTACTAAATTAAATTTGTTTAGTTAAGTACATATTATTCTTATGAAAACTAATGGTACTAACATTAGTATTTTTGTTAAATCACCAAATCAAAGCAAATATACATTGTCATACAAAATTGAACATGACATGTAATCAACCTATGTAGTATATTTACATTTCCATCATTGTCTACTGTTTAGCAATTAGAAAAGGACGATCTTTCACCGTAGGGGGTATTAGATAAGAAACCAGGTAGTTTTTAACGGGTTACAGATAAGAAATAGAAGACTTGAAACGAGTTCCTCCTAATATTCCATAATCAAGACATTACGCCCTTAAAAGATTCACCACAATTTTTTTGTTACACCCTGTTTGTAGTTAAAACTGTTTACCAACATGTAGGTATGTTAACAAAATTGTTGAAAAGTCATAACCTAAATATTTTGACAGTTATCACAATTTCCTGATGTTAAGTATATGCCTACAATCCCAGAATCCCGGAACTTAAATAATTAAAATAATATTTTTAAGAAGCCATTCATGCTGAGCTTTTTCCGGCAATTTGCTAATTGTAGGTATAAAAGCATCTGAATTTCCGATTCTGATTATTAAGCAATTTCCGATTCCTGTTTAATATCCTGTATGAAAGACATTTTTTACGGATAATTTGAATTACCGGGTGGAACATACTACATATTTGTTCTTTTTAAAGACCATAGGGCAGGATAGTATTATTTATAATATATATTATTATATTCAAACACAGTTCAGTGCTGAAACCAATGATCAAACAGGGACATATCTGGTATAAAATGGAAATGTATCTTACCAACTGTCATTTTGCCGCTAATAAAGCTGGCATCCTTATTCATAATATCTGCAATAGCTGCCAAAGGAATGCCCCAGTTTGCCACTGGTCCCCAGAAATGTGTGCTGGAATCATAGTTAAGTAATTTTATTTTAGGGTGAATAGAAAAATTAGAAAAGAAACACATATCTTTTTAAATTACATAGATAAAAAGTCAAAAAGTTATTAAACTCTCGAAATTTGATGTTTTTTCTTCTTCCCCATAAGGAACACCATTTGAGATATCCTATCAACAAAACATAATATAATTGTATTGTTCAACCTTTTACCTCCATGTGTCAACTATACAATCTTATTTTAATATCACTAAATATGCACTTAAAAAAATTGGCTCTGGAAAGAAAGGGTTAAAGGCAATGATGACCAATAGCCATGACGCTGAGTCAGACATAAGTCAACACAAAAACAGTAGTTATTTCCCCGATGAATTAGAATAGACATTTACCTAATAGTGAAGGTAACTCGCCACAAAAGGAAAATTATATGACACTTACCTCATTAAATATTCCCTGAATTCTTTACTTTTAAGTGATTGAAGTACTTTTGATGCCATTTTTTCTGAAAATTAATAAGTTACAATTTGAAATTACATAAATTACTTAATAGCAAATCATTTTGATATTTTGCCTAGAATATTTTGCCTTTTCCTTTCTTTAAATAGACTCTAGTAGAGAAACATCTTACGTTAGTAAGGGTCTTGACAAAGTATTGCGGTGGGACCCTTAACCTAATGAAGATCATTTAAAAAGAAATGTTTAATTTTTCTAAATAAGTCCAGGCCGTAGATAGGACACATAGGCAAAGTCGCAGTACTTTACGATAATCAGGTAAACGACGATCTTGCATAACAAGCTGTACATCCACATATACCATTAACTTGAATATCGTTACATTAATCTCAATGATATACATTACGAACACTTAATTATCTCATGAAATGTCAAGGTTATGTATATTATTATCATAGTACAGAAAATACTATAAAAAAACACTGTATCACCTTACCTGGTTTAATTTATTACTAGGTTATGAAGAAAAATTAAAAATATCCGAGCCTTATAGAGTTAACTTGACACGTTTAGTCAGTGGCATTGGAGTTTTCACAATTTGTACTGTACTACTCTATTTTAGAGTGCAAAGAATTTGCCTTTACAATGTTGAGGCCAAAGAAACACTGACTGAACTGAATGTCAAGACTGTCAAGCACAATGTTGCGAGCGCATAAATTCAAAATTTGCTAGTCGTACATCCAAAAGTTGCTCATTTTTTGTGAGATGCTCGAATTGGTTGCGAAAGATAAAAATAAATGAGATTTTCCTCGTAAAAGTACACGTTACATATTATTTTTCGAATTTGAATAATCGGAAGCGTAAATAGCCCGATATCTTAACAAAGTACCTACACACACACACACACACACAAACACACACAAACACACACACACTCAAATACACGCAATAATTCAGAAGTCTGGAAAACAATTTTAGTTTAAGAATTACTTTTAAATTAATAAATAGTAGTAAGATGGATTGGGAGCGCTCTCCTCTCTACTCAATCTGGTGGCCCTGAAAACCAGCGTCAAGGCAAATAACCCTGACACTATGCTGAGTGGCAACCTTTTCGGTGCAAATTTAGATTAAGTACGTTAAGTTTGTATGTATTTCTCTACTTTTAGTTTTTTTATTATGTTTTGCTGTTTTTATGTTAATTTTATTTTGGCACCGAATAAACCATTTCTATTCTATTCTATTCTATGTGAAAAACAGACCAATACTTACTGGGCAATACGTATGTATATTATGTAAACTCTTTATTGGACAGGAACAATAACAAGACATGTTTATATCGATATAGTACGATACATTAAAGAAGTTATCCCATATTCATGTTAATATTATAAACGTATCCACGAAACATGAAAAATAATACAAGGTTCGTTATTATTGTCTGCTTTAAAATAGTCTTGTTTTATTAAGTATGGAGTTAAGGGTAGATTCAGTGATTCAATGGGTCACGGGTCACGCTCACGGCTGATGCGACAGGCAGGCAGACGGCGGCGCCCCATACAATTTCATAGTGCCTCATACTGCCACCTCGGTCGTGAAAGTCGCGTAATTCAGTCGCATTGGTCGCGACTTACGGAGCTTTACCTGTAGAATATAAACACGATTTTTAGCAAAAAAAATGTGCCAGTCATTAAGAAATATTATGCTAAATTTAGCCACAAAGTTTTTATGATGGCAACACTTGTCACGCACGACCCGTACATAGTTATCAATTCACCGTGGCAATGGATGGGCCTCACTTCATTCGGCCGGTCGCTAGCGAGACGAACGACGCGACGCACACGGTTATGTAGTCGTGACAACAGAGATATAAATACTATATTTATATAAGTATCTGTAGTTATGACCTTATGATACTTGTACAGTCGACCAAATAAGTCGGTTGGCTAAGGGTTTTGAACCCAAAGTGTTTCAACGGGATCCTAATAGAGATACAAAGCTGTCCGCCCTGCGGGGACCCTCCTTATCGTGGCGGTGGGGCTTAGTAAGTACCCGTGGACTTGTCACCCATGGTGAAGAGAGGTACCTACCAGGGGCCGGCCTGAGTGGGGCGTCGGCTGGCCGTGGAGGTCACTCATTTGAGCCTGCTTGTGACGTGATGGATGGACTGAGGGTGACGGAAACTTCTACCCGCAGTTGGGGCGACAGATAAAGAGGATTGCCGGTATAACGGTTACGATTACGGGGGGAGAGGCGTATTGGTATTGGGATCTGCCACTCTCCCTACTCCCACTCCCATCATCACTCCACTCTCCTTGCGCTATATCCGCAATCTGAAGGGGCCGCAACGCTATTTGCAGCGGTATTATGTCGGTATAAAGCCGCGTCCGCTGCACCATGTTTTCGTGGATTTTAAACGTCAAAAATGTTTTGCGAATCAAAACAATACCCTATTTGTTTGCCGAAACTGACGGATAACATGTTAGATGTTTGAAAACATCAAAAACACGGCGCAGCGGACGCGGCTTTATGGAGCGCAGCTGTTCTCCCTCTGGGGCTTTACTTTGGAATCAGTAATTCGAACTTCGGATCGCCCCGTCACTTTCTTGCAATTTGTGACACTTCGAGAGCAAAAGGGATAGCAATAGACGAAGTTCGAATTACGGATTTCAAAGTAGAGCCTCTGCGGTCGTAACATAACATGTGGACCTGCGCGGCGCGGGTGATAGATCTGGGGATCTGTCGCTTTCTTTGGCCCACCGTATCGTGAGCGCCCTGAATTCTCCCGGGGCGCTCTTTCAATGTCGGACCCCGCGCTACTTTAGTGCTTCATCACTTTAACGTCATGTATAAACTGGTGCACTCACTGGTCAAAGGCGTTAAAACAACAAGGTACCTGAGGCATTACTTCGAAAATTGAATTTCGAAGTTACGTTTGCTCCATTACTGTTACTCGTCACACGAGACTAAATCTAGAGAAAGGGATGGAGCTAACGTAACTTCGAACTTCGATTTTCAAAGTAGAGCCTCTGGGGCTCTGGGGTGGTGGTGATGATGATGATGATGATGATGATGATGATGATGATGATGATGATGATGATGATGATGGTGATGATGATGATGATGATGATGATGATGATGATGGTGATGATGATGATGATGATGGTGATGATGATGGTGGTGATGATGATGATGATGGTGATGATGATGATGGTGATGATGATGATGGTGGTGATGATGATGATGATGATGACCTGGAATCGAACCCACGACCGCTATCTTTTTAGCTATGTACCTAGGTATACTTCGTTTTTTTAGGAATTACAACAATAACGATCAAATTCGCACACGTAAAAAATTACAGTTATGAACTTATGAAACAGGTACCGACCTACGGTTTCCGCGGTAGCGGTTGACCTTCAAGTCCATGGCAGGAGTCACTTGCTTGTTGTATATGTATTTTTACTCTTGTAAACGCATTGAATTTGCTGCCTACATAAAATGTTCACCGCACTGACGTTTGTCTTTACTGACAGAAGCTTCTGTTTTTGTAAAAATACCGATATTTTAAGTCGTCACCAGTGTGGCTGATGCCGGATGCGGTAACAGAATCTAAATACAACGTCACTAGATCACACAGACAGCAGACTACAGCAGCTTAAAACACACAAAAGTAATATATCTGAAAACGTATTAAGCCAGAAGATGAGATGACTTCGCAATTCGCATAGGACTAAGTAATCAATCTTTTTTAGTTTATGGAGGTGGTTTATGGCATCCGTCGCGAAGATTCGCTTAGAATGGTTTGGTTTTGAAAGAAACTGACAGTCATAGAGTAACAGTGAATAACAGCACACTTGCGCATACCTAAAAGCCAACACTCACGAACTTTTTGATAATTGCAGTTTAAAGTTATACTAGGTACCTATACCGTATACATTATAGTTATTATTTATTATGGTAAAAAGTTATGATACATAAAAAAATACGGGTTGACTTGAGAACCTCCACCGTTTTTTTCCTCGGTTAAAAATTGAATCATTATTGCACATTTATCTTCGTACAGTGCCCCCATTTTTTTCCAAACTTTTTTGCCAAGCTATTTATTTTATTTTATTATTTATTTTCGTCACAATTAACAATTGTACTTATTTTAAATTAAGCGATATAAGACCTTTGTATCTGCAAACGGCTTTAAATTTCTGATGACAGTATATCAATCAAAAATGGTATTAAGTATTAATCATGAAACGCGTCAAAAAGGCGTCAAACGTCCGGTTCAAAAGATGGCTGGCTTTTAAATCAGCTACATTATTCATCGTAAATACTGAACAAAGTAACAATACTGGCACGAGACTCGTGACCAAACATGAAAACAATGTCCACATAACTAAAAATATAATAATACAAAAAAAAACATGATTTACAAATAAGCCGATATCATGGGAATGGTCCGGGTCTTAGTAATAATTTACATGCTTTTATATATCACGATTTATTTTGGATTAGTGGGAGCTCTGATCTATGTAAGAAGTCTTATATTGGAAAGCAACAAGTACGTGAATTTTGTTAAATACTCAAGGTTGACTTTTTTCCAGTTTGTTTTCTTAGGAAAGAATTGAATTGAACACAGGTATTTATTTTGCTTTGTTTAAATTATGTAAATTTTATAAGTTTATTTGTCATATAAGATAATAACGGTTAGAATTATAAACAAGTTGTACATTTTAGAACCGCGGTAGCTTTAATTATATATTTAACTAATTTTGGTGGCAGTTCTAATATTACGGGAGGTCACGATAAATTTAGTAGGTAACAATCTCGGAAAAGAATTATTCTAGGCTGACAGGATAGAGGGCAACTCCCTGATGCCAAATATGTCGGTCTGCCTGCGCGCAGTGGTCGCGGTATCTTTATATGGAGGCTGAAAAAAAAACGTTGCGAAAAAAAACGATAAGGGAAATGGCTGAATGTCGTACATAAAGTAAGTACTAGTTGTACTCACGTCAAATATTATTATGCAAAAGCTGACCAAAATTTTTGACGCGTTATTTAGCTAACCTTTCAATGATGGTTTATTGTTATCAAAAAAAACGATAAGGGAAATGGCTGAATGTCGTACATAAAGTAAGTAGGTACCTACTAGTTTTAGTCATGTCAAATTATATGCAAAAGCTGACCAAAATTTTTCCCGCTTTATTTAGCTGACCTTTCAATGATGGTTTATTTATTGTTATCAAAAAAAAAAGATACTTAAGGGAAATGGCTGAATGTTGCGTATAAACTAAAAACTAGTTGTACCAATGCCAAATATGTACCTAAAAACTGACCAAAATTTTGGTTGCGTTATGGCGCTGTACCCGTTCAAAGATACTTTTGTAACCAAAAAAACGATAAGGGAAATGGCTGAATCTTGTATATAAAGTAAGTAGGTAGATACTAGCTAGTTGTGCCAATGCCAAATATGTAAAAACAAACCAAAAGTCGCGCTAAGCTGTACCCGTTCAAAGATACTTTTGTGAACAAAGGAACGATAAGGTAATGGCTGAATGTTATATATACCCTTGAAGTAGGTACCGTGTTGAGGAGTTCCGGTGGCCATCTGTTGTCTTCATCATCAGTTCCTCTTCACCAAGTGATATTTTCTGAATGCAAAGCTAGACTTATTACTAATAATACTAAAATCGCTATATGTTTGCCTACAATATTTGAGGTGTTCCCTCAATTCCTCACTGATCCGCTCATTAGATTCAGATTAGATGACAATGGGACCTAATCCATTTGTACCTAATGACAGTTAATCGGACGTCCGTGCCCCTAAGTATCTGTATTTTGAAAATGCTTTCTTACGAAGTTATAGACTAGGAAGTCACAACAAATTTGGCACCTAACGATCTCGGAAATGGATTATTCTTGGCTGACAGGATAGAGGGCAACTCCCTGATGCCGTATATATGCCTAATGACAGTGAAACGAGAGAGATCTCGTTTGTTTTTTTATCGTGTACAATACAAAATGTTAATGTAAGTACAGTCTGTGAGCACTTCGGTGCTTCGGGTTTGTACTTCTCTCTCTCACTCGCCCTTAATAACAGCGTATGAGAGCTAGTGAGAAACAAGTAAAAACCCGAAGCATCTTCTAAGAGCTATCGCACTGTATCCTATTGGCTGTCCACTGCCTGTTTTCGACCATCTGACACCCAATTTTAAGGGACTAAGGGCGATAAGAACTAATTTCTGTTGGACGAGTACACGTATGGGGAAAAAGGTACAAATTATAAATATCACTTAAAGTATAATCTAAAATAATGACGGATCTAGGTACTGCTTTATTTTCTGTGGTGGTCTGTTTACTCGTTTGCCCCGGTGGCGAGTCGCGTATGTAATGTAATATGCCAATAGAATCCTATCATAAGTAAGTAGTAATATCGTCGAGTCAAGATAATGAAATTGCTGGCTGCACTACCACTAGCAAAGAAGTGTGGAAAAATTACAAGCAAGCTTTTAATGACAGCGGATTTTAGAAGAGTTGCCTTGGTGAGAGATCCGTTAGAAGTAGAAACTTCTCAGAGCGTCGAATACTATATAGATAAATAAAATTGTCTACTGCCCATAATCTGAGTACCTAATATCAAATTTGCTACTGATGACGAGTGGCTCGCGACCGTTATGCTGGCCGGTCTACCTGAAAGCTTTAGGCCTATGATTATGGGCATAAAAAAACTCAGGTATGAAGATCAGTGCCAGAAAGTTTAGCGTTTTTCACGGGGAGGAAGATAGTTCATAGAAACAACTCAGATAAGTTCAACAAGGCGCCCAGACGTTACAACTGTAACAAGTATGGTCATTTCGCAAAGAATTGCAAAAGAACACAGGTAAAAAGTACGATTCGACAGGATTTATCGCAGGTTTTTAGCGTCTTCACAATCAATGAATCCGGACTTTTTGTGGTTTGTGGAATCAGGTGCCTCAATGCACATGACCAACAGAGATGATTGGATGTACCCATGATGTAAGAAGTCCACCGATACCTACCGTAACTGTAGCTAGTAAGACACTACTACCGGTCAAAAAAATGGGAAAAGTCAATTTATAAGTACATGAATGACAAAGAAGATAATAAAATACAGATTTACGACGTCTTATACATACCGAAACTCGCTGCCAATCTCCTGTATGTAACTAAGTGGTTAAAAATGGTTATAATGTGAACTTCAGAGAATATGGATGCAATAGATAAATAAAGATTGCAAGTTGTTGTGTTCAGCAACACTCGTAAATAACTTGTATTTGTCGAATACACACAGGGAAGTCATGCCACATAGATCCACATAGACTTAATAGGCCCGTTACCATTGTATCAAGGTAACCGCTATTGTCTCATAGCTGTCAATACGCGGTGCCCAGACGACGGCTGAAACGGTGGCAAAAACAATCCTGCTTCGGTTGCCCAGCAGATAGGTATCGTGACTGACAGAGGGGCTCAGTTTGAATCGGACCTTTTTAAGCAGTTAGCCATTATAGCCGGTTTCCAGCAACGAAGAACGACCGCTTACCATCCCGTATCAAACGGTTACACACATTAGGTTATCACGAAAAAGGATAAGACCTTCAAAAAAATGGTAAAAGGTAAACAGGTAACAGTAGGTATTATCGCCCTGCGCGTTTATTATAATCGTGCTTATCGATGTGGATAAGCGTGGATATAGCATCTGGCACTTTCTGACCAGTCTATAAGTGTGAGAGTTTATCGAACGCGATACAGGCGATCATAATACGGGCCCTGGTCTCTTGTGAGATGTAGTGTACTTAGTACCTATTCGATGATGAAGATGATTTTATCGTGTGTATATTCATCTTAACTTAATATAATAATACTTACTTGGTCAGTTATTGCCATAATGTAATAAATAAATCCTAAAATATGTATTTACAACATGCATAACAAATAACAATGTATAACTAATTAATTACTAAGAATGATGTTAGTACCTATAATATTTAATGTTTTGTACGTTGAGCGGACAAACAAACCTAGTACCTATTCATGTAAGAGGCCGCATCACGCGATCGCCGTTTGGAACGCCAATGTACACCCAAACGGTTCCGAGCGCAGGGTCCGCCAGTTTTTTCACTTAAGCAGGTCGTGAATTCAAAAAGGTTGAAAAACACTGGCGCAGAGGCCCTACTTTGAAAATCGAAGTCCGAAGTTACGTTAGCTCCATCCCTTTCTCTCGATTTAGTGTCGAATGACGAGTGACAGGGATGGAGCTAACGTAATTTCGAACTTCGATTATCAAAGTGGGGCCTCAGAGCATTGGCCTAGCACACTTCCATGCGTAAAAGCACCAGGTTGTGCTGCGTCCATCCAGTATTGTAGCGTTTTAGGCGGCGGAAAATGCGCAAGTCACTTGCATGCATGCAATAAGTACTTATAAGCCGTGTATACATCCGTTTGAGCAGACTCAGGCCGGGCAGCCTCGACTTGAGGCAAACGGCCTCAGTTTGTGGCTGCTCGATCTGAGGCAAAGGCTAGAGGCACGTTGTGAATTCAGCTCGAAGCGAGTCGCCTCAGCTTGATCTGCAAGAATCAAATGCGCGGCTCGGACTGAGGCTCCTTTGAGCACGGCAAAAATCCGACAAAATATGGCTCGGCTCGCGGCGACGAATTTGCCTCGTGTCGCAGCGTGCCTCAGGTTGAGGCAGCGCCCAAGCAACAAAATTATCCCAGAGAGCACACTTTATAGGCCTACAATACTAATAACGTTCTCTTAACGGTTCTAGCTTTTGCTACGACGCTTATAATAGCACGAACGGAGCTTGTTTGGCCTACAAGTACATCTGTTCTTATACGTTAACTAATTATCGTCTATAAGTCCAAATTAACAGCACAGTATAAGCTTATGTGTCCTATAAAAGTATTGAAAAAGTGTAAACGCGCTTGAGAATACGTACTCTGGTAAGCTATACTTATAACTGTCTACAAGAAGCAATATAAAACCTTTATAGGTAAACTATGCTTATAAAAGCATCAAATAAGACTAAACGTACTGGAAACTATTTGCACTTATTAATTGGATTTATAAGGGTTTATAAGTTCGCTTTGTGGATCATTTAGAAGTAAACATATACTTGTCTTATAGTGCATTTCCCAATGCTGCTATAATCCTAAGTTATCTTCGTGAAGTCCCGTAAAAGAGTAGGACTGCTTATATTAGTCTTGCAAATACTGTTATAGACGCGATTTGGTACGTCGTCGTATTTGTAAGTTTTGTATAAATTTAATAAATTTCGGTACAGACATTCTTCAAAAATGGATTTAAATAATTGGAAGCGGTTGAAAAAAAGTGTTTCATATAAAATAAAAGTTCAGAAAACATATAAACAAATAATTCAGGTGTCGGGTTCTAGCTTTCTATTGGGCAAAGGTCGTACCATAGAAGTTGGCGAAGGTTCCGTACAAAAAAGGAACATTGAAAATTGTAATGAAGATGATTCTGGACAAAACGACTTTTTATCAGCATTTCGTGATTCAGATTCAAACGACGAGGAGAGTAAGTAGTGGTGAGGAATCTTCGCAAAGTGATATTGAAGACCATTCGTATCTAAATACTGAGAAAAAAAATGAATTGCGTAATGATGTAAGAAATTGGGCTGTAGAGTACAATATACGACATGCGGCGTTAAACTCGTTATTGGAAATTTTAAATAAAAACATAAATATTTCCGTACCAAAATGGTACAAAAGGAACCCTTATGGTGAGACTTCGATGTCTGTCTGTCTGTATGTCACAGCAGGTTTTCTCAGCAACTACAAATGCTATCAACTTGAAATTTGGCATAGTTGTACAACTTGCTTGCCCGCATCTATTTGTAGTAAAAAAAATATGAAATTAATTTTATTAATAATTGAAAAGGGGTCTAGAATGGGGGGTTCAAAAATGAAAGTGGTTCGATTATTGCAAATGGGGTGTCATATGAAAGGTCTTAATTTGCACATTTCAAACCTATTTTTTTGAAAATTTTCTGTGATGTACTTTTTGATTTATAGCCAAAAATGTACAAAAAATGACAGTTCCCTCCCCCTTATCTCCGAAGTTTATTAATCAAAAATTCTGAAAAAAATCCTGACGTATAGATAATTACTTATATTTTCTGGGAAAAATAAAATAAAGTGTTCGTTATTTACAGTTTTTGAGAAATACCAAAAAAACTAAGAAAATCTGTATTAAAATTTAGGCTATGGCTTATTGCCTGGAAAATAAAGCTTATAACAAAATGAGTATTTTCTTTTGCGGTTACCAAGCATATTATCTTCAATACGGAAACCTCGGTGCGCGAGTCCGACTCGCACTTGACCGGTTTTTTTTTCAAAATAAAAACTAGAACACGAACTGATTAGCCGCGCGTGCCAGGCCGCACATTTTCAGCGCGGAGTGCGCCCGGTCTGGCGCGGTGTCCTTTTTGTCATACTAGGTAGGTACGTACCTACTAAACAAAAGATTAACGGACTTATGTGAAATTAACAAAATATTAAGAGTCGATTTACATTTTTTATGTTACCTAACTTAAAACTTAATCTCATACTCGAATTTTTAAATTTGTTTATTAAAGATAAACGGATTAATACGCTTGTACCCAGCTATGATCCTATCTCACTTCTATTAGTGTCATTTTGGAAGCGCAATTTATTAAACTAAACCATAAACATTACCATAGCAGTGACAAAGGTTGACACATTAAAAATAAAGTACCTAACAGCATCATTACAAAAAAGAGTAGGTTTTTTTAAAGAATTATGGAACCCTAATTCCTAACAATATGGCGATATTTTACGCCTATAACGGTATGGTAATGTACTTGAAAATTCTTGCTTTCAAACATGGCGACTTTTCATTGTTCGTCTTATTGTTACCAACATAATTTTCAAATGCACTTATTAAATACACTAATTTCAAGAGGCGAGTAAAAATTTTGATTTAAAACATAACATACTTCACAGAAAATATACGTTACCCATGCAGACGCCTATTATAAATCTTGTGTAGGTACTTACTTGTCTCACTCAACATAATAAATTTATAAATATGGGTTAATTTACCTTTTTATTAAATAATTATGACGCTCCGCAGCAAGCAACACACGCGATTTCACAAATGTTTGGAAGAGCTTGTAACAGTATCACGGAGTGCGCTAGAGTCGTGGTTGGTTCTGTAAGGCGCTTATAGTTAGCTTCGTGGGAGCAGATAGTTCTGCGTAGGCCAATTATAAGGTCTCTATAGACCAAAGAGGGATCCACCAAGACTACTATAGGTGTTTTATTAGCACAATTACGCCTATAATTTGGGCCCTTTTCCGTGGCTATAAGCGTTTACTAGCCCGTTATAAGCCCGAAAAAAAGTGGTTCCAGGACAGCTACTAGTCCACCTTTTGCTGCTTGGCGGCATCCGCTCGACCCGAGGCTGCCTCTAGTGGATACGCGGCTTAGAAATATAAAATATTTAACTTGTACCTTACAGCGGTGGTGTAAAACCAGGAGATATTTCATTAAAAAAAATATTGGAGAGTCGAATCACTCGCAGTAAGTTTTTTATTAATTCATTTTTAATTGTAGTTGGTATGATGTTTGTATGAGTCACCATAGAACACGTAGACCGTTTGTATATAACATTTAAACCGCCGGCCAAAAATAGTGCTTGGGAAACTACAACGGCTTTTTTCTGTTTAATGAATCGTTTATAAATGAGAAACATCCACAGATTTTACATGCTTTTGAACTAGAGCAAATTTCAACCTTCCCGGCTAAGAAAGCAGTCTATTTTAAGATGTCAAGCTTTTTAATCTCCTTGCGCAGAGAACCTCTGTCTGTTGCAAATTACCTATAGGTATCCGTAGATGTCATTTAAAACAAGGTTTAGTTCAGAAATAGGTGCAACAGGAAGATTTTTCTATCTTGGCAACATCACTTGATCGAAAACAGGCATAAGGCCCTAAGTTTTTGGACCCCAACCTCAAGCAGTACCTGCACACTTTTGTACTTTGTCACTTTTAATGTTTGAACTGCTGTACTAATCTTTCAAAGCCCTTAAAGCGACAAGGTTCAAAAGTGTGCATGCAGCTACTTATAAAGCCATCTGTACGGTCTGTACCCACTGTCTTAAAGGAACCAGTCCAATGGCTACTTCTGTTTGGCCAAGCCCAAATAAATTTTAAGGTTAAATAAGTTTGTCAAAAAAAACATTTTTGGGACAAGCCTTTGTTGCAGACTATACTTTTTTTTCGCTCACACATCATCTGCTTATCAAGACGAAACTAACGAGCACCAACTCGACGGGTACATATTAAGTACATAGGTACAGCAAAGACCCCGTCGCCACCTTCCGACTCCATCATCAGTTCAGCTCGATGGTACCACAATGTTGCATTGTCATCGGGTTTACACATGTATTCAAAATTTTAGCCCTTTCCATTCACGGGAACTCGTTCAAAATCAACTTGCAAAATTCCAGGACGTACAAGTGAAGTTAAATAAAATCTTGTAAAATAAATACATACCCACTTACTTTTTTCAGTTCAGAAGAAATTTGCACAAATTAAACATGAAGACAAAATCGTGGTTATCAACTTGTGCATTGCCCATATGTGATGCCGACAAGCATATGGTAGACATCACTGTGAAATTCCACAAATCAACTTATAAAATAAGGTTTGACGCTTGTGTTGTCCTCTTTATTCTGTTTGTACTCGTGTTTATCATTCATTTTATATCCAAAATTCAAACTTGCCACAGCGGCCTGCAGAATCCTCTAAACGTCTCATGACAATAGCGGCCTTTACACGTAAGGTTCGGACCGCGGGAAACGCCACGCGCCGTTCCAATCTTCGTTCCGAACCGTACGTGTAAATGCAACTGTAATAGTAAAATAGTAAAAAAATTACGGTTCGGAACGAAGATTGGAACGGCGCGTGGCGTTTCCCGCGGTCCGAACCTTACGTGTAAAGGCCGCTGTTGTCATGAGACGTTTAGAGGATTCTGAATTATAAAGCTAAAAATTTCCATATAAAATGCGATGTTTCTCTCACCTTGAACCTAGTTCGATTTTTACTACTGAAAGAGAAAAGCTGTCGCTTTTTGTATGGCAATTTTTAGCTTCACAATCCTGTTACACTGACAATGAGAATAACAATGACAAGGTTGTAAGTAGGCATATTTAGATAAACATTTTCAATAACAGATTTATCATAGAACGGCGGAAATGGCTGACGCCACCTACTGTAGCCCTTAACCGTAAGTAAATTACAGTATATATTTAATATACAATAGTAAACACGGTTTATTTGAATAATTTCAGTATTCTGTCCCTTAAACACCACGTTTATGTTTAGGGATGATGTTACAAGTCCCCTTCTTGTATCTGGTAACATTTCAGGTTTTTGAAAAATAACGCCTATAGAATTTATAGGTTAGGTTAGGTTTTTCTTGTAACAATCCTGAAAAATTTACTGTTTATAAAAAAGGCATTACTTATGGAAGTTTGTTAAACAAAATTTCTAACTAAAAACAAGTAATAAGCATATATTTCTTTTGACCTTTTCTTTCTATTTGACATTTTACAAATTTGGTTACGTTGTTGCTTTACTTATTAACTTTTACAATTAGGATTTTTAGGATTACTTTTCTATTCATTTATGTTTTGCTATGTACCACTTTTTCAATCCTAAACAAAATCATGAATGTTATTTCCTAGATGTGGACCTAATTTGAATAGTTTTAACAGAATGCTATGAATATGTAACTGAATAAACGTATACTATCTAATTGCTTGGTCTTTTTACGATACGCTGTATGAACATTAACTACAAAAATATTTCATTAAAATCAAGTAAAAGTGTGTGTGTTTATAAGTAGTGATCATTTCAGTACAGTCGAGTTCAAAGATATGTATTAGGTACGTTACGCGTTATGTTACCTACGTTTAAAATTACATGAAGAATTACTGCAAATAAATAATAATTTATCAAATTTTTCGTTGCGTAGGTTGAAAGATCTAAGGTTACATACAGAGGGACTTTGCTATTTATACTTTTTAAAGATATGACTACGCGGGGCACCCATTTCTGCGCGGTTTGCCCTTCAGGCATAAAAAGCGTTATGTATGATGCAACTGTTCCATACCTAGTCAAATTTGCAATTTGAATAAATATGTACGATACTAATAGATTGATCACAATGCTAGGAGGCTAACCCTAGATAAAGGATACGAGACTTGTCAAGGATACAGAGACCCTACTTTCAAAATTGAAGTTCGAAGTTACGTTAGCACCATTCCAGTCACTCTTCATTCGAGACTAAATCGAAAGAAAGGGATGGAGCTAACGTAACTTTGAACTTCGATTTTCAAAGTAGGGCTTCTGTACCCTAGCCCTTGATCGGGGTAGAGCACAATTATCTTTGGGCGCCCTTTAGTCGACGCTTTCACATCACATGAATTATATGTAATTCAATGTGTGAAATAAAATTTAGCATATTTGCACCACTAGCCACATTGCGTCTAGACTCCTAGCGTCACCGGTCCCCTCTCTCTTCTTCAACGCTGCGTCAGCTGTAGATATCACACTACGGCAGTTGAAATATTATACTCGGTCTGTGGATCAATTACTGCGTGTTTTTATAACACTGTAGTAACTTATGCGGATGTCGCTAAATTTGTATCTCGAACAACCTCGTGCACATTTATATCTTCAACGAATTGCGGCAGATAGCAACTTTACTACATTGGGTATTTTCAAGGTATGATATTTAGAGCAGGAGTAGACCAGGAATATGAAAGATCTCGCCTTATTCCGGAAAAGAAATCACCTAACTTTTCATGGTGTCCTATGCGCACTGGGGTCAGCTGATAGCCGCGTACATTAGCCTGTACATTTTAGTACCTTCTACTCCGATCATCTAAACTGACCAACTGAAACAGGTCAACTATTTTTCTCCAATCGACAGAGCTACGCTATCGCGGAGCTCCTGTTTCTGAGTGTTTTGGCCCTTCGGATCAGTTGAGGAACTGACATAACCTAAACCTACCTCATATTTAGATGCTGTTTCGCAATAATGTGTCAACCCACAATTATTTACCCTCAACCCTCAGTACTATCGTTGTGGGTTTGACATTTTATGCTAATGATTTCCATTCTGACAATTGGTTGGTCTGTTTAGTTAATCGGAGTGGAAGTAGCCTATTAAAGTGAGAGTGGTTTGAATTAACTACAGCTGTCGTACTACGTTATTCCATCAGGTGATCTCATTACTGATCATCAATTCATCATCCTTAACATTGCAACTCCCACATACAAAAAAAAACAATGGTGCACAGATTCGAGTTTTGTTATTTTTCCGGTCTTTTTAGAATAAAAATACAATTTAAAAAAAACGAAATTCTTTAATATCCTTTAGAACAGCAGTTTAAATGACATTACTGTTTCAAAAATAAATGCTATTTTTCCTACTACAGTGGAGGCCTTACGTCTATTTTCTACAAGTATAAAAAAATGAAATGAGATTCTAATATTCATATAAAATCAGTCTAACATGGACGGCATGATGTACAATATTTAAGTTCGTTTTTATCTTTTAATTACCTTAAATATTATCTTAAATATAAATATAATTGCTAAAATTTCAAATTGTAAATAGAAACAAAATAGCAGCAGTTAGTCTACAGTAAAAAAAAGGTAAAACACGTAAAAGAATAATAGAAATAGATATTGTAAATAAATCAAGAAATATTATAAAGTTTAATTTGCTCAAAAAGATCCAGATCAATGATATCAGAGATCAAAACGAGAGAAAAAATATTTAAAAAAAATTAAGACATTGTATTTTTGTCAATACTATAACTACTTGATATGTAACTACATAGTGGTTACAAAAATATTAGAAAGAGTTTCCATTATACTAGATACAAAATATCGAAATATCGATTTTATTATTATAAATAGTTATCGGAATGTCAGAAACAGTATTAACTCTAGAAGGTAAGTGATACAAACCAAACGTATAGCTTATCCAACTACGCTTGAATTGTTGATTATAATTTTACGCATTCTTAAAATAAAGTTGTTTCAATACATAATAAAGTTCATATTAAAAACAAAGACACTAAGTCCAGTAAATATGTCGCAAACTAATATTGAGGAAGAAGCAACACCTCCTATCTACATTAAGTTGCAGAACTAAATAATCGTGACTGCATAGTCTACCTTAATGCAGTTAGTATTATTTAGTTCTGCAATTTAACCAACCCAGCACTCTACGAATAGTGTCGTGCTCTGTACGCCACGGAACAAACCGTCTAGTGGATAAATAAGAACTTTAAATTCCATCTCAGAAGGTTTTATTTCGAGTTAATGCCGGTCATGCATTGCATAGATGACGTCGGCGTGTGTGTCACGACTAGATGACTGTGGCGGTCAAGAGGTTAATGTAGATAGGAGGTGTTGCTTCTTCTTGCTCGATATATAAACCGTATTCCCATGATTTTCTTCAAGTATGGACGAAATTCGTTTGCATTCTTCCTTGGATTTAGTTCCTTTTGATTTGCGTCGACGACTTTTACACTGTCAATTGTGACACTTAAGAACAGAGCAACAGGATTGAAAATGGCCTGGGGAATGAACTGCCTTCTTGCTAGCTCTTATGCACTCGAGATTCAAAGTCTCACCGATATTTCCCGAACCCGTGTTTTCAAGACTAATTGCACTGTTTTTTTAAAACTGTCTAAAATGCACTGCGATTTGGATGTCAATTAAAACATCACGTAAATAAGTTTTAAACATTTCTTAAGCTAGCGTTATCATATCTCTAGTAAAGGCACTAATTTCAAGCTTATTGGACAAAACATACATGTGTTAAACCCAACACATACGGTAAGTATCAACAATTCTATTCTAAGTCTGTCAGTGAGTGAAAACTATAAATTTTAAGAAACACATTGCATAATTGCAAATGTGTGTCTAAAAACTCAATAAAATTGATACTATAAAAAAATACCGATTTAAAACACTTAGGTACCATGTTTTATTATGAAGGTTGGCAATGGCAGCAACTTATCTTCACACAATTTTATTTTATGCTGAGCTGTCAAAGCGGGTATATGTCGACGCAAGTACAATAATCCTATCTAAGCTCTACAATATAAGTTCCATAATTGTAATGTGTATGTTATTGCTCTTTATACATATAAATCAAAATTACAAACTTTGACAAGTTATAAGTTTTCAAATCGTCTATTCACTAAGTACGTACAACTTACTAATAACAACTTAGCGAGCTTTTCCTCTATATAGACGAAATAATGTTTTCTCATATGGTGCACTCACGTTAAGTATATGTATACGTCGAAATGACGCATGAATGGGTCACAAAAGTGTAAAGGCACTATCCACCTACCTCAGTCTGTAAATTACCGCTAAGAGAGCTACCACTACGGCGAAGCTGCTTTGTATAGCAGCAGCGCCCGCTAGCCTGCACTTAAACATGTCTATACGTGTCTCCTTGTCTGATATAATGTTCTGGAACTCCGCCTCCATAATTTGCCCGTCGTAGTAAGTGATCTCGTCTTCGAAGGGGTACTCGTAGCCTTGGAGGCACTCGCATTTGTAGCCGCCGGCCTCATAGCCTCGCCCGAGGAGAGGCACGCACTGGGGATAACAATATAATAGGGAATTGGAATTGTTCCTATCTCTTTCGAGAAAAACAGAATTTAACATGGAGTTTATGTTAAGGCCGACCTGTTACATGACGTCACAGTGCTTATCGGATCTCTCTATCTAATCGCTGTCTACTTAGCAGTTTAAAATGCTTGTATCATCCGTATTTCTAGGCTGATTTGAATTTGAATTTGAGTTTTTTACGGTATTTTGATATTTTGTTGCGAAATGCGATTTAAAAGATCCATGCATCCCTCGGAATTCCTATAATAACGTGTGTGCGTGTGGATTGAGTGAGCACCCTTCCAAAAAAATAAAAAAAATGCTGTTCATTTAGTAAAAGTTCTAAAACAATTGTAAAACTAATCCCTGTATTTGTAAAACCTTAATTTAAAAAAAAAAAAGCTTTAACATGTGCTCACTCAGTTCTCACAATCTACCAACGAAATCAGTGAATGTATTCATTTAACATATAATATTTATATACTAATATTTAGTAAAACCTATGCTAACTTACCTTTATAATTTGTAGATCTCCTAGTAACGTATTTAAGGTTTTACAAATAATTTCTTATGCTCACTCAATCCACACGCTTTCGAAATCCCGATTTCTGATGAAAAAACTAAAGATTTAAACTGCTATATATGTGTACAGTTAAGTAAAATTAATATGGGACTTTGTAAAATACAAAACGAACCACTAACCTGGCAGGTTTTTGGATAATAAATTTTTGTAAGTGCTCACTCAGTCCACATATTATAAGTAAGTTAAAAATGTAAATATCTTTAGATTTGTAGTATCACAGAAACTATAAATTAGTTCAACTTTTAGTAAAATATTTTACTAAATATCCACCATCTAATATTTTATATTCGTCGTCTGTTTATAAAGGTATTCAATTGTGATTATTCTAATGTAAATATATCAATTAGGTTGACCACACTTCTATATTATGGTCATATCCTAAATAAATAAATTTCTTCTTTTAAGGCTAAGGAAATTAACCGATACAGCCACATACACATTAATTAAATTGATATATTTTTATGAGATTTATCTTAATTTAATTGCGAGTATTGCGACAAGTGTACCTTATAATATTATAATATATAATAAAACAGTTTATCGAAATGCCAACAAAAATAGAATCAAAAATGTACAACTATAATGTCGCATGTAACGTTACTTACATTTATGAACATTTTCTTTTGGAATACTTTACTAGCTCAGTTTTTACAAAAATATGTACTAACCTATCGTGCTCATCAAACATATTAAAAAGAAACGTCTTCTTGCCCTTAAACATCGATATTATTAATATTTTTGATATTAGTATGTTAGAAGAATCTATTTCTATAGCGGAAGGTGGATTAAAATGTGCGTCATGTGAAGGAATAGCAACCAGTAATTATGTAATATCAAATTTGATCTCTTTTGATTTAAATGGCACCAATGCAGTAGCACTAAATAAAGTGCCTCGTACTTTATATATAAATAATAAAATATATAAAATCATCGGCGCAGTTGAATTTGTAGCACCTTTACATTCAACTGGTATAGGTCATTACAAAGCTCATCATTTAGTAGACGACACATTTTTTTGCTACGACGATAATTGTACTAAAATTACAGAAAGTACTAACCAAGACATTCTGTTACACCTTTTAAGCTATGTTTTAATTGACACTTAACAGTGCAGTTATTTTGATACATAACTTTACTTACCCGTTAATAATATTTTTGTAAATTTCTTTAACCTCCTTTTTGCTTTGCCGTAGTCGAGTATAAATTAATATTATTCTATTGCCTACTTACTTCAATAAAGAAGACTGATTAAGTAAACAAATTTGTTTTCTTTTAAAATGTCCTGTATTTTGGATATGACCATAATATAGAAGTGTGGTCACCCTAATTGATATATTTACATTACAATAATTACAATTGAATATCTTTATAAACAGACAACGAATATAAAATATTAGATTGTGGATATTTAGTAAAATATTTTACTAAAAGTTGAACTAATTTATAGTTTCTGTGATACTACAAATCTAAAGATATTTACATTTTTAACTTACTTATAATATGTGGACTGAGTGAGCACTTACAAAAATTTATTATCCAAAAACCTGCCAGGTTAGTGGTTCGTTTTATATTTTACAAAGTCCCATATTAATTTTACTTAACTGTACACATATATAGCAGTTTAAATCTTTAGTTTTTTCATCAGAAATCGGGATTTCGAAAGCGTGTGGATTGAGTGAGCATAAGAAATTATTTGTAAAACCTTAAATACGTTACTAGGAGATCTACAAATTATAAAGGTAAGTTAGCATAGGTTTTACTAAATATTAGTATATAAATATTATATGTTAAATGAATACATTCACTGATTTCGTTGGTAGATTGTGAGAACTGAGTGAGCACATGTTAAAGCTTTTTTTTTTTAAATTAAGGTTTTACAAATACATGGATTAGTTTTACAATTGTTTTAGAACTTTTACTAAATGAACAGCATTTTTTTTATTTTTTTAGTAGGGTGCTCACTCAATCCACACGCACACTAATAACGTTTGTCCCAACGCATCGTTTGTCCGAATTATTGTTCGTCATAAACTATGGTTTTCAGCTGAGTGAGACAACTTATAAAGATTTCCAAAAATACTTGCGGTTGGGTTGTGTGAGAGTTGTATTATAACAAAACTAAAAAGTTTTTAAATTGAAGTGGAAATTTCTTAAGGATAAACGAAAATTCAGACAAATGATGCATTAGGACAAATGTCGATTAGGGAATCCAATATAGACCCTCATAAGGGACGTTATAACATTTCGTGTTCAATTAAGCTGCAAACGCATGAAGGCGTTAGCGGCCAAGAACAGTGCGAGAATTGTATTCTTGCAAATTTAACACTAATCGACGCACTGGAATAATGTTGCGGAGGGGGTACAGCATTAATTCATATATAAATAATTATTATTTTATAATGCGAAAGTGATTTTGTAATTCTAGGCAATAAGGTCAATAACCTTCCTTCCGACGCATTTGGGTAAAAATATACTGTGAAAAGATTAACAAGATTTTACTTGGGACCTCAGAATTTGTTTAGCAGGATTCATATTCATTCTCAGTATTCATTCCAGGATTCATACATCCTTGTTTTTTAGCTTTCTAATATCCGACTACTATCTATTCTATTTTCTTTCTATTTTACTTACATATGAAGACTTTCTGTCGCATTTATCCGTTCCCTTGAAGGCATTGGGCACGTAGTACTTATCAGGGCACTGGTTCACATCCAAAGCCATCAGTTGCATTGTTACTGCAACCACACCCCTGGAAAACATAGATATGTCTTAAAAATTTGGCTCAAAGAACCAATTTCATGAATATTTTATCTTATTCTTTCTTATACAGGTGGGCTTTTTTGGATACACTTGAAGGTAACGTCGATTGTCAAATAATGTGTAGTCAACTCTTTTATTTAAATAAATTATCTGGATTCGAACAAACCTCGTTTGTTATTGAAGTAAGCTTAGATAAATAAATTTATATAGAATGTCACGTCGGGTCACACCGTCACACTGAAATTACTCGTAAAATCTTAATGTTTCTTATAAACACCTTTCTAGTACTAAGAGTCTCTGAGCTAAGCTGCGGACGGACGGACACGGCGAAACGATAAGGGTTCCTAGTTGAGACTACGGAACCCTAAAAAGGTCACATATATTTATATTTCGCCTATTTTCAAAACATTCATTACTTTTGTTGTAAATTATTTTCATTGTGCCTGACAACTTTTAGCTCTACATTACTGTACTACTAACATTCATCTTTTATTTAAAAGCCCAACTAATTTATCTATAAGAATAAAGCTCATCTAGATAAATTCAAAATAATAAATCACTGATCATTTGGTTATTTCAAATAACGAATAATTTAGTTATCTTCCCGGTTATTCGTAAAAAGATAAATTTTGCCCAACTCTGCCGATGAGACGCCGCTGACGTAATACCAAAGAAGGCGGCTAGCTGAAATGTAGTAACCGAAGCGTTCTATACTCTATTGGTAACCATATTAACCCTTAATAAGGCCCCGTTAAAGTAAAAATACTAGACCAAAATGAAATACAGTCATGTAATCGCAAGTCTCTAAAGAGTAATAATAGATGATGTTATATTTCAGGAATATACAATTAAAATAGTATCATAAAATGTAGGTAGCAACGTTCAATTTCAACTTATTGTAATGTGGTTAATATAGAGCCTCTGCATTATTAAGGGTTAAATTCAAAATGTTTATACTATTACTATGTACGAGTAGTTAGCCGCCTTCTTTGATATGATGACCTCCATGCTTTTTCGTGGTCCCATTATTTTGTCCCATTAATGGGACCACGTGGGAGAAATGTTTCTCGTGGTCCCATTACTATTTATCAACTTCCTTTATAATTAAATAGGGATGCGTGCTATGCTAAAAATGTAGATACTTAGAGAGGTTTCTGTTATGCTAGTTTTGCAGCAGGCCCGGAGGACAAAACCACCCAGAAACAGGAGCTCCGCAGCGGAGCTCCGTCGACACTAATTGATTTGAAATTAATAATCCCTCCGGGCATGCTACAAAACTAACATAACCGAAACCTACCTACGTATTCTATTATATTTTATATACAGGACGAAAATTTCCACAACCGTAAATACTAATGGGACTACGAGAAACAATTCTCCCTCGTGGTTGATGGGCCAAATAATGGGACCACGAATAAACGGGGGATAGCACAACGGAGGCCTAGATAATGCTTAACGCTAAAATAATCGATTTTCGAAAACTGTGAAAATGTATCTATAGATGATAATTTAAGATAATAAAAGCTGCCGACGCGATAGATCGTCAGCTAACATTAATAATTTATTAAATTATTAATGTTAGCTGACGATCTATCGCGTCGGCAGCTTTTATTATCTTCATACATTTTAGTTTTCCGTAAATCGTAAAGTTAGCGTTATGAGTCTTTTCCTAAACAAGACCTACTACAAAATAAGTAACTAAACACATAACACCTGTTTGGACATAAAGTTAAAATCAACCTTATCATTACTTACTTAAATTCCAATTTAACTTTAACACTGTCCCAGCCGAAGAATGGAGCTGCATAAGTAATGACCCATTGTTTCAAATGACCTTTACAATCGAAGTAAGGGCTCGTCCAGTGGCCATGTTTCAAATTAGCTGCCATATAGTAAGTAGGGTATCTTTCGTATCGCTTCAGATACTTCCCAAGGTCGTCGTCACGAATTTTCATTTTGAGGAAGAATTTTTCTAGGTTATCGAAGTTTGTCGACCAGCGTTGCTTTAGGAATTGGAACCATGGTTTGTTGGTGTAAAGTTCATCTGAAAACAATGGCAATGGGTATAGTTCATCGTCATCATGTCAGCTTAAGATACCCGTTGTTATAGTATAAATAGAACAGGGCCTCTATTCTACGCGATAAAAACGATATCGTATTTGACCTGTAATGGAATTGTTTTTAACTCGACCGCCATTAATGTCAAATAAATAAGAGCTATCAAAACTTTGACAATACGATAACAGGTCAAAGACGATATGGTTTTTATCGCCCAGAATACCGGCGCAGTAGTTCATCCTCAAACCTCAAACAAGCAAACTCAAAAAAGGCAGGACAGTGGGTTGCCCGTGGGACTACTGCGTAGTCCTCCTGACCAAAATTAGTATCATAAATATGAGGTAGGTTTAGGTTATGCTAGTTTTGCAGCAGGCCCGGAGGAGGAATAACAGCTCCGCGCCAGCGGAGCTCCGTCGACCCTGTTAATTTGATATTCAAATAGAAAACATTGGTCAGTAGGACTACGCAATACGATCAAGGGTAAAGAAGGAACACGGTCTGCGCGACGAGCACATGCTGTCCGGGACTTGTTTGTCGCGCGGATCTCCCTTTCTTTTCAGTCTGTAACGATAGAGTCGCACTAAGCGAGAAAATACAACTTGTGCTACCCGTGCTGACTTGGTTCTAGTCACCGTCGCCGCGAGTGTTGCTTACGTATCGGGTATCGAGCGACGTTTTACATGATAGTAAAATAAATAGGTACAGCATTTATTTATGGGCATAGGCACTTACCAGTCTTATTCAATCTGGCGAGGTCCTCTAGTTTGTATTTCCTAGTATTGAGCTCAGTCTTGTAGGCAAAGGGAGCAAAGAATGTGCGGTTTGTAAACTTGTTCCTGTCCCATAATATACCTAAAACAAAATTAGTGATATCAAATCATGTTTTCATTTCAACATAAAATGCCTTAAGCCGTGTAGGCTTCAAGGCACTAAGGTTAAAATTGTAACAATACTTGTGTGGTTAATACAAAGCCTCTGCCTGAAAAAGGGTTAGGCTTTAAGATCCAAATAAGATTATGAATACTACCTAGTAATTTAATTAGTTAGTCTATCCTCCCCCCGGAACACAACAATGCGAACACTGCTCCTTGGCGGAAGGTTAAAGGATTAGACAGTGGGAGCGATCCGAACGGACCCCACTAAGGAATTCCGAAAGTCTTTAGCTTTACCATAAGTTCCATTAAACCAAATGATGCTTCCCAAGCTCAAAGTAGTAAGCGCATAAGTATTTTGAATATTTAAGAAGTTCGGTAGATTTCTTATGGATCCCAAATTCTCAACATAAGATCATTTTTTCTCACAACTAGGGGCCCTAACATGGTTGCGTTTATCACGTCTAGATAAGGCATCCGTCACCTTTTGACACGTAAATAAGTACGCCAGTGACGGATGCTTTATCCACATTTGACACGCGATATAGATGCAACCATACTACACGACTCGCTTCTTCGTCACTCGTCTCGCGCTTACTTCTAAACCCATTTAACTCTACAAACTATTTTAGAACTCACCCGCCGACCAGATCTTTGAATCCCCGAGTATCAAGGCCAACGTTTCTCCAATCATCTGGTCCTCCGTCAGCGGTTTATCGGCAACCCTGGTGCCACTAAACACCTCGAGAGGGTCGGACACTTGCAGGAAAGCGCTGATGAAGTTGGCCATACGCACCGCCATCTTGGCTTGATTTTCTAGTTGTTCTTCGGCTCCGAACGCCATGTCACCGTTTAGGAATAGGTCTGAGGGGTTGTATCTGTAAAACACATTTAGAATTAAGCCAGGGATTCACTAAAGGTCAAAATTAAATGTCCCGTAACACGTGTCGACAGCGACGTCGGGGTGTCCCCTTGTTTCACTAACACTCATTTCATTCATCAATCAGTGATACGTATAGAACTATCATTTTGGAGAATTTTCATTTCATACAAAGCTATTTTCTGCTGAACCTTTGAATTCAGGTTATCTTAAATGAGATTCACGTAGGTTAGGTTAGGTTTGACTTGTAACAATCACAAGATAACCTAAACTCAACAAGGGTTCAGCAAAAAATAGTTTTCTATAAAATGAAAATTCTGCGAAGTGATACGTTCTATGAAATGAGTCATAGTCATAGTCATATTCATTTATTGCTTTATGTTGTACAAGTGTCGGTGAAACAACGATAAACCGACGTCGTATGAAGTGGCGCAACGTTGCCAGATTTCGCTGGCAATGTAGCGCGATAGGTGTCGTCGAGCGACTTTGCGAAACTTCGCACGACATGTCTGGAAATATCGCGCGAGACGTCGCTTTGATTTGACTCACACGACACCTGTCGCGCGATTTCGCCAGATATGTCAGGCGAACCTCGACTTCGCGCGACGTCACCGCTGAGAACTGTCGCATAACACTATATACTCATAAGTACTTACAGTGAACAGTTATGCGGTTGCACGCCTCTGATAAAGTTGAGCATTTCATACACGTTGGGGCGCTCCGTGTGCAGCGCCGTGGGCCCCTTGCTTGCGTTCACGTACTCGTAGTACTGGTCCAGGTACAGCGCTCGGATGAAGGGGAGCGAGCGCTGCCACTTTACCGGGAGACGTTGGATCCCTGGGGAAAATTGTAATGGTTAAATAAGAAACATCAAAATCAGCCCACGCGTTTAGCTTCTAGAGCGCCACAAAGGAACAAACACACATACATACATAATAATATACAGGGTCACTTCTAAGTCGTGAACAGGAACCACGTTATCCGATAAAGCTGCCCAAGATTAACACGGAGCACTAGTGGTAATCGCAATTAGTCAGCCCCTCAATTAATTAAAACAAAATAAGAACATGAATCCCTTATCAATTTATAATCATCTGGTCACCCTACTCGGCCCAGACCACGTGACTTGTTTGCGATGTCTTCATAAGTGCAAAAGTTATCAATGCATCATGCACGAAAGTCAGATATTTCATATTAATAAGCGGCCAGTCAGCTGCAATCTAGCATAAACTAATTTACAGGGGTAAATAATTATAACAAATGTTTCGTAAACGTAATTTAATAAAATTATAATTACACAACAAAAAAAGTAGGTAATCCTAATCAGATTTACAAAGTATTATGTACAAGTATTTATACCAAGGGTTTAGGTAATATATTTAGTGACACTCACAAGATTAAGACAAATCAATTGACATCATGAAAATTGGTCCTCGCGTTTAGTTTATAGAGGGCCACAAAGGAACAAACATACATACAAACATATATAGACTGATAAACACATTACTCTCCTTTGCGTCGCGTAGTCTGGTAAAAATGTACAGTAGCTGGTGAATTTGAAAACAGCAGAATGTTTATGTTATGACACGTTTAGCCTAGTTGGCTACTGCCACCGAAGCGAGCGGTCCAGTGTTCGGTTCCCGGTAAGGGTAAATATTTGTGTGATCGATCTATTGTGTGAGTTTGCTCCATTATTTTATTTTATTTCCTTTTTTTCTGTCTTCAGCTACCTTCGCTACGACGGTACAGGTTGCAACGAGTGGCAATAAAAATACATACAGTGGAAAATAGAACCTTCTCCTAAAAAGTATAGAGCATAGAGTTGTATGAAGCATGATAGAACTGGTAGAGGCCATTTCTATGCCAGGCCGAGTCTTACTTACGTTATGGGTCCTTTTTGCCTCGGAATATTGATCAGGTTCCGAGGGAATAGCGATAGGTACACGACTTCTATGCAGACGGAGTCGCGGGCAATAGCTAGTATTTTACTAAATTGCAAATAGTAACATATTTTTAATACTCACAGCCAATGCGCAGACAGTCAAAGTTGTTATAGTACTGGTCTGAGGTGGCCCGCTCGACGATCTCGCCGAGATACGGGCGACGGACGATGCTAGGCTGGCGGAACCCAGGCTTACAACGACACTGGTAGCCGCCGCGACGGAAGCCCCAACCGTGAAGGGGCTCACACTAGAAATTAATTGAAAAGGAGAACTATTAAGGCACTTGTCCCACCGCCGACGATGAGCGGGAAGCGAGTAGACCCAGCGATCCACTATTAGGCATCGTTCACACCAAACGTATAGTCCGCCGCCGACTGTGAGCGTGCGTTACGCAGTTTATAGCTTTTCCATATATGTCTATTTAACTTCTCGTTCACACCGAACCGACAATACACTATTACAAAAAAACTATAAATATAATGAGCATATTGAGCATGCTCACTCACAGTCGGACTCGCATCTTGTTTCGACAAACTAGTGGAGAGAGTTCTCGTCGGCCGGTGTGAACAGCCAGCGATCAATTATTCATATATTATTTTATTTATTATGTGTCTCTTTTATTGACACGGGACCTTAATCTGTTGTTCCTTTCTTGAGCGAGAAAATATTCGATACCTAATCGCTTCCTTGCCGGCAGTGGGATAAGTGTCTAAACGACCTGTCCTTTAAGCCAGAATCCCACTGCAGCGCACACTACGCAAGCACACGCTGAGGTACCCACGTGGGTCTATTGATCCAAGAACGTGTGTCAACATTTCCACAGAAACCAATGCACGCACACGCTAGACACGTCGCCCACGTGGGTTCATGACGTAGCTGTGTGTCGATATCCTCCACTGCGGCGGACACGGCCCACGCTACGCACGAACGCGCGTGGGCCGTGTGCGCCGCAGTGGCGTTAAGGTCATCGCACACTACAACGCCCCGGCACCAGATCAGCAGCGCCTCAGCTCAAAGTGAAACATTGAAACGTGAGCTTTGCTTTTTGTTATGCCCGGTTCCTATATTCAAGAAACGAATGGTTTTCCTTACGTCTCGTTAAAATTTGACACATTTTGTACGTAGCAAATGTCAAATTTTAACGAGACGTAAGGAAAACGAATCGTTTCTTGCATATAGGAACCGGGCATTAGTCATTACATTTTTCAAGTTAAAGTAAAAACAAATGCGGGCCTCGCGTCTTCCACTGAAAGATGTATCGTATTAACACAAATCAAAGCTCAATTTTCAATGTTTCACTTTGAGCTGAGGCGGTGCTGATCTGGTGCCAGGGAGTTCTAGTGTGCGATGACCAGTGATGGGAAATAGGTGAGCTAATTTACCTAAACTTGACGCATATTCATTCATGCGTGAGTGAGATGGGAATACATTATTGAATGAACATGCATCAAGTTTAGGTAAATTAGCTCACCTATTTCCCATCACTGGCGATGACCTTTAATCAGCATTCGTGCGTAGCATTGACAGCGTGTGCCGCAGTGGGGTTTCGAACGCCACGCGCGCTGGCTTGTGCGTGGGCGACACTTCGGAGCAGGCCACGCTTGTATCAGTGAGATCATTTCCTGTGCAGCGTGCTCGTGAGCTGCTTAAAAATTATCTGTCTACATTTTTATACGGAGCGAATTGGCAACACGTGCGTAGCGTGTGTCCGTTCCTTACAGCCGTGTTTTTTTAACCCTTAATTTGGCAATGTATGTCACAGTCAACATACCGCACCTTTAGAACTATAGTGACCTACCTATTTCAACATTTCAGCTTTCGACATCGAGTCATAAATTTATTACTATAGAGACCTAATTCGAAATCCAACATTTGTGAATTAGGTCACTATAATTCTAAAGATGTGTACCATAATGTTCACTTTTTATGTTTGGAATGTGTTTTTTTTTCGGAATCGAAATCAAAAAGGGTTTTAATTCCCGACTTTTTTCATTTTTGCCAAATTCAGGGTTAAAGGAATGGTTAAGGCATGGTATGGGGACATGACATGTTAATACCAATCCTAAGATAAAATACCAATATGCTAGTTGTTGACGCAAGACTGCTGCTTGGCGGCTGGTTAGACGGTAAGATGCGACCAACAGTTCTTGTAGTAATTTACTAACAGGAAGTTCTACAATTGGTCTTTAATCATGTAATTTGAACTAAGGCTGTGTTCTCATTAGGCCAAAAGTTAGCGGCTGACTTTTAAGAGCTGTAAAACATTTCAATAAATAAATAGGTACATTTATAATACATGTTTTACCTCTGTTGTTTCATTTTTGCATCGTGCTGTTGCTTTGAAGCGGTTTGGTTTGTCATTGCCCTGACTCTCAGGACACTGGTTTATGTCTATCCTGTCATAGTCCAGTTCCATCACAACAGCTGCTGTGTACCTGTGAGACAGTTAAAGCTAATATTTACGAAAGACAAGAGGATACTAATTTTGTTGCTTATAAGTCCGGTTTTTATTTGGGCGTTTGTTCTGAATCACTTTCGTGGTCACGTTTTTGTAGAATTGGCTGCAGATTTCGATTTCGTTTCTGGTTAGGTATCTAAGTTTACCGGACATCTAACAAATATCCAAAAACGGCATCAAATTATACGCCCAAATCTTCAAAAATATTTCCACAAAAGTGAGGCAGTTGAAACGCTTGAATAATGACCCAGTCGAACAACAATAGTAGATAGAGCATACTAAGTAGATAGAGTATATTTACGGTACAGTTGATATATTGAATTTGGACATGAACTGTTTAGTTTTATAGTAGAATCTCACACTATGTTCAGTAGATTTCTGAGCATAGTAAGGGGTCTCAACTAGTACCGCAACAAAAAAATAAGTAACTAATTCTTGGTTTTCACTCTAGGCTATGAGGGTGTTGTAAATCAAAGCCTTAAAGAAATTTAATGCAGTAAATTTAATTTTTCAATATGTCAATGGCAATTTTTCTAACAAGATGGTGTGAAAAGACTGACGTTCGTGAATACGTGTTTACATTAGAATTGGAGTTAAATACAAATAGCTGGCTATATTGAATAGGTCACTTACTTGGGATATTCAATGTGCCTAAATTGTGTGTGGCGAGGAAAGATATCTGCAACTGGAGAAACTGCAGCAACTAGCCACTTGTTAAGTCTTCCACAGTCAAAGTATGGGCGTGTCCAGTTCACTGGGCCTGGTACCTAAAATTATCCGCAATAAACAAAATAAAGCAAAGCCTCCTAACACCTAAAAAAATTCTGATTGGTGGGGTGGGAACAAGCTATTGAAATGAAACGAATGGTCAGTACTGTATGGCAATGCGAGTTGCCAAGATACTGTCATATGTATGTAGGTACAGTATGTATTTAGATTGAAATATATTACATTATAGATTTTATTACTTAATTTAATTTTATATTATTTTCTTGTTTAAATTTATAATGAAAGAGATCCTGTAACGGGATAAATTTAACCTTGCTTTAAACTAACATGATTTTTACACATCAAATCTATAAAACGGGACTTTAATGCATAATAAAACAAACATTTACCTCAATGTTAAATAAATAAAAATAAACAATAAATTTTTGGCACATCCTTTTATCTTCATTGTTCTGTTATTGTTTTTGTTTGGTACAATAAAGTGTTTAGATAAATGCACACATATGCATAAAGATAGGGGCATTGTGCAGAGGCGTATTTAAAGATTTGGCGCCCCGGGCCAGTTAGATTTGCCGCCCCATAAATTGACGAAAAAGTATTCACAGTAAAATATGGCTATGGACCCCGGCGCACTGAGAAGGCTGCCGCCCCGGGCCATGGCCCCCTTGGCCCTAGGGTAAATACGCCTCTGGCATTGTGGTTAAAGCAGACTAAATGAATACAGTTATGTGAACTTGCAAGCTAGTAGTCATTAACTTGGAATATGAGAACATTATGTATACATGTTTTACAGAATGCACATGCACATATGTATTTGTCCAAAATTTATTTTGCTTTTTAGTTAGAAGTACTAGAAATAGCTTTTTACTAGAATAATTCAAGTTACCAGAAAAAAATGCATTTACAAATAAGCATTTTAATACTAACTTCATCATTTCCAGGTGGTCCATGGAAGGTAAATGTTTCATTGGTGTTATTGGCATATCTAATCTCCACCTGATAAGTTGTCTTCGTGTCATGCCTATCTCCGACCCTATCTGGAAGCCACTTGCTATACCACTCATTAATACGATAAAAATCTGATGTGTAATCTTTTGACAAGCTCTCCGGATCAAATGCTCCCAAATCTTCTACAATGAAAGTATTCAAAGTCGAAATCTTTTGTAGATGTACAGGGTCATTGAAATCATCAGCTCTGTATGCTCTAGGTGCGAACCTAGGCATGGTTTTATTGAAGAATCCTCTATAAGACGATGTGTACGACATGTTAGGCGAAAAATATATCGAACTAGCGTTTATATAGGGATTAGCTGATACATCAGCTACTGAAGATAGGAAGTAATACATCATGCCGGGATCGTACGTATCATTGATAGCCGGACGAATAAACCTTGATTGGAGAATGTAACTCCAGAAAAACGCCCGGTTCATTGCCATATTGTGCAAATGAAGCAAAGCAGTTCGGTTAGGAAAAACAGGGTTGATATTGATCTCTTTTACATCAGGATGGTGCGAAACAGAGTCGGAAGGCAAGAACAAATCGTCCAAGTGTCTGATGTAGCAGTTATCAGCTGAAACCCGATCCATTCTGCCTCGAATTTCATCGAAAGCATCTCTCGACTGCCACTCGTACTGGCCGGCCACACCCCATAGTAAAGCACACAAGGATATCGCTAACAATGTGCAGTTTGTTGTCTCCATTTTCACTTAAACACTTCGTTAAGTTTATTAAATAATTTATTACAACATTTTCATACAAATAATATGAAAATTCTAATTCAAAACTTTTACGTAGAAACAGCAAAACAAAGTACGACAAGCCTGCCGTTGCCGTTGCCGTCAAGTCAAGCCACAGATTATAGGATATAGTCAAGCACAGACCAGCACAGGCTATACTATACTACTAAAACTAAAGTATAATACCTAATTATAACAAAATTAACAAAGTACTCTGTGATAGAACAAATTCTATACAAATTTACTTTTTTTTTTTAATTTCAAGTGCTGTTTGCCCTACGCGTCTGCCGTACAAACTTTAAAAACTAAGTGCTAATCCATTCAAGCTATAAAAAAACGCAGAGTTTCGTCTCAAACAAACCCTAATCGTTTCCTTTAGTTTCGTTTCATGAGTCTGAAAACCTTCAATGGTTTTCTCTACTGTTATTTATTTATTTAATCTTTATTGTACAAAAATAAGTACAAATGGTGGACCTAATGCCTAATGGCATTCTCTACCAAGGCCCGTTTCACGAAGCTACAAGTTACAAATTACAAGCGGAACCCTCTTTCTAACTCCTTTTGCTAAAAAGGGAGTTCCGCTTGTAATTTGTAACTTGTTGCTTCGTAAAACGGGCCACAGTCGACCGAATAACGAATCAATCAAAAATGTACATTACGACTGTTCGAGGTATCAAAGTAAACGATAACAAATGATAGCAGCTGTCAAATAAACTGTCAATGTCAATTGCGAAACATAACCTAAAGCGTCGATTTACTCTGAGCATTAATTGTTTTAATTTCAATAATAGAACAGAAAAATAGTTAGTGAAGATGGCTGGGACGCTTTTTCGTGAGTTAATTTTATTAATATAAATGTAATATGTAGATGTAGGTTATGAGTTAAGTCACTTAATAGGTACGTATTCTTTTTTAGGTTCCATGGTAAACACAACGTTATCGGCTTATAGAACAAATTCTTCCAATTTGGTGAGTTAAATTGTATTAGAAACTTAATACTCAAGATTTCTAAAAAATGTTTTTATAATTGTAACAATCACACCACTAGGAAATAATTAATAATAAAGTTTGGGAGATATTGTAAAAAAAATCCCTTATCTTATTTAAATAATGGAAAAGAATCATGACCAACAACGTTCCCTATAAATTACTTACAGCATTATACCTGGTAGACTTTATTTAAAGAAACTTGGGTAAATTCAATAATCAGCAATATAAGTAGACAAGCTATGATAATTTACAGTAGGTAATATAACCAATACTACATACTATATGTTAATGTTGCTTTTTACATAAAAAAGCTTTGACTTTCCTTTGATAATAAACTAAATAAAAGTACAATCTTGATAGATTGATCTTGTAGATAAAAAAAATGTAGAAAACCCCTGGAACTAACTGAAACTGGAATGACTGTAAGAAAAATAATGATGAAGATGTTAACTTTAATGTTATACATTTTCAGCGCGACATACACACCTCAACAGTTTTCTATGCTGCCCGTAAAGGTACCAGAGCCAAGGCCCGCGCTAAGAAGGTCAAAGTTGAAATTACCAAAGTTGGATTTATCCCTCATAATCAGAGAGGATCCAATAAGTAAGTGGATTATGCTATAAACTGCTTTATTAATTACACACATTAGTTTTCAGCAAAATTTAAAATAATTTATAATGCTATGTCATTCACTAGCTCATTTTAAATATCAGTAACAAATACAATGGAGGTGTGGTTAGTTTGTTATTCACTTTAAAAATGTTGAACAAACTGGTAATATCCAGCATGCCTTGAGTCTCAAAGAAGAAAATGCTAGCTGTGTACAAGACATATTCTATTAACATAGTTGCTATGGTTTCTAATCATGGTCCTGCTATACAATACACACAATGTAAAAATATTTAAAAAATATTTATGTAGACATGTAGGTACCACTTACACAATATGAGTTCTGAATTGTAAATAAAATGCTATTGGTTTGAATTTTGTATAAGTCAAGGATAAGTAACGTAAATGTATGACTTTCTGTGCACACAGTTTAATAGTTACAATTCAGACTTTATAATCCTACCAAGTTTTGTATTATGTAACATAGATTGTAACTTGTGTTGTGAATTTATAAATAGATATATTTATCAACCAATCTTCATTTCAGAGCTGTAAAAATCAACACACAAAAACATGTTGTTGATTCTTTGAAACTAATATCCAAGGATGATGTCTTCCCGATGAAATATTACCAATGGGTAGTGTATTCTGCTGAAGATGCAGTCAAGGCCCATCAGGAGACCCATCATCCTACTATGTATAATGACCCTAATGCATTTGTGTATGCTAGGGTTGAGGCAAATATGGCAGCTGCAAAGAAGGTATGTTGTATATTTCAGTAATGAAAATAATTTTGCTATAATACTGTCTTAAGTATAGTGTTTTATTAAATGTTATTAAATCTGTCAATATGTTAATTTTATCCTTTACTAGTGACCCGCCCTTGCTTCGCATTTTTTTAAATAGAAACCTGTGAAAATTTATCTAATGGATTGTGAAAATCGCATCAAAATCCGTTGCATGGTTTGGGAGGAGTTACTGGATGGGAGACAGACAGACAGACAGATGCGGAAAGACTTTGTTTTATACTATGTAATGTAAAGATGGCTTGTCTCTCATACACAATTTAAATTCTCGCGCTGCCTCATCTCGCTTCGTCTTGCCTACGAAAAAGCAAAGCACCCTTAAACTCTTCATTAAAAATGTTAAAGCATTTGATCTATACTATTACGCGAGGCCAGAGGCTCTACTTTGAAATCCGTAACTCGAACTTCGTCTATTGCTATCCCTTTTGCTCTCGACGCGTCGCTAATTCGCAAGAAAGTGACGGGGCGATCCGAAGTTCGAATTACTGATTTCAAAGCAGAGCCACAGCTATTTTATTTGCAACATTATCTAATTTTACCCAATAACGGCTGATTGATGTTGCCACTGGAACATATTAAGTTCCATTTTTACCACATCGAACACTTTTTGTCGATCTATACAAATCATTTATATCACGTTAATATACGAACGTTATCTAATTTTGTAAAATAGTAATGAAGTAGATTGATAAAAATGAAGAAGGGAGAGCCATGCCATAATGGGGAAATGCATTAAGTACTTTTCGTGACTAGGCTATTTTTTTCAGGGTCGGTTTATTGACTCTTTTGTCCGCTTGGCGCTTCTGCCGCATTGGTTCCCTCGCGATGAGGAACGCACAATTCTCGCCTTTTGCAAGACTCCTGAGCTCGTGAAGCAAGTCAGTGAAGCTGGTGCCACTACTGTTGGAGGAATAGATTTGGTTAAAAAAATACAGGTGAGGATAAAAAATTAAGGCGGTAAGGAGGTCGGCCACGACTTTTTGCAACGATACTGTCGTTGGTCTTTTATCATCGATACAGCCGTAAAAGAAAACGATAATGGGGAGATACGCTATTTACGCTAGTCGCACGTTTGCATCGATGCAAAACCTATGCTAAACTGATACTACTGCGATTGTTCAGTGGTAGCACTGAATCGCTTCTGCCGCGCATTGCAAATGCGACAAGCGCAAGTCTTGATGCAGTCGCGCGATCACAAAATGCGCTAAGGCATATTTTAAACGTATATGTGCATTGAATTGAATTGTTATTTTGTTTTGTACCATAAAGTGTTAACAAACATACCTACTTAAGCGCAAAACACACAGTGGGTGGGCGCGGGTCGTGCGCCGAGCGGGTGTTTTAACATGGAGTTATATGGGCGCATTCACACACGCAGCAGGCGCGGATTGGGGGGCCGCGCCCGCCGCCCGCCGATGAAACAGCGCGCGGGTGAGGCGGGTCCGGCGCGGGCGTCATTGGTCGTAATAAATGCATTCTTCGATAGGCATTCTCACAGAGCGCGTGCGCGGGTCGTACGACGGCGCGTGGCGTGATTCGTGAATACCCGCCTGCCCGCGCGTGGCCCGCGGCGTTTCGGCGCTCTGTGTGAATACGACGACCAGCGCGGCTCCCGCGATGAAAAAGACATGCTCGGCGCCCCTCTTTCCCCTTTCTTAGCATAAAGAAATTCTTCTAGTTTTTCACAATAACTACAACATATTTACAAATCGTGGAAATCGGACTTTATTTAGAGGGTGAGAAACGTTAACGATGCAAAACGCCGGCGCCGGTAAATTTGTATGTTTTTTTTTTACACCTACGCGATTCATGCGTCGCTTCACAACACAATCCTCTTATATGTTTGTCTTTTATTGACACGGGATCTATATCTTTGGTTTCGACAAACTAGTGGAGAGAGTTCTCGAAGGCAGTGTGAAACTGAACAGCCAGCGATGAACTATTGATATATGTGTCTCTCTTATTGGCACGGGATCTATATCTTTTGTTCGTTTCACGAGCGAGAAAATACCTAGTCGATAGTTGATTTGATCTCTTCCTCGCCGGGAGTGAGACAAGTGCAAATAGGTTTTAGTTTATTTTATACCAATAATGATCTGATTTTCGCGCGTAGTTATTTTTAGCATAGCATGTCCCTAGATCTGTGGTTGTTCCACACTAACACACTTCCATGAACTACGGCAATCTATCCTCCAGGAAGGCGCCATCAAAGTTGGCGAGTATGACTTCGTGATCGCGCACCCCAACATCCTGACTGAGCTTGTGCCCATCCGTGGGCTGATGAAGCGCAAGTTCCCCAACGTGCGCTCCGGGACCGTGGACAATAACATCGTGGACATGGTCAAGAAGTTCGCCGCTGGGGTCCAGTACAAGGTGGTGAGGGATGAGAATCAACAGGACTTCGGGAGTGCTGAAGTACCCGTTGGAAGGGTAAGAGTTTAGAATGATCAAAAATCGCAGCTTTTATTGTTTTGCACTCCATAATTGATGGGCTTGGGACTGTCGTCGTTACGGGTAGTTTTCACAAAATCTGTTGTTAGATAAGTATATTATTTTTATTATTGGCATAAAGTGGTGATTTCGTAGCAGATTGCAGGCGGCAGCAGCACCGTCATGTCGCAGTTGGCTAACTGAATCACAACTTTAATGGTGACCTCAAATTTTAGAGCTGATAACACTAAAATAAATATATCATTCCACAGACAAACAAAAGCGTCTTTGATTAAAAAGGACAAGGAATTTTTTTTTACCCACCATTTCGGCCCTGCCTGTTCCCATCATCGTTCATGGCACTCACAATCTCAATTCTTAAGGCCGCCATATACGGTACGATCCGTCGTTACGATCGATCTGAAATGTTATCGTGACGATTCATATTTCTTTTAAAATTTTGATGCGATATTGTCACACACGTACTTAATCCATCGCTCGATTTCAGTCTGAACCGACGGATCGTACCGTATATTAGGCCCCTTACTCTTTGTTTGTTTTAGCTAAATATGGAGGCGAAACTAGTAGCGCAAAATATAGCAGCTCTACTGAAAGATGTGCAATCTGCACGACCAAAGAGAGAAGGGTTGTTCATTACAAGGTACTTGAAATTATTTTTTAATAGCATTACTTATTACCCAAAAGGAACTCGTTATGCTCAAGCCGGACTGGTATAGTCATCAGCTGAGATCTTTCTTTTTTTCTCCTCCTCTTGCCTTCGTTCTTACTTTGTTCTATGAGAAGACTGAAGTTTTAGATAGTGTTTGTTATTTAACAGGTGCGTGATAACCAGTCCACCATCAACAGAGAGACTGAAGATTGATCCGTTTGTGCACGTAGACCGTACCCTAGAGCAAGAACAGGACGACAGTGACGATGAAGACGATGTCGTTGCTGCGGTGCGGTGATTGCATAGTGTTACTTATATTATTTAGAAATAGAGTTGATTATGTATAATATAGAATATTAAAGACCTGTGGTTTATTTTATTTTGGGGCGAGTAAAATGCATTGAGATGTGATGCAAGTGAAATGCAGCAACGCAATCGTGATTCGCGTTTACGTGTAAAGAAGGTCTGGAAGGTATGTAAACGACATGTTTGAAACTAGATTACATACTTTGAAAATCGAATTTCGAAGTTGCGTTAGCTCCATCTCCGTCACTCGTCATTCGAGCCTAAATCGAGAGAGAAGGATGGAGCTAACGTAACGTAAGTAGGGCCTCAGGCCCCAGATGTAGAGCATACGACAACGTATTTTGTTGGACAAGTTCGTATTATTTTCTTACTTCTTTCCGATGGGTTCCTACTTATACAACCTATATATATTATACTTATACTTGTATAACCTGACTGAGAACGCAAAGCAAGATAGAAGAACCAGCAAGAACATTTTCAATCAAAATCGATGCCGATGTTTTTAATATATATTAACATTTAATAAATAGTTATTGACACACAATAAAAACTTGCGCAGTTTTCTAGGTAGGCGATACGTGCGCGAACGCGATGCGAAGTGAAAAAAACAGAAG